>BPTQ01000009.1:344539798-344681935 GCA_019973895.1 Chrysanthemum seticuspe
CCATATCAGGACATTGGAGAAAGTACGTGGCTATTTAATAGCTTAAACCATTTTATTTTTATTCAAAGCGCGAGCCTTGGTCTTTTAAAATCCTAGCCAAATTGCATAAACTTGTTGTCCAAGACTTTAAGGTTCCAAATGAGAAATAAGACCTTGATCTTTTAGATATTCTCGAAATAAATGTACTTTAAACTCGCGTGTGGTTGTGAAAAAGATCACATTAGAGCACCGGGTACCGTCGTGCCATATAGTTGGTGCCATAGGAAAAAAGTGTTGCCACGTCAGCAAAACCCTCTATGGCACCAGAAATCCTATGACACCACATTGTGGCCGTTACCATTGGCACCAGAAAATGTGGTGCCATAAAACAATATTTTTTTCATTTACATAAAATAAAACATACCCAATATATGTAAGTAAAATTTAATTTCATTAATAAAAAAACATTACATAAAAATGTCATTAAAATTCAGCCCATTTTTTGTACAATTTTTACATTTGTAGCCTTTTATTTATTTATTTATTTTTTTTTTACATTTTGCCATGTAAAATTGTAGCTCATTTAGTTAAATATATAAGCAACAAGCCAACCCAAATTCTCACAACCTTCTTCTTCCTTCTTCCTCAACCCTACTTCCTGCGCTGCCCTCCTAAAAAAAAAAGGAAAAAGGAAAAAGCTATGGCGCTGCGTGGTGGTGACGGCGCGAGGTGCTACGACGCCACTTGCGGTGTCGTGCGCCATTGATTAAACTAGGCTGGAGGGATGGCGCGAGCCTATGGCTCCACCGTACCTCCCGCTCTTAGAACGAAAATATGTATGTCACTAGCTACATGAAAATAAGAACTTCCCAAGGATATCCTTCTTATGAACGTTCAGTTATGATAATAATATGTTCATTTCATATATTCTTATGATAAGTGTATGAATTGACTCTTAGAGTCATATGGTGCATATATTTAATTAAAAGGAAAAAAGTTGAGAGTCTATATGAGTTTTCCAATATACCATTAATCGTCAGGTTGCTTTTAGTTTGAAAACATAATACTATTCTCAACACATTTAATCCCGACATGTGACAACTTGTGAAATATTTGAAAACATAATACTATTCTCAACACATTTAAAAGACATACACTTATCGTATATTAGTAACCACTAACTTCTATCTTCAACCTATGTGGGATAGAGTGTTAGGATAAAATGTTACAAAATGTCTTCATAAAAAATGGCAAGAAAGAGATAATGCTTAAGTTTAGAAGCAACTAATTTTATGTATAGAAGTTTTCGGTCATAACTTATTCTTGCACTCATGATTCCGGGCTCTCACAGAACATACCTACTAGACACAACATAACTTACAACCAAAGAAAACAAATAAGAAATCACAATCTATGTTTTCATTTTATATACTTTTAAGTAAAATGATATTTACCGGTGGTAGCACACAGGACGTTTGGTTTACACTTGGTTTATAAATGCAATGTATGCAGGAAAAATAAACTCGAGTTATAGAGTGAATAACCAGTATATGTAATCTCGATGGGTAAGAACATGAGATGTTGACTAAAATTTCTTCTTGTTCTTGAGAAAATGGCAATGCTTGGATCGGCATTATTTGTCCTTGGTTAAATTAACAAAGAGTGGCCATTTTTGTAAACAAGGATTAAAAAACCGAACAACATTTAGAGTTAGAGAAAAAAGTAACTAAAATTTTAAACAATTTAGCCATCATTATTGTGAAAATATAGCCGATACACTACACTTTAACGAATGACAAACTTTGCGTTCACATTGCAGACTATAGAAATGAAGGCAACATGATTCAAATGGTTAGGGGTGTTTGGACATGCGTTTTGAAAGGATCTTTTCGAATTTCTTAAATAAATGGATTCACAGCACCTGACTGAAACTTATCTACGGATTGTTTAATCCTTAAACGAGTTGATAATGACTCACGTTATCGGAACATCGTTAATCTATAATACTGACTTTAGGCCACGATAATCACATATTCATTATTGTAACAAAAGTTCAGCCGCAAGAAAAGGTATCTGGTTTGCAAACTACATAATAATTGTTTTCCATTAGTTCAATGTTTTCCTTTACTTCTTCACCGTTTTAACGATCCTACTATTGTTAGGTAAATTCTTGATTAAGATCACATGTGTGTTACCCTTCACGTACACCACATGCAAGTGTTTATGATCATCCATCTCTTTTTCTCTTAACACCAACTTTTGCTCCTCATACAGTTTCTTTTACAGTCACGCTTTTCAAATCGGCTTCATTGATAAAAAGGGATTTTGATACTATTTGCTAGTAAAACATTATGAAAAGAAGTATACTGGTGCTAATGTGGCAAAATGGTGGGTCATACCAGTTGAGTAAGGTATGAAAACAGGTTTGTTTTGAAAATGGGTCAGTTTTGGTACGGGTCGAAGCAGGCCACTTTTGGTACGGGTCTAACCGGTGTTCTTCTTCTCAGTACCAATCCAATTTCTGCACACGCCTAGTTAAGTATAGACGGCAATTGTTTTCTTCCGTAACGGACTATGACCCAACCAACCCAGCATAGGTGTAACAGACCCGAACTAGAATTTCACATGGATAAGTAATACGGTAATTTTATTTGTTTAAGAACTTGCTCAATTACAGCTTGTAGCTTGGATCTTATGAGCTTATTTTCGTGACCCGTACCCAACACACGGAAACAGACCCAAGTAATCGGCAATATAATCATGTAAACTATACCAACACCAAACTATAAATTTTTGGCGTGTGGAAAGGAAGTTTAAAAATACGTATTCTTAGAGGGTATCATTGATGTCCAAGATGGTGGACCGTAGATACTTTCACTACTGGCGTCTAGGATCTTTTAGCCATATTTCTAATGTCTTGGATAAGAACAGAGAGATATGACATTAGTACTTTCAATGTAGATCTTGCTCTAAAGAATTATTGTCTAAGTGCATAACATTCACGGTTATCCTTTTTGCATTCTAATTAACGTGTGTGAAAGTAAAGATAAAAATAGTTTCCACAAAAACATGTTTTACGGTAAAAAATATTTAAAAAATTGTAAAGAGTTTATATGAGTTTTCAAGTCTACACAATCCGAAGAGTTAAGTTTTCTTAACTCGTCGGATGATGATGACCCCGAAAACACCAAACTATAAATTTTTGGCGTGTGGAAAGGAAGTTTAAAAATACGTATTCTTAGAGGGTATCATTGATGTCCAAGATGGTGGACCGTAGATACTTTCACTACTGGCGTCTAGGATCTTTTAGCCATATTTCTAATGTCTTGGATAAGAACAGAGAGATATGACATTAGTACTTTCAATGTAGATCTTGCTCTAAAGAATTATTGTCTAAGTGCATAACATTCACGGTTATCCTTTTTGCATTCTAATTAACGTGTGTGAAAGTAAAGATAAAAATAGTTTCCACAAAAACATGTTTTACGGTAAAAAATATTTAAAAAATTGTAAAGAGTTTATATGAGTTTTCAAGTCTACACAATCCGAAGAGTTAAGTTTTCTTAACTCGTCGGATGATGATGACCCCGAAAACATCATATTATTCTAGGCACATAGCACTTGCTTACATTATGGTATATTAGTCACAAACGAGTTCTTTCTCCAACCTATGTGGGATAAAATGAGATAATCAAATGTTAGAAAAAGTCCTGAAGTAAACAAAAAAATGTAAACTATAAAAAAGATTTTTAAGTACATGGAAAGAATTAGATAATGCAAGAGTTGGTGAAAGAAAGATATGTTACATGGAATTACGAATTGAAGTTTATGTGCTTACGAAACATGAAGGTAACAACATGAAAATTATACGTTCTTATTGATTTGAAAACTAAAAATATAAGATTGTCCTTCGTGCTTGTAGTCAAAGAGAGTAAAATGTTTACTTTACAAATTGTTTCCGATATATGTATGAATTATTGAATGAGACACATGTTAAGTTTAAACATGAGAATTGAAATAGTAGTTGTTGATCATGACTATAGTTGTTGTATTGGTGTAAGATCACATTAGGACGAAAATATATATGACTCTAGATGGAAAATAAGATAATCTCCTCGTTATGAACTTTCATATATAGATTGTTTTGATGTGAGTATTAATAGACACATATTGCTTGTTGAGTTAGATTGATTTGTTAGCTTAGATTTAAGTTTTAATTTAGTGATTATTTGTCAATTATAAATTATATTCAAGTTTAATTAGTGGTAAATCACATCAATTTTGCAACAAACTTTGATCTAATTAGTGGTAAATCACATCAATTTTGCAACAAATTGTTGACAATATCTACGTATTTTTTTTCCTTCAATTTTGATCTAATTAGTGGTAAATCACATCAATTTTGCAACAAACTTTTTGATTCTCAAATTCTAATTCTTTTGCAACTGGCTTTCAAAGCATTTTTTCCTTTTACGCCATGTGAACTTAATGACTAAACCAATTTCACTAAAGCATGTTTTATAGTGAGTAAAACGAAAGACGATAAAAAGAATAATTGAGAATTCGTATTAACTTTCAAATCCGTCATCACATCACCAACTATTTTAGCTAGTGTGTAGATAGCAGACTGGAAAACATAACACTATTCACAACACGCGTTTCTCACGCACGCTATGGTATATTAGTTTCAAAAAATTTCTTTCTTCTATCAATGTGGGATAAAATGTTAGGATTGAAGGTTGAAAATGATCTCCATCTCATATAAAATATTTTTAAGAAAACAAAGAGACGATGTAAGAGTTATTAACACTTGTTGAAAGAAACATGTCTTGGAACTCCATATTGAATTTTAGAAGCAAACTAGTTTTGGAGCACGAATCATTCACATTGGACGATAACATGCAATTATATGTTGTTATTGCTCTACAAATAAATATTGCAAATGTTTAAGCAATGAACTAAAACATGTGATTTTTTCTAGGAACAAGGGGTTAGCTTTTATTTATCTAAAATCATTTGTGAAGAAATCTTGTACGACGTTAAATACTGAAGTATTTTTGCATTATAATATCAGTTATGGCCATAGGTTATTAGGTTGTTTAGCAAACTCATTATGCCGATCACTACACATTTTTTAATGCTCAATATGTATTATGAAATTACATATTTCGGTTCGCAAGTAGTTAAGCAAATTTTTCGACAAGCATGCTAATCAGATAAGTACTTGTGTCAAAATCAAAAAGTAAGCAGCTAGGCAATCCTTTATTATATACAGTTTTGATAACTTAAGTCATACAATATGTTGTTATTGCTCTAAAAAAATGAATTGTTATTCAAGTAGAAATAGATATTCAGCTGAATGAACTATGTTTTCAGTTGTCTCGGTAAAATATTTTCTATATTATGATGCTTGTTTGGTTTATTCTGTGCCAAGGTTAAAACTTCAAATCTTATCGTGTATAAAAGAGTACTTAGGTTACAATCTCACTATAAGCAATTGGGAAAATAGTACTTTTGTTACAATCTCATTATAAGCAGTTAGGCAATCCTTTATATGTTACACAAATAATAATTGGGCCACAGTATAAAGAATATGCATCACTTTAGCCCAAATCAACGGAGCCTTTGTCTTCTTTTTTGCTAAAGCTTGAGCCCAGTAGTGGACCCTCAGACCATGTACTTTGTGTACGTATTTCCTCTTCAATTCTATTTTCTCGGACATATAGTGGCTTAATTTGAGTGAACGACAACCACACTATCATCTTAAGGCAAAGTTTTCTCTTATTTTCAATTGCTACCATAGTTTATATCCGTTCATAACTTCTTTTCTAGTCATACATCTAGTGCAGCTCATCTTCAAAGTAGCTCAACAAATATATCAAATTTGCTCTCAGTTGATTCCAGAAAGGTGACTTCTAAGTTCTAATATACCCGGTCTTGCAGAGATTTTCATAATTATTATACTCCAAACTCGCACGTGGTTTTTTCAAATATTTGAAAATATTGAGCATCATTTTTTTTGGGTTTCCATGGTTTGTGATCTTTTGGCCAACTACTCAATAGATATTCAAAGTTGATAACTATCAAAACATAATAATTGAACTATATTGTACGTGGATATTAGCTCACTTTTAACTTTGAAAACGATTAAAACTTTTATTGTTAGAAATTAAACTCGTATTTTTTATATTAAAGTCTAGATTAGATTGTTTAGTTTGCGTAAAATTCTTTTCCTTTCTAATTTGGCACAGTTAATAGTCCAGTATCATTAGATTGTTTAATTTGGTCACGTCAACACAATTGTGCAATGTCTGATAAGAAAAAATAAAATAAATAAATGCTACTAAATAAGGTTAAAAAGATTAAGAATTCATATTAACTCTCACCTATATAATTGGGCCTAATACTATTGTATTATTAGTTTGCAAACTTCTCAAGCATAAGGTCAATCATACTGCCGAAAGCATAATACTAGTCTAATCACAAGGACCAAACATACACTATGGGTATATTACTAACCAACAACTTCATTTTTCAACCTATGTGGGATAAAATGTTAGGATAAAAAATTGGCATAGTTCTCTATATTATGTATTTTGCTAACGAATTCTATGTACATGGAATAAAAGAAATGCAAGAGTTAGAAATCGCACTCATGATTTGGGGTTCTCACAAAACAGACATACGTAGCAAAACATAGACCACAGAAAAAAGATAAGAATCGTAATCTATGTTTTCAGTTGATATACTTTCAAGCAATACAAAATGATATTTAGTTATTCACTAGTAATAGCACCCAAGGCGTTTGGTTTACAATTGGTCTAAAACTGTAACTTACGCAGCAAACATAAACTCGAGTTAAATTTATACATCGTCGAATAAATTACGTTTTTTGGTAATGGAGGTTTAAAGTATTTTTGCTTTATAATACCTGTTATGGGCCTTATCGCCCATGGGTTGTTTAACAAACTTATTATGCGGATCACTACACATTTAGACTTCTCAATCATTTTCCTATTGAATATACGTATTTTGGTTCGCAAGTAGCTAAGCATGCTTATCAGATTAATATTTATGTCAAAATCGAAAAGTATTTTTGGCGATCCTTCATTATATACAGTTTTGATACACAGTTTTGATAACTGAAGTCATACAATATGTTGTTATTGCTCTAAAAAGATGAATTGTTATTCAAGTAGAAATGGATATTCGGCCGAATGATTTACGTTTTCATTATAAGCAGTTAGGCAATCTTTTATATAGTTGCAGATAATATATACGAATTTTATTCGTAGGGAGTTAGTTGAAAATATTTGTAAGTAAAGGTGCATATTTCGGTTTTTTTCCCCAAACCGAACCAGTTTCAAAACTGGTTTCGGTTCGAGTCAACAAGTCAAAAATCAGTTTGACCAAAACTAGTTCGTTTTAAAACTGGTTTGAGAGAGAAATTGTAGTCAGTTTGACAAGAGCATGTTTAAGCCCGAACAAGTCCGATTCAAACTGGTTTTCAAACCGATTGACAACAAAAGGTTAAACCGGTTACAAAACCGATGGTTCGGTTCAAGGGAAACCACATTATAACGTACAAACGGACTTTTTTGATGAAATATCGTTTGAAAATATTTAATTTGAAATCACTGAAGATTTGACAAAATAAAGTCCGGTTAATTTCAAAACTTTGAATCCGATTTATTTTCAAAACAATTTTTTTTTTTTCATTTTCAAAACAATTTTTTTCAAAGTTTTAGAAAAATGATATCATTACTATTATCCATGCACAAGGATACGTTAGGTGGTTGAGCCGCTTTTGTTATTGTTGCTGTAAGGCAGGAAGAAAACCGTCTGCAGATGCAGTGACACTTCTGACGTTGCATTTGTTATTCCAACTCTCAATAGAGGTCCAATTAAGCTCCGTTTCTTCATTTGATTATGAAGAAAACCATCTGCTGAAGCAGTGAGACCTCTTACGTTGCACTTTATCATGCCAACTTTCCATAGAAGTCAAATTAAGCTCCGTTTCTTCATTTGTCAACCCAAGATATAGTTACCCTTTCCTTTCGACATCCAATCAACATATTTTGTGGGATCCGGATCGGAAACATACTTATGAACCATGATATCTGTATGCGTTAGTAAACTTACAAACATATATATGGTGGTCGACAACACCCAAACAGCAATCGACTAATAAAAGTCAATCCAACATATCAATCAGTTCATATAAGGCATGGGAATAATGTGTTTCATCAAACTATAAACATCTAATCCTAACAATCATATCCTAAATTCCTAGTCCTTCGACATAGGAAAATATCCTTTTTAATTAAGCACATAGGATAATTAAGAAAGCTCGTTAGATGATATAGATTTGAAAACGTTATCCCCCTCAATCAATAACTCATTTTTTTGAAAAGTTTAAAAGCGCTGAAGTCATTGATTGAGTTTTCAATTTATTTCGAAAACTCTGAATAAGATTGATTTTCAAGCAACTCATTTACCACCATTTTTGAAAAACAAAAAATATTTTTCTGAAGAATTTTAGACGGAAAAAAATTTGTGTTGAAACAACAGTCTTTTTAACGACATGCTTTCCTTGTTTTGTTTTAGGATAAGTGCACGAATTTTGAAAATGGTTTAGTGCAGCACTTTCCTTTCTGGAAGAACGGGTTGCTATCTGAAATAATAGCAAACCATGGTTTAAGCACGGGTTATAGTCTGAAAATAACTGCAAGCCATTATTTGAAGCCCGGGTTACAGTCTGAAATAACTGTAAGCCATGTTTTGAGACATGTTTAGAAAGAAATATTTACACATCCTTCTCGAACTTCATCTAAAGTCCCGTGCCATTATTGAATGACATTTCTAAGACCGTAGATGTTTTCGATACCAGAAGACATGTCTTGAGAAAACATATTTTTGGAATTTTTCAATTTTTTAATTTTTATGGGCTTTTGTTGATTTTATATTTTTCTATTTTCTTTTTGTTGGTTTTATATTTTTGTATTTTGTTTTTGAAAAGTATATACACAGATAGATTAGATGATATAGTTTAAGAAGATGATGATACGAGTACCGAGATAAGGATATCGAGCAGCCCCGTTGTAGAAGATAGAAGTCATCATCCCTAAAACTTTCACCACCAAAACTTCCTAGGCTCTTGAATGGACGTCAGAAATTGAGCCTGCAGAAAGTGAGACTTTGGTAGCTTCCCCCATACCGACAATCTTCGAATAAAGACCATTTTCCCAAGAAGAAGAATGAGAAGAGAAACAGTCTCATTGAATGAAGCTCAACACTCCGAAGAACATGAGAACATCAAGGTAACAAGTTAAGACATTGATCGTCTTAGCGGTTATCAAATCCGGAATAACTGATGAAGACCGATCACATGAACCTGTTGTGCGTCCCCGATGTACACATTACACCTCGAGATTGACCAGTTGTCTTATTCAGGGGAACAATACATCAACATCTTCATTTTACCAAATGCATTCCAGTTATCTTCCATATAACCAATCAGCCCATATTGTACACAAGTACCCAACCAGAGTAGAGACAACAACATCACACTAACTGGTTGAATCACTGATCTCCTCTGCGGATGTCAACTCTAGAATAACTGATTAAGCTCGATCATGTGAATATGTTGTCCGACCCTGATGTACACATATATCTCCCCTGATCGTTGCGATCTCATCAGAATCATCATTACATTGTGTACATGAAGCACTAACCGGAAGCACTTTATCATAAATCATATAGAAGATGTCGATATGCAATATCATCTCACGAACCAAGTATTCATTTCACATTTATTCTAACTGAACGCTGAAGTAACACATACCAAAAGTCTCCAGAGACCATTTCCCCTAATTAGTTGGAATAATAAACCAAAGGCTACGAGTTAAACACTGAGTTTCTCTACGGTTATGACCATTGTCTTTCCGGGATAACTTCAATCAGGTAGAAGTGTTAAGTTCATCATGTGTACTCGTTGTGCTCTTAGATATATGTCTCATTCTCCCTTGCTGGTTTTGATACCTCAGATTCAGCAAAACATAATATACCCAAAAACTCGAAATCTTGTGAGAAGAACTCAAATAGCCCAAATGAATCCTGTGAGAATCAAGTGCAACGGAAACTCTCTCTGACTATCTTTATCAACCCATATGTAGAAAATTTGAAGTGACCACTGATGAAGGATACCCGATATACCAAACTTGAAACTGAAGTCAAATTCCCACATTTGTATCTTAAGCTTGCACTTAATAATGGAAGAACGGTGTCGAGAATTTATGCTTCAAGCAAATTTCTAAGTACTCACTACTCAAGCAAAGTATGAGACATTAACACCTCTTGCGATTATCCACACCGTCATATGCGTGTGACACTGAGTAAAACAAAGTAACTCCTAATAGTGATAGTTAACCAGGTCTTCAACCATCCACCTCGACTGCTGGTAACTAGATAACCCAAGACTTAAACTCAAAATTCTTAAGCCCGAGCAAGTTATCAAATAAGAACACGCATTTGTGAATGTCAACTTCAACCTCAAATAAGTGATAAAATAGTAACTTTGAAGTAATCAACTTGTGTCAAATGTCCAACACATGAATAAACATACAATCGGATGAACATTGACCCACTGAATGAACCGGAGCAAATGATTCCCCAACATCAATGCATTCATCCTCAAGGTATACATGTAGAAGCTGATTTGGAAGATTTACCAAAAATGTCTTCTAGCGGATGAGGTAGTCATTTTCCTTAATGTTCATGTGGTTGATTTATAGCGTGCACAATGAGAGGAACAATAATCCGTGAAGATTTGGCAAAGGAATACCAAAGAGCGGATCATTATTCATGAACAATAATCCATGAAGATTTGGCAAAGGAATACCAAAGAGCGGATCATTATTCAGTAGTGCAACTACAATATCATGATAGTCATTATCAACGCCTTGTGAAGTAACTGGAGATAAGGTTTCTTGAGAATTCTGAGAATTACTTCTTAGATGGTGAACCAGTTGAGTCAGTAGGAACCGGAGCATGAGCTTCAGAAGCTGGATGATCAACATTCGTCGGAGGTTGCAAGTACTCATCAAACATATCTTTGAAAAACAATGAATCCCAAACAATGAATCCCAGTTATCCTTAGTAAGTGAAGCATTAGGCGTTGGAGGAGAGTCATCAAAAATCAAAACAATGAATCCTAGTTATCCTTAGTAAGTGAAGCATTAGGTGTTGGAGGGGAGTCATCATCATCAAAAATTAAGTCGTATGACCATTATTCAAACATCCATTATCATGTAGTATATTCACTCTTCTCCCTCTCAAAAATTGCATCCGAAGTTGCCATTTTTGATTTAACAAGTGAATAAGAGTATACACCAATGAACGTAGATCCACTTGATGACTGAATGAGCATGGGAGAAACATGAAGTATGTTGATGAAGAATGTCAATGAGAATGGTCATAAATATGAAGATTTCACTTCTTATGAAGATAAAGCGCACTGAAGCGTACACCTTTCTTTTCTTTGAGGAACGGGGCCTGAAGAGTTATCTGCAGACGCCATAATGATGAAGAACGAGGCCTGAACTGATGTGAACAGACGTCATAGCCGAATGAATATCAAGATTGAGTTACTTGAACATGTGAGTTATGAGATATCAATCCATTTGTAATCCATACTTTAACCCAGTCCATGTAGTGAAGGATCGAAGTATCTGCAACTGAGTAAGGACTACCTGCACTAATATTACAAACTTGATTGCATATATTTTGGTTAGTGACATTAGTATCCAAACCCTTTGGGGTTTCACAGTCAACCTTGATTTTGTCATCGGTAAACAGCTTTCCGGTAGGAATCCACTTAAGTCCAGCATCCTTAAACATTCTACCAGACGGTATCCACTTATGGCAAAGTTTAGGATTGTTAAGCTTCTTATGCACAGTGGAAGACTTATCAATATTCCTAGACTCCAATGATTTAGCAGTTGGTATCCATCTAGGTGAAGTTTTGGGTTTGTTTTGCTTCTTATGCACTGAAGATGACTTACTGAATGTCCTAGACTTAACAGGTTGAACCTTAGCACTGTTTGTAGTCTTAGTGGATTGTACCTTAGCATGTGAGTTAGGAAAATGTTTCTTATTCGGAAAAGACTCATAATTTCTAGTTTCATTTTCTACATGCTTAGCATTCTTCTTCATATAACTACTCTTAGACGCAAGCCAACCCCTAGTCTTTTGAGTGTTCCTAGGAAATGGTTTACAACCACTAGCAGTGCCTTGAAATCTCGTGGAATGCATCATCCTAGGTGTTGCACCTAAAATTCCGTCTTTTCGAATCTGTGCCTTTTTCCTAGCTTCTTCTAGATAATAGTTCTTCCATAAGTCATTCATATCATATGAATTATGGGTTTTAATGCTTGGTTTTGACACTGTTTTCGAACTATTCCTACAGGTGCTGGGAGAAGAAGCAGCTACTTGTTGAGGGTTAACGGAGCTAGAAGCATTATTCTTAGGTAACTTCGGTGAAGTGACTGGTTTTGACAAAACTTTTATCGCATCAACTTGGGAGGCAAACCGTGTTTTTGAAATTTTGGTCTTTCGGATATAAACGCAGTAGGCTGCCTAACAACGGACCGATTTCTAATGGGATGAGAAACTGGTTTCCCCAAGGTTGATGGTTTTGTAAACTTAGTGTTCACACTTTTCCCTATAGTTTCCTAAGCTCATTTTTTAAGGCAATAATAGCGAAACTCTTTTCCTAAAGTTGAGCTTTGAGTTCATCAATTTTTGCTATCAAAGAATTTGTTTGTTCCATTGACTTAGTTCTAGCTTCTTTGACAGAGTCACTTAGTTTTATGTGATGCTTTCTCAAAGACTCATTTTCCTTTAGTAATTTGGCCACACAAATTGCTAATTCATCATTTCTCATTTGAATATCATAAATAGCATTAACATCAGAATTAATTGTAACCAAATTACTTTTCACATGCATACCAGAAATATGTTTCTTCAAATTATTGATAGTCGAGTTTTTGGCTTGAAGCTGAGCTTTTAAATCATTTATTTCAAAGAGTTCACGGAATTTAGGAAGTTCCGGATTTTTGCATGGTTTGTTAAGTTGAAAACTTTCCTCCTTTCTTTGTATTGCAATTTCAAGAGAAATGCAATGTTTTTCAAGTTTTGAGAATTTGTTTGAAAGTTCATCAAAAGCCTTTTTATCAACCATATCATTTGTTTTGAATTTTTTAGACTCAGCCTCAACCAAGGAACATATATCAGAATCATGTTCAGTATTTAGATCAGTTTGTTTAGGTACATTAGCAGATACACTATGTTGAACAGTTAAGGGTACCTCATCACATGACACCTGTTCATTTTTCGGTCTGATGTTTGCATCCACATCATGTGTAACAAGAGTCACTGAACTACTGGTTGTTTCAAGCTTATCTGTCTTTGAGCCTCTGTATTCAGTGTCAACTGATCCATCACCCGATGCCTTACTGGTCTCAACACTACAATTTCTTGATTGCACTTGACATTTATTCACCTTTCTGATTGCTGAATCCACATCTTGTCTGTCATGAGTTACTGAACAATTTGTTGCATCATTCTTTGTTGTCTCTGTTATTCTGCATTCAGCAACATCCGATCTTTCAACTGATACATTACCTAACTCATCACAACTATCTCTCAACTATACCCGACACTCATTCACCCGACCATCATTCACCTTGTCAACATTCTGTGCACTTTCCTCAATATACTTCTTAACATTATCCAAGAGTTGGATTAATGTTTCTCTGAACACATTTGTTTCCATCCCAGTGTGATCTTTGAAGAGCTTTTCAGTCATATGAGCATCATAATCCGAAGTATATTCACTATTGAAGAATGACTGAAATTGTTTGTAGATCACCTGAAGTGCAACTTTAGAACCGGCTTCTTGACCTTTGTATCTGTCAAGTTGTTGTTCCAATTGTTCTAAGTACAGGAACAATGTGCTCGTGAACATTAATAATTCTTGACGGAAAATTGCATTAAATGCTCATTGGATTCCCATTGTGTATCTTTCTTCAGTTTGAAGTAACATGAGGTGTGAATGAAGTTGTCGATAAGGTTCAATGCCACTTTCCTTACCCTTTGCAAGAGCATTCTGTAACCTTGACTGGTGCATTTCTGTCTCTTTAGATTCTAGACACGGAGATCTCACATCCTCATTGATTGATTCCATCATCTTTAACCGTTCAGTATAACTAATATTCTCATGGTTGTCAACAGCATCATACAGTTTGAGTACTTCTGAAATTACTGAATCAGGAGTGTAAGACATGATGTTGATGTGTACACGGGATTTTACAAGTCTGTGATTTAAACCGAGAAATAGAATCTTTCGCGGGATTTTACTAAAATCAAGACCAAACCGTAAGAAGGTGAGAAGTAGAATGTAGTAAAGGAACTAGAAGATGATAAGGAAGTGAAGATCAATTGGTGTTATGGTTGAGTTTGTGATATTCCCTAGTTCTTTATATATACCCCCTGTTCCGGAAAATTAGGGTTTGAAAACAAGGGTTTTGTATGTTAGGTTTAGAGACACATCGCAGGAATTGACAAATCACAGTCCTTGATAAGTCGCTTAACAGATAACTCGCATAATACAACTCACTTCAATAAGCATGCAGACAACTCGCTTATGTGGGCAACTCGCATAAGACAACTCGCTTCAATAAGCAAGCAAACAACTCGCTTATGTGGGCAACTCGCATAATACAACTCGCTTCAATAAGCAAGCAGACAACTCGCTTATGTGGGCAACTCGCTTAAGACAACTCGCTTCAATAAGCAAGCAGACAACTCACATAGGCAACTCGCTTAGGCAACTCTCTTTAGATACGTTGAATCTGGACAAGTCGTATAGGCAACTCGCTTAGCAGAAAACTCGCTTCAAATTTACAAAGCAACTCTCTTAACTGTCAACTCTCTTCCAAAGCAACTCGCTTCCAAGAAAATCACTACGAGACTTAACTCGCTTAGTACCAATATTCAAAAACCACCACTTTTCAATCCAAAAACAACCTAACCACGATGATTCAAGCTTTCTAAATCAAAACCTAAACACTTATGATGATTCTAAACACAAAAGTACAATCAAAATCAAAACTTTAACACTAGAGATGATCCAAATGATGCAAAATACTCTAAACTCATTCAAACCCAAAAACCTTATGAAAACCACTAGAAATCCAAGAACATGAAAGATGAGTGATCAAACCATGGCTCTTGATACCAATTGTAAGATATTGGATTTCATAAACACATAACAAATCAAAGTATGGTTCGAATGAGATGAAGTAATTTAGAGAGAGAAAGTAGTGTGGGAGCCTTTCTAGAGAGAGAAAGTAACAAAAGAAAGAATATTAGATTGAAAGGTCCAACCCTCTACCTTGAGAGGTAGAGGGTATTTATAGTTACACAATAAACATCCTCTTTCGGACTGTGGATCAGGCATACAGTGGGTAAAGACCCGTCCTTCCTCCACGGTGTTGCACTAAACTAAATAACTAACTAAATAACTAGTCAATAACGTAATCTCTACGACCTAACTTATGCTAGATTATGTTTTGGGTGACCGACACTTTAACATGGAATTTTCTAATTCCTAACAATTGTATTCACAGAACTTGAGATTTTTCCTAAGCGTTTACGTGTCCGAAATCTATATATTGTTTACTTATCTGAAAAAATTTATGTAGAAATCTAGTATCATGTTTTTGGTCATAATCCTTGGAATATTTATGTATTATGATACTTGCTTTGGCCCTAGGTTATTTAGAAAACTTACTATGCCGATCACTAAGAATTTTTGGAATGCTCGGTTTGTGGATTATGAATGCATAAATTCAGTTTTGCAAGTAGCCAGGAAAAGTTTAGGACAAAAATGCTTATATGATGAGAACTTATGTCATAACCTAAAAATAAGCACCTAGGCACTCCCTTACCATATACTAGGGGTGAGCATCGGGACGAATCCCGATAATGGTCCCGAATCGTCCCGAATCTTGATTTTGCCTGCGTTTTCTCGGGACCGTCCCGACTCCCGACCCGTACCGAATCCCGATTACCAGGAAAATGCAAACCGGCTACTGACCCGATTACGGTCGGATCGGTATCAGATAATGGTGACTACATATGAAACCCTTGAAACCCTAAGCCCACAAACGGGTTTGGGCCATATATCTTCTAATAATCCTCATTATGAAAGGTTTTGATATGTGCATCAATCATCTAATAAGATTTATGTTGGTTGTTGAATGTTGAGTTAGATCGTATGTGTATTCATTTTGCACGTTGTGTTTTAACCAAAAAAATTAAGATACAATTTTACATTTCTATTGTTTCTTTATTTAGCTTTCACAATTCATTTTTTTTTCTAATCTGTGTGAAATCAAAAATTTAAATGGTCTCCACCAAAACATGTTTTATGGTACTGAATTAAAAAAAAAAAAAAAAAAAAAAAAAAAAAAAAAAAAAAAAAAAAAAACTATGAGTTCACATAAGTTTTCGTTAATTCCAAAATCGCTAGATTTTCAACCTAGCAAGATCTGAAATAACCGAAGACATAATATTAGTCATAATTCATTTAAAACACGTACACTTGTCATATATAAGTAACCAACAACTTTGATCTTGAGCCTATGTGGGATAGAGTGTTAGGGTAAATTTTTTGTCTTTTATTTTATAAAAGAGTTGTTAACATTTATTGAAAGACAGATTTGTTACATGGAACATTAAACTGAAGTTTAGAAGCAACTAAGTTTATGTACATGAAAAGAAAGAAAAAATGTACTCTAAGATTTATGCTGGTTGTTGAATGGGTCAATTATGCGTACGGGTCAAAGCAGGCCAGTTTTGGTACGTGTCAATCCAATGTTCTTCTCGGTGCCAATCCACTTTCTGCACACGTCTAGTTAATTATGGACGACAAGTACTGTTGGTTTCCCTAATGGACTTTGACCGAACCAACCCAACACAGGTGAAATAGACCCGAAGTAAAATGTCAAATGGACAAGTAATACTGTAATTTTGTGTTATTTTAAGAATTTGCTCAAATGTAGCTAGGGTTGTATGAGCTTACTTTCCCGAGCCGGCAACCAGGTTATGCAAAATAACTAGGTAAACTATATACTAGGCCAAAGTAGATAGTTTTGGTGTGTGGAAAGGACGTTACATATACGTACTCTCACAGATACTGATATGAAAGATGGACCGTAGATATTGCTATGAAGAATTATTATGCACATACATAAGAAAAGATGGAAACATTAATATAACCCGTTATTGTATCTATGGAAACTTGGAAAGCCTACCTGCTGATTCAGGTTAAGTGCGATTTAAGGATCATTTCATACTTGGACCTGCTTCATTACAATATTGACATCCTGAAATCGAGTTTTTCGTAGAATAAGTAAGATATTTTCAAGATCGATGTCGAAAATGGTCAAACGGGTAAAAGATGTAAAATATTATTTTTATACAGTAACACATATGTAGTTTTTGGAATGTGTACTACCTGCCCAATTACACTGCTACTTCAAATTTCCACATTTCGGAGTTTTGGTTGTCGCTCTCCTGCATAGTTTTATACGAAAATCATTGTAAGTGCAAAGGTTATCATTTCATTAGTTTAGATTATACTCTTATTGTGTTCATGATGTATTTAGATATCAGTTAAATTCATAAAATGAACAAAAATAGATAGATAAGAGTGACTAAATGCACAAACAGTTGATTAAAATCGAGTTTTCTACTCACCAAGTGTTAGAACGATTGAGTTTAATTAACACGAAGTTTATTAAACCGAACTCTATGAAAGTCCCGTGACACCGCGAGACCACCAGATCCCTCATTCCGCCGCTGCACGAAAATCACATGGCACTAGATGAAAAGAAAGATAGTTCAAAGATAAAAATATGCTAGAGTTATTACTAAAAACATTCACGGTTATCCTTTTAGCATTCTAATTATCCTGTATGAAATTAAAGAGAAAAGTAGTTTCCATCAAAATATGTTTTACGGTAAAAAAGATTCAAAAAATTATTAAGAGTTCATATGAGTTTTCAAAGATTCACAATCCAAAGAATTAAGTTTTCTTAACTCGTTGGATGATGATCACCCTGAATAAATCATATTATTCTAAACAGATAACACTTGCATACTTTTTGGTATATTAGTCGCAAACAATTTCTTTCTCCAACCTATGTGGGACAAGATGAAAGAATAGAAAGTTAGAAAAGGTCTCCATAAACAAAAAAAAATGGTAAATTAGTACAGCATAAAAAAGATTTTTAATGTACATGGAAAGAAAGGAATGATGCATAAGTTGGTGTAAGAAAGATATGTTACTGGGAACTAATTTAACTTTACAAGAAACATGAAGGTAACAACATGAAATTATATGTTGTTATTGCTCTAAAAATGTAAATGAAAAATAGTAAAAACGTTAAGTTTAAGAGTTGTTCTTTGTGCTTATAGTCATAGATTTTTAACTTTTGAGTCTGTTATTTTCAAATTTGATAGGAATTTACACGTTAGCTTCTCATAGTTTGTTTTTACATTTTTATTGTTTCTTTGTTTGCTTTCATAGTTCGTTTTTCAATCTAACCAGTTTGAAATTTAAGATTGCCATGGTCTCCACCAGACCATGTTTTACAATACCAAACTAAAGTTAAAGAGTTTATATGAGTTTCCGAAAATTTCAAAACTTGCAGATTTTTTTCTAACCTGAAAGATAGTGTAATCTCCGAAAACATAATACCATTCTCAACATGTTTGACCCACATACATAATGGTATATTAGTAACCAACAACTTCTATCTTCAAGCTACGTGGGATAGAATGTTTGGATAAAATGTTAGAAAACATCTAGAAAAATAGTAAGATATAGTTATTAACAGTTAATGAAAGAAATATATGCTACTTGGAACTCCGAATTGAAGTTAGAAGCAGCTAGTTTATGTGTTTGGAGCACAATTCATGAATGAGACACTTTCGATAACGTAAAATTATATGTTGCATGCTCTAAAAATGAAAGATTGCAAATGTTTAAGCGTTGTTATAAGAACCTGTGATTTTTTTGTAGAAGAAAAAGGGTAAGCGTTTACTTATCATCATAGAAAGTGATCAACTTACGTTTGCTATATGTAACGGCGTAACGTATTGTGGTAAAATATTACTAGTAAGTAACCATTTGTATTATATCGACCTATAATCGTTTCCATAGATGCAAAATAGAGAGTGGTGTTTTCATTTATGAAAAGTTTCGTAAACAGATATGAGACATCATGTATGAGATTACATAAATTGTCAATTTACATCACTTTCATTGGCTATTTTTAATATGATTGTTACTCACGCTCTTTCTCAGGTAGTCATTCTTAATTGACTTCAAAAAATTGTATACTTCTTAAGCGATGGGAAACTAAAAATTAAAATGGTTTCTACCAAAAAAATGTTTTATAAACAAAAAAATAGTAGAAAAAAAGTTTGAAGTTTATACAAGATTTCCTATTGACACAATCCCGAATCGTTTTGAAACCATTCAAGAAAGTAACCAACAAGAAAACATATATTATATTATCCCAAACACATGTTACCCACATAGACTAGAGTACATAACTAACGAGCAAGTTCTTTATTCAATCAATGTGGGACAAAAGGTTAAAATAAAAAGTTAGAAAAGTCTTCATATCATATAAAAGATTTTTATGTACATGGAAAGAAAGAGACATAATGCAAGAGTTATCAACAGTGGGTGAAAGAACTATTTGTTACATGGAACTCCAAATTGAAATTTAGAAGCAACTACTTTTGTGTTTTCGGAGCACAAATTAAGAAGGGAACATCTTGGATAACATAGAAGTATATGTTGTTAGTGCTCTAAAAACGGAAAGATCGCAAATATTAAAGCATTGAACTAAGACATCCTGTGATTTTATTGAAGAATTAGGGGTTAGCAAATACTTATCCAAAATCATTCGCGAAGAAATCTAGAATATCGTTTAATGAATTATGTTTTTTGGTCATGAAGGTTAAAGTATTTTGCATTATGAATTACATTTTTAGCAAACTCATTATGGCAATCAATAAACATTAAATGCTCGGTGTACATTATGTATGTCCATATTTCAGTTCGCAAGTAGCTAAACAAAGGTTTCGACAAGCATGTTTATGAGGTGAGCACTTATGTCAAAATCTAAAAGTTTTCGACAAGTAGCTAAGCAATCCTTTATCATTTACAGCTTTGATAACGTAAGTCGTGTGCTTTTATTACCCTGTATGAACTGTTATTCTGTTTGTTTTGGCCTTAGGATAAAATATCAGGTATGTTAAAAATAGTACTTATGTACTTATGTTAAAATCTCGTCTTAAGCAGCTATTCAATCTTTTATATACTTGCAGATAATATATAAGAGATTTTTTCATAAGGAGAAAGGAGTTGACTAGAAATATTTTACAAGCATATAACAACAGTACAAGACATAAAAGATAATTGGGCCTGATTTATTCTAACCCAAATTATTGGGCCTATGTCTAGTAGCCAGCTTCATTTTCATCTTTTTCCTTTTTGGACATATATTAGCTTAAAATCTTAAATTGCATGAATGACAATCACAATGTCACTATAAGACTACTTTTCTCAAAATTTAAATTGTTTACCTTTTTTTTAGAAAGACAACAATATATAAAAGACCCGAAAAATGAGGCAAGAATACAATACACGGCATCCCTTCTCAATCAAACAAGTTAATTAAAAGAGGACGAGACCCAAAAGACGCAAGAAATAAAACCACAAACTCACTAGCACTTGAGCTAAAGAAATAAAGCATTGACAAGGCATTTGACTAATACACAAATACCAAACGAGTCAATGTCACAAAGTGAAAGCAAAAGACCAGACCCACCAAAGAGGATTCACCTATGAACATCTACTTTAACATCGTTAACTACTCTTCTTCAAGTCATTAAATTGTAGCTCCTCTTAAAATTAGCTCGAAAGATATGTGAAATCTGTTAGAAGTTGTTTTGCTAAGACTTTTAATAGTGCGTAGCTCAGTTGGTTTCAGACGAGAAATAAAAGTCGTAAAATCCTTGGTCTTTTAGCATTGGTTAGTATGGACCTATGTAAAATTCAAGATTAAAATGTTTCCCCTATAACATGTTTTTTTTTTTTTTTTTTTTTTTTTTTTTAAGACTAAGAGGCTTATAAATATGTGTGGGGTCCACATCTATATGAGCCACTTAAAATACAAGGTGTGGGCTATGTCGTTGCTCGCCGTGCCATGGTGGCAGCTTCGCCGCAGCTCGCCGCGACACCGCCGTCGCTCGCCGTCCCTCGCCATCAAGTCCCTCTTCGTGTAGATGACAAACCAAAAATCTGACAAAGGTGGGGCCCAAGTGTGAGTTTATTTCTTTTTGTTCAAGTGTGTGTTTGTAGTGTGTGTGAGGTTAGGGAAGAAGAAGACGTTTTTTTTCCTTTTTTTTTAAAGTGATTAATAAAGTGTGGTGAGGTTACGGGCCGGGCATAGTCGGTAACGTTTTACATTCTTTTCTTTCTTTTTTTTTTAATAAATAAATTTAGTTTATTTGAAAATTTGAAAAAAAAAATTGTAAGTGGTAGGCCACAAATGAGTAAGTTGAGGTTTTTGGTAAGTGAGGAGAGGGTTAGTTGTGGTTAGTTGTGGAGGTTTGTGTAACATCCTGATTTGTATAGAAAATAATAGCGGATTTATTTAAATTCCTATTGGTTACATATAATATTTTAGAGGAATAAATATAAAAGTCCCACTTTGATGGAGTTAATGACATAGTTAACAAGGGACTTAATATGATACAAGCTCGGACATGTTTCGCAAAACGATTTTACTACGAGAGCTAAATGTGACAAACAGCCAAACTATAAAAAAAAAATCCAGATATATTTTATACTTGTTAAAAGTCGGTTTACAGGATATACTTCCTTCCCTCCTTACCCATTCTTACAACAAAAAAAAAAGAGAAAAAAAAAAGATCAGGACCATGGTTTCTTCAAGGTGAAGAATTCTTAAAACTCCTAAGCTTGCTTCATCAAGAATCAAGCAAGGATTAACAAGAATTGAATGGGTTATCAAGGATTGATTGGTGATGATAAATTAAGGAGCTTCAAGTAATTTCATGTTCTTCCCTAATTCAAGGTAAGTAGTGAATCATGTGTTAATTTATGATTATGAGTTATGAGGTTATGTTTAATAATTGTTTTACATGATTATGTGATGAATTCATGGTTTATGATTCAAGGGTTATGCATATGATTATTAGGGTTTATGATGGGATTATGTTAAAATCAGATTAAGAGATCTTAGGAGGTGTTTATATGATTATTGAGTTGAACCAAACACCCCTTATATGATCTATGATGTTAAACAAGTTGCTGAAATTTTCAGCAATGATTAGTCATGTTTGAAAAATCATATAAAATTGATAAAAGCTCGGATTAAATCATGGCCGGACTTTCTGGAAAGCCTAAGGTGTCTACTTCAGTTTTATTCATAAAGTTTTTGCTCATTTAGTAGTTAAGTTGGTCTAAAACGTGATTTGGTACAGCAATGGCCAGCAAACCGAACTTTAAAAATTCATACCGGATAGACCGTAGCTCCGTTTGGAGCGTTCCATACCTTTTCGGAAAGGGAAAATAATATACTTTCATGGAAAAGTAGCCTCATGACCTGTTTCAGTAGATAAGTGAGCCAAAATGATGCATTTGCAGGCTGCTGCAGAAATTCAGCAAATGCGTTGTTAAGTGTTTTGATAATTACGACATGATAAGATGTTTTTACAAGTCCCGGGTGATTATATGCTATGATAACTTATGTTCTCAGCCCATATGGTTATAATTCATGTTATGAAAGTATAGAACCAAGTGATAATACTTGGTTAGCTTAGCTCGAATTCGCTAGCATAGTAGTGCATGTTTGGCGAGATATATGCCATAATTAGTTTATGAGTTTATACATTATAGTTAGTTTATGTGTGCTTAGTTGCGCTTATAGTTGCATTATTATGTTATATTAATGCCTAGTTGTTATGTGTTAACATTATACGTGTACATCTATCATGATATAGGTGTTCAAGACATATTCAGAATCATTCATCTTGCCTTATACGGCCCAGGTGAGTAACGGATTTTCAGTTAACATGTTTAGTAGATTAAGCGTGTTTAGTATATATATGCTTTACTATATTTCAAGTACTATGCAAGTTATGTATCATGTTGACCCGTGTGGTCGTATTAGTATCATGTTGACACGTTGGGTCATATTAAGTATTATGTTGACATCTTTGGTCATATTAAGTATCATGTTGACATGTTTGGTCATATTAAGTATCATATTGACCAGTTTTGTCGTATTAAGTATCATGTTGACCCGTTTGGTCATATTAAGTATCATGTTGACATGTTTGGTCATATTAAGTATCATATTGACCAGTTTTGTCATATTAAGTATCATGTTGACCCGTTTGGTCATATTACCTACCATGTTGACATGTTTGGTCATATTCATAGTCATGCTGACCTGTTTAGCAATATTTAATATTAAGTAGACCCGATTGTTTTTACTAAGTAATATTCCGTGGTCAACATCAGTATTATTTATAGTGTAGATTCAGTTATATGTTATAGTTGGTCTCAGCATTATGTTGATAGTAGTTCTGCTTTATATTATAGTTCAGCTGTAGTATCAAGTTATAACTCAGCCTTGGTTTATGTTATAGTACAATTTTAGTAATTAATACAATTTTAGTATTATATCTTAGTTTGACCTCGTAACCATATTATTGTTTAGTTTCTATATTTAGCTTAATCTCAGCTCCAGCTTAGCTTAGTATCATGTTGTAGTTAAGCCTAAGTATTTAGCTTAACCTTAAATTATATATGAATTTTATATGTGTTTAGTAATGTGTGCAAAATGCTTTATGCACTTCTGGCATGCGATAGCATTTATATATATACATGTCAAATTCTATTAGGTATATGCTTATGCAGGTTTTAAGGCGCGCCAAGTGCTTTATGCACTAAATTAGTCAGAATGGTACTTTATGCATTACCAATGTATTTAGTACTATCAGTATATAGTCAGTTATGTGATCACACATGTGTTCCAGACAAAGTTGGAACTTAGACCTCCTTAGTGGAGAATCGAGCCTTAGAATAGTGAATGTTTCAAAATCGGAACTCAGACATCCTGTATGGATGATTAACATGCTTATATGGCTCGTCAGTTATGTATCTAGTCAGTATAGTACTATAAGTACTTAGTCAGTATGTGCTTATGCACTCAGTCAGTATGTGCTTATGTACTCAGTCAGTTATGCACTAAGTATGTGCTTAGTTATGCAGTCAGCTATGCACTCAGTATGCTTAAGTTATGCAGTTAGTTACTAATATGATTCATGTAGTCAGAATAGTACTATATATACTTATTCAGCATCATGCTTATGTTCAGTTTATGATTTAATATAGTTCCGTTATCTCACTAAGTCTTATAGACTTACCGTTCTCAGTTTATATTTTTGTAGGTATGCAAGATGAGACCATGTACATGCTAAATGGGGCGTAATGGGTTAAAATGGTGTAGCTCGCGGGTTAGGTAACGAGCTTCTCATTTCTCCGACTCATCTACATGTTGTTTTGCTCGCTGCCAACGAACCTAAAGGGTTCAAATCAGCTTCAAAACACCAACATTGGTGTGATGCCATGGCCGACGAAATTAAGGCTCTTCACCTTAACAATGCATGGACACTAGTTCCCTGTCCAGGAAACGCAAATGTAGTCGGATCAAAGTGGCTATTTCTAACAGAATATCATGCTGATGGAACAATTGACCTTCACAAAGCATGATTAGTGGCCCAAGGTTTCACACAAATTCCAGGTTTTGATTTCTCGCATACTTTCAGCCTCGTTGTTAAAGCCACCACAGTTCGTATTGTTCTATCTTTAGATGTGACTAATCGTTGGCATCTACACCAACTGGACGTTAAAAATGCGTTCCAAAATGGAGATCATAGAGAAACACTGTATATGGAGCAACCAAAGGGCTATGTTGACTCTCGTTACCCCAACTATGTTTGTCGTCTCAACAAAGCTCTTTACGGCCTTAAACAAGCCCCGCGGGCATGGTTTCAGCGATTAAGTAACTTTTTAGTACACCAAGGTTTTAAGTGCAGTCAAGCCGACACCTCACTTTTTGTTTTCCATCGTGGCTCATGTCTCTTGTACTTATTAGTATACGTGGACGATATAATTCCAACCGAAAACCATGAGCCCTCTATCAAGAAGTTCATTGATTGCTTGCAAAGTGAGTTTGCCATTAAAGATTTGGGCAACTTGAGTTACTTTCTTGGTCTTGAAGTATCATATACATCAAATGGTTTATTTCTGAGTCAAACCAAGTATATATGCACATGATATTCTACACCGGGCCGGCCTTCTTGATTCAAAACCAGTTGGGACACCACTTGCCACACATGATGTTTTCACGAGCACTGGAACAGCTTTTCATAATCCCACTCTTTATCGATCACTTTTTGGTGCGCTTCAGTATTTAACTATTACAAGACCTGATCTCTCGTAAGCTGTAAATCAAGCTAGTCAGTTTCTTCACTTGTCAACAGATCAACATTTTCAAATGGTAAAACGGATCTCTAGATATGTGAAAGGAACTCTTACTCACGGTCTCCATTTTTCACATCCTCTGATGCCGACTGGGCTCGTTGTATTGAAACTCGCTGTTCCACTTACGGGTACTCAATCTTCTTTGGTGGAAATCTCGTCTCCTGGAGTGCCAAAAAGCAACCTACTGCTTCTCATTCTAGTTGCGAGTCCGAATACCGGGCAATGGCAAACACCGCTGCTGAGCTCATTTGGATTACTCATCTATTACGTGAATGATAATTTGAGTGCCATTTTTCTTATCCAAAATACGGTAGCACATCGATGAGCCAAACATATAGATATTGATTATCACTTTGTGCGAGAACTTGTGTCCTCTGGAAAACTGCATACGAAATTTGTTTCTACCAAGCTCCAAGTGGCTGACATTTTCACGAAACCTCTACCAAGACCTCTATTTGAGTCATTTCGCGATCAGTTACGTGTTCGTCCGCCATCCGTTCGCTTGAGGGGGGTTATTGGAGATAATATTGGAAACAAACCACCACTATAAATATTTCTATATTTTAGTCAAGGTTGTTGTATTTTACCATATATATAGCTCCGTAATTTCTGTGGTTTCTGTTGTAGTATTCATTGTATATATTCTCCAATCATAATACATATCAGTATGTTGAGATTTATCAAAACTCACATTTTTAAAAACTTGTTCTGCCTAGCTCAGATCCTTAAGCATTTTTTGAATGCTTAATGTCTAAATTGTGAATGTGCATATATAGATTTTCATGTAACTATGAAACATTCATATCTCTTGCGTATGCTTGAGATAGTATAAATGAAAAAATAAATGAAAAAATAAAATTCATTAATTGAGTTACTCGAAACTATATTAAAAGCAATTGAGTGGTCATTACGGCCATCGTCCATCACTACTATGAGTTTAGCACCAAATCCGTTTATCCTCTCATCATCACTCTTAATTTACTTCACCGTGATCACTGCAGTCACTGCTAAAAACAACGTTAAGTTTGCTCGTGGTTCAAACCACTAGGTGATGAAGGCCACCACAAGCTAACCACTTACCATATCAATCTCAAAGCATACACACGGCCCGCTAGTTCCGTCATCACAACCTTTTTAGTAAATTAAAACAAGTAATATCATTGAGTAAATGAAAGTATTCTAATAATGTGAGTCATGCTAACATGTACTACCTCCGTCCCACATTAAGTGTCCACTATAACTTTTTTAAGTCTTTTTTCTTAACCTTTGTCCGTAAATATATTTTTTTGTGTTATGTAATACTTAATGAAAATTATACAAATAAAAATACATTTAAAAACTTAATCCATTCATATACCTTGCATCAAATATTATATAACACAAACAAAAATATTTAAAGTCAAAGCTTAAGAAAAAAGACTTAAAAAAGACGTAGTGGACACTTAATGTGGGACGGAGAGAGTATGTGTGTACGTAAGTATATTATGTCTCAAAATCTGATCATATTCTAATAATGTGAGTCATATTATCTGTTAACATGTATGCGTTTCCACTTATTGGCTTCTACGAAAAGAAAAAAAATGTGTTTCATTAAATTAGTCATAGATTTACTTTGCACATCATTTTCATTCTTGTTATTAAAAATCTTTCATCAATCCTTTTTCAATTTATTCATGTATGATATACACATTTTGATCCATTTTTACATATATATCATTTCTTTGATGGCTTTTGAAAATATGTGTTCCTTTTTAACTGTGAAACTAAAAATTAAAGTGGTCTCTACCAACATATATTTCACAGTATAGAAATAAAGTAAAAAGTTAAGAGTTTATACTAGTTTTTCGACTTTCCCGATCAATCAATTTTTTTAACTGATAGATAGTGGAATAGCTAAAAACCTAATACTGTTCTTAACACATTTGACCCACGTATACTATGGTATATTAGTAACCATCAACTTCTATCTTAAGTCTATGTGGCATAGAATGTTATAAAAAGTCTTACAAACAGAAATCTCATGTATGAGATTGCTTAAATAGTTAGTTTACTTCACTTCTGTTTGCTAAATTTTCATTTCATTTGCTTTTTATAAAGATCCTAACAAATTTGAACAAATTAATTGTTTCTCCACTATTTCTTAAAGAATAAAAATACTTTTTCCACATAAGCTATCGGGTACTAAAGATTATAAAGTTTTTTCACCAAAAGATGTTTTGCTGTAAAAAGATTATACAAGAAAGAAAAAAAAAATTAAGAGCTAATGTAATGTTTGAAACAGACAATTACTTAAATTAAATTTGCTACAGAAAACAATCTATATGAAAACACTAAACAAGTTCTACCTTTAAACCTATGTGGGATATAATGAAATGATTGAAAGTTAGAAAAGGTGTCCATAGAAAAATGATACTCATAATAGCTAGGTGAAAATTATTTTCTACATGCATAACAAATGAACCAAACATCAAAATTAACCATGTTTGAATCTTTGGAAAGCCGACTTTTTGTTTCAATTTATAATTGGGCCTCAATATAAAGAACGTGCATCCCTTTGGCCCAAATCAACTGGGCTTTAGTCTGGCAGCTACCTTTATTTTATTTATAATTATTTATTTATTTATTTTTGCTAAAGCTTGAACCTAATAGTTGGACTCATGTACTTTGTCTACCTACTTTTCCTCAACACTACTATCTAACTACATTTTCTTATGACATACAATGGCTTAAATACCGCGAACAACAACCACAATTTCATCATAAGACAATATTTTCATTTATTTTCGATTGCTTTCCTAGTTTAAATCTTCTCAATACTCCTTTTCTAGTCATCAAGTGTGGCTCCTTTTAAGATTAGCTCCAAAGATATGACAAATTTGCATAAATTTGTGGTCCGAGACTTTAGATCTTTTCGTGACGCATAGCTCGGTTGGTTCCAAATGAGAAATAAGATTTGCAAAATCCTTGGTCCTTGAGATATACCCATAATAAATGTACCTAAAACTTGTACGTGCTTGTAAAAAAGATTTTGGAATATAGAGAACCGTTTGTACGGACCTAGGTTTAGAAATCCTTGAATATTCAAAGTCCATAAGTATCTAAACAAGATGATTGAAAAAGTAGTTGTTGATAGTCACTATCATAGTTGTATATTGAGTTAGTTCGAATGTTTCTATTGTTTCTTTACTAGCTTTCAAAATTTTGTTTTCATTTATGAAATGTGTGAAATTAAGGATTAAACATGTTTTAGAGTATCAAATTAAAGGGAAAAAAAGCTAAGAGTTCATATGAGTTTTCGGATATACGAGATCTGGCCAAGTTTTTTTAACCTGACAGATTTGAAACATCCGAAGACATAATACTAGTCTCAACACATTTAACAAACATACACTTGTGGTATATTAGTAATCAACAACTTCTATCTTCAACCAATGTGGGATAAAGTGTTATAATGAAAGGTTACAATTTTTTATGCATTGTATTAAAATAAGAACCTCTGATTTTTCCTATGCCTTTACTTATTGAAATCTATATAAGTTTTGGGTCATAACTTATTCTTGCACTCCTGATCGGTATTCTCACAGAACATGCATACATAGCCAAACTTACAACTAGAGAATGCAAATAAGAAATCGTAATCTATGTGATTTATAGTTGGTCTAAATCTGCAATGTATGCAACAAAAATAAACTCAAGTTAATCCTTAAAAGAGTTGATAATGACTCACTTTATCGGAACATCAAAACGTTATTATCATGATGTTAGGCCAAAATAATCACACAATCATTTTTATGTATAACAAGAGAAAAGTACATATTCTGCAAACTGATTGTTCTCCTCAATAGTTTCCATTACTTCTTCACTTTTTTGGTAGGTAAATTCTCGATTAAGATCACCTTTGTATTCCTCTTCGCACCCATCTCCCTTCCTCTTAACACCAAATTTTTCTCCTCAGGTTTTACCAGTTTCTTTTGCAGTCACGCTTTTCAAATCAGGTAAACCCGACCCAATTAAGTGTTATTTGGGTCGGGTTAATCGAGTTTGGGGGAAGAAAAAGCTTACCCGTATGCGACGCTAATAAGGTGTGGATTAATATGGTTCGGGTTAATCATGTATGGGCTAACCCGAATAATCCTTATTATAATGTAGAAATAAAAACAGTGAGTAACTCGATTAGCCAGGAAAATATGCTTTTTGACACACCCAGTGAAAAGTGATACGTCACTACCTATATAATAGAAGAGTTTTTTAGTATCACACTCGGCTATATATCTAACAATCTAAAATGTCACAAGTATTCGAAAAAATATGACAAATTTTGAAAATAACAAGCTCTCAAGTTATTTAGTCCACTGCCCAAGAATGAGTGAAGCCTCATATATACTTGAAGTTTCATACAAAGTACCCATAACTATTACGAGTTTATGACGTGACCCATCATCATGTGTATTCTCGGTAAATTTTGGGAGACTGCGAACTTGAAATAATGAAAGATGATTCGTTTTACCTTTTCCTCCTAGCATATATGACCAGTTTGATTATTGCTCAAGTAAACAACATACAATGATGGAGATGTTCCAACGACCTCCATCAGCACAGACGACACCACCGCCTCCACCTCCACCACCACAACCTCCCGGCCGTTGCATTACGATTTGCAACGTGATTTCAACAATATGCTCTCTTGTTACTATCATTTGGGTCTTACATAAGTACTCATCTGAACAGTCTTAGTAACTGTTGCATGCATGTTCTCCTCGTTTAAAGGCAAGTCATAAGGAAGCACCCAACTATATATGTGGAAGTGCACTTCATGCACGTTACATTCGGTTTCCATTTCGTAGGTTAGTGACTTATTGGGTAGTCAGTATTGCTAGTATAAATATGTACCTTAATTTGCATCAGTTTTTTCAAGAAGAAAGAACAGTGATTAATTAAGTCTTAGTTTCTCTCTAATCTTGTTTCTTAATCTTGCTTTCATAGTCGTATGTTTGATTTATTGAGTTGTTACTTTTCATAGTAGTAGTGTAGTAAAGATATTGCCTATCTAGCCTTAATCATATCAGAATAAAGGTAAAAGTCTTTTTGCATTATATGATACCTGTTATGGCCATGGGTTGTTAAGCAAACTTACTATGGCGATCACTACACATATTTGAATGCTCAATGTGTATATTATGAATTTACAAAATTATGTTTGCAAGTAGCTAAGCAAACTTTTCTACAAACATGCTTATAAGATGAGCACTTATGTCAAAATCAAAAAAGAAGTAGCCAAGAATCCTTCATCATCTAGGAAGAATTTGATAACGTAAGTCATATGTTTTTATTACTCTGATATGAATTGCGATTCAAGTAGAGATCGATATACACGGCTCAGTGAATTACGTATTGAGCTGTCCAGGGAAAATATTTCTAATGTATATAAAAAAATAACAATAATAAAAAAAAAATTAAAAAAAAAAAAAAAAAAATGCATCATTTCAACCCAAATTATTGGGCCTTCTTTTTGAAGGTTTCAAGCCCAATAGTTGGACCCTTATGAGACAAGTTTTATCTAAATTTCGAATGCTTATTTACTGTAACATCGTTAACTAGTTTTCTTCAAGTCATCAAAGTGTAGCTTCTCTTAAGATTAGCTCGAAAGATATGCGAAATCTGTTAGAAGTTATAGTCCAAGACTTTTTAATGGCGCATGACTTAGTTGGTTTCAGACGAGAAATAAGACTAGTAAAATTCTTAGGGTGCGTTTAGTTGGAGAAAAAATTTCGTTGTTTTCTATCTCTAGTTTTGTAAAAATTTGGATGGGAAATTTATCTCGACAAAACACTTGAAAATATAGAAAATGCGTTTAGTTGATATTTGTATTATCTATTTTGAAGAGGGGAGGGAGGGTTGGGGGTTACAAAGGAAAACAAGGAAAACAACTAAAATTTGTTTTCTAATTTTCCTTGTTAGATTAGGAATAGGGGATTTTGTATTTTGCAAAACATTTTGTTGGAAAATGATAATTTGAACGCGATCTCTATTTTCCTTTTTTTCCACAAAACATTTTGTGGAAAACAAGGGCGTTTTCCCCCAACTAAACGCACCCTTAGTCTTCTAGGAATTCACATAATATTTGTTATTTGTATTCGCCCGTGGTTGTAGAAAATATTTGGGAGTATAGTCATATAGAGCATCGTATAGTATGGATCTATTTAAAAATAAAGATTGAAATTGGTTTCCATCCAAACATGTTATACAATAAAAAAAACTAGACTTAAAATTGGATAAAAAAAAATCTAGAGATCATAATTTTCTTTCCCAGAATATCACTTTCTTGCAAGTTATGAAGTTTTTTAACTTGGAAAAAAGTTATCTTCCTGGAAACTTAATATTATTCTAGACACACTAGTTGGATACTCGCGTATAGCAGCGGCGATAAATATAGTTATATAATAAATATAGTAAATAAATTGCTAACCCAACTCTCCTCGCAATTTTCTACCCGCTTAGTGAATTCATTTCACAACACTCCAAATGTAAATGTATTAGTTGTATGTGTTTGTTTGGCTTTTCTGTATCTTTCCCGTGACATCATTATTCCCGCATATAAAAAGACCTTCACAATCTCTTACGCGTCATACTTTCCTAAAAGTAAATGATTTTGATAAATTAATTTTGTATTGAATGAAATAAAGGTTAAAGTTATAAAAAATTGAATCAAAATAAAATAAACCTACTAAAAATGTAAAAACTAAAAACTAAAAACTCATAAAAATATATCAAAATGAATTTTAAATTAAAGAGCACAAAATTTTAAAAAATATGATGAAATTAGATCATAAAAAAATTAAATGAATTAAAAGATATTTAAATTTAAAAATAAATGTGATTAATTAGTTAAGAAGTGACATGTGTCACCCCATTATTGGAGCTCCTTATTTTAGTTTGTTAGAGCTCCTCTCTTTTTGTTATTTTTTAGTTAGAGAAGTGTCACTTAATGATTGGAGCTCATTATCTTAATTTTTTGTGGAGCCCACAACTTAAATGCTTTATATAGTAGATGTATCCCACATACAATACGACATACATTAATAATAGGAAATATATTGGCTACAGTTGTATTATAGCTAACTCTCTACAATTTGTGCTATAATTTGTAAGTCTCTATGAGTCCGTGAGTCATTTAATGGGTCCCTGATTTCTTTTTTATAAAAATTATATGGAGGATTGTAGCTAATTGGCTACAATAACTGTAGCCAAGCTATCCCCATATTAATAACCCACAATTTCTTTCTTCATCCAATGTGGGACATAAGGCTAAAAAAGAAATCCATAGTATATAAACGATTACAATGAGATTATATGTTGTTATTGCTATACCTATAAATATGAAAGACATTTTGGTTGTTGAGTTAGACGATATACACTCTCAACATATTTTTGCTTTTGCATAGCTATATAACGTTCACAATTCACCCGAATACATGCAATGCATTAAGCTTAAGGAAATATGTTTTGTGATCAAATTATGCTCTGCTATTAATAACCGCAAAACACATTGTGGTAAAATCATAGGTAATAATTATTTGTTACTTAACCATGCTCTAACCATCTTTCATGGATACAGAATAGAAAGTGATGTTTTCAATTATGAAAAGTTTCACAAACAGAATCCATGTAGCATGAGTTACATCAATGGTTAATTTACTTCACTTGCATTTGCTATTTATAGTGACCAAAGTAAAACGAAGTAAATTGTTTCTCACACTCTTTCTCAGTTTTCAAGTCTTTCTTAATTAACTTCATATATATTTTTCTCTCTTAAGCTATTTGACGTAAAATATTAGAAATTTCTCCGCAAAAACATGTTTTATTGTAAAATATAAATAAAAGTAGACACAAAAAAGAGTTAAGAGCTAATATGCATTTTCAGATACAAACCTACCTCCTGAATTTATTTTGAAGTCGGGAGATGGACATGTATTAGAGAACATGATATTATTCTTGACATGCATAACCCGCAAACACTAGAGTATATTACTCCCTCCGTCCCAAATTATATGTCCACTTTCATATTTCACAAAGTTTAAGAAAAGTGAGACCCATACAATATTAACCAATAAAAATTCTCACCCACTTAGAAGCATTTTGATTAGTTGAAAATGAATGTGGACATTAATTTTGGGACAACAAAAAGTAGCAAAGTTGACTTATATTTTGGAACGGATGGAGTACTAAACAATAACATATTTCTTCAACCTATGTGGGTTACAATGCTAGACTAGAAAGTTAGAAGATACTTCCATAAAAATATGGTAAACTAGTAAAAGACTTTTATGTACACAGAAAGAAAGAGACATGTCACTTCGAACACCAGATTGAAGTTTAAAAGCAACCAGGTTATGTGTTTGGAGAACGAATTATGAAGGGAACATCTTGTAAAACATGCAATAATATATTGTTATCTATACTACTTATAATGCATTTAACACTGCATTCCTATGAAAATTTTTAAGATTTCGTAATATAGATTTTAAGCAAATACAATTAAAAAAGTACCATTTACAAGTATTTAAAGCACAAATAAAACTAAAAAAATACTATTGAACACATACAATTAATGCACAATTAAATTTACCCATTCACTAAAATATACAGCTATTTAACTACATTGTACAACCTAATTAAGCTTACAAAACAAAAATCTAAAATCCATCAGCCCAAAACATAAATCTTCGATCCAGCAGCCATATTAAGATAACTTAATTCATTATAAGCTTACATGGCAAACTATTGCTCGATTAGCTTAAAAAGACCCACCATCATCGCTGCAAAACTATGCCTCAGATATCACTGTCCCATATCCATTAGATGCAAAACGGGTATAGTGGCGAAGTAGCTTGCCGTTTCACACGTGGCGCCCCGTCAACTCTCGCCGTTCGCTCGCCACGACACCACAGATGCCCGCCGTTTTGGTTCTCGTCAGAGAAGTGACGAAGAAAACGACAAGCAACTTTTTAAAACTATCCTTTGCCAAACGTTTAACTTTTGATTTAATTTATTTTTTTTAATTAAACCTCTTTTTGTGTGTTGTGTGTGTTTGAAGTTCAAGCTGAGGAAGACGATTTTACTAGTAGTGTTGGTGAGATTCTTAGATTGATGTAAAAGTGAAAGAGGTTGGTTTATATGTGTGTGTGACTGTACATAGAGAGACGTCTAATTAGGTTAATTGAATTAGGGTTGTGAAAGAAAGTGATTTATATAATTCATTTCATTAAAGGATATGTGATTAGTTGGACCTAGACTATGTTTTATACGAAAATGAGACTTGGGTTGGTGTTGAACTTAGCTAAAATTTGGTTTATTAAATGGTTCTATCCAAATGTTTGACTATTGATAGGCTTACACAAAAAAAAAATGGTAAAAAGGTTGTTAAGGCTTAATTTTTGGTTTATTATTAGATTGTTGTTAAGATTTAAATTTTTTGTACGTTTTTTTCCTTATTATCTGGTTGTTTTGTATTGTAATTTTATTTTAATGAATGATATTTAGAGTATTTTATATGTTTCGTAATGTATTTTTTCATCAAATGGTATTGTCGAATAACATCACATTGCCAAAAAAAATTAGTTACAGATTACTCATCACTGCATCGCGCGGGTACCCTGCTAGTAGCTATAAAGATGAAAAATTGCAAACATTTAGACATTGTATTAATAGTGTCTGTAAATATTTTTAAGATAAAGGGGTTAGTGTTTACTTATCGTTAGTGTAGAAATCAATATATCGTTGAATGCATTACGTTTTTGGGTCATGAATGTTAAATTTTTAAAGTATTTGATGACGTATAGTCTACATCCGGGTCATGAACCCGGCTAAAGTCCAAACGCTAACTTAGCCCGGTACGAGTCGGGCTACACCGATTAGAGGTTTGGGCTTATTATGGCTCGTAAACTTTAGACACAAGACAAGTTGAGGCAATGGGATGTCGGCAAATCCGTCGACTTAAACCTGCTTCGATGTCCTTTGTGTAAGACGACTCGGGATTCGCATGAGCACTTGTTTTTTGAATGCCCATATTCTTTGAAGGTATGGATTCTTGTTAATGTTAAGGCTGGGATGCATAATACTCCCTCAAAATCACAAGACATCACATCATGGCTGATCTCCATCTCTTCCAAGCGTTCTTTGGTTAGTATGGTTTCTCGTCTTATGTCCGCGGCTGCAACTTACTTCATTTGGCAAGAGAGGAATAATCGCTTATTCTCTATAGACCCGAGGAAGGAGGAGCGCATGTGTGAAGTCATTTTCGAGACTGTTAGAATGAAGCTCGTATCTTCGCGGTTCAAAAGAAGTTCCAATGTCATGAAGACCTTGCAATATTGGAACATACCTTCTGATGTCACATAACTCTCTTTTTTGTCATAGATGGCTTGGTGTTTTTATTTTAGCTTTCCCTTTTTTTAGTCCAAGTGATCTAGGCTTTAGTTATGTTTAGTGGCTGCTTGTTTCGAGTGTGTTCGGAGTAATGGTGTTTTGCTCCGGCAAAGTGGTCTAGAGTGGTGCAAGTACACTTTGTCATGTAATTAACTCTTTATTCATTTATTCTATTCACCGGGTATCGAAAACCCTTTACCCAAAAAAAACATACTAGCATTATTTTATACACCACCATTATATATATCATTCTATAAGCATCTCCTAGAATTTCATATAGAGGACATTTTTATATAAACTCATCCACAACATGACTTACATTAAAAAATCAAAAAACTAGCTACACTTATTAGGACATATTGTAGCTTAAATTGCGTGAACGACAATCACAATATCATCATAACACAATTTTTTTCTCCTATTTTCTAATGCTATCCTAGTTTAAATCTTTTCATTTCTTCTTTTATAGTCATCAAGTGTGGCTCATCTTTAGATTAGGTCGCAAGAGATAAAATATTTGTAGGAGGTTGTGGTCAGGATTTTTATTATCCTTCGTCGCTAGCGTGTAGCTCAGTTGGTTTTGGATAGGAAGGGAAACTTCTAATATACTTGGTCTTGCTGATAGTCGTACTCTAAACCTGCGTATTTGGTTTTCTCAAAGATTTGGGGATATGTATACCATTTAGTATGGATCTATCGAAGTATCATGATAATTGAAATAGTAGTTGTTGATTGTCACTATCTTTGTAGTATTTGTGTAAAGACGACATTATGTATCTCGCTATGATCGAACTTCTCAACTATCATACAATATGTTTATTTGATGTTGATTGTTGATTGTCGAATTAGATCGTGCGTGTATTTCTTTTGCACGTTGCATATTAATCACAAGAGTTCAGATACATTTTTACATTTCTATTGTTTCTTTATTAGCTTTCAAAATTTGTTTTCATTTTTAACATGTGTGAAGTTAACGATTAAACATGTTTTAGAGTACCAAATTAAAATAAAAAGTAAAGATTAAACATGTTTAAGACTACTAAATCAAAAGAAAAAAAAAGCTGTGAGGTCATATGAGTTTAGAGTTTAGGGTTTACCTATGAGGAATCAAGATTTTTTCAACCTAGAACACAGAGAGATATCCGAAGAAGTAATACTATTCTCAACACATTTACCACACGTACACTGATGGTATATAAGTAACCAACAACTTCTTTCTTCGGCCTATGTGGGATACAGTGTTAGGATAAAATCTTACGTACAAAATATCTTCATAAAAAAAATGGTAAGATAGAGATGATGCAAGAGTTCCGTCAACACAATCTGATCATACTACCATAATCGGAATTGAATGAAGTACAATGTGAGTCACGCTATCTATTCTATTCTAAAATTGAATATTGTGTGCAAGCACACAAAGTATAGTTTCATCAACTTATGAATGCGTCTCCGTTAAGATTCCATTTTATTAGTAGTCGTTAGGCCTGAAAGTTTTGTCTACCTATTTCATCTTCAACTCTACTTACCAACTACATGTTCTTCGGACATATAGTGGGTTAAATTGCGTGAATGACAACCACAATATCATCCTAAGACGAAGATTTCTTTTATTTCCGATTGCTTCCTTAATTTAAGTTCTTCTTTTCAAGTCATCAAGTATGGCGCGTTTAAAATCCTTCGTCAGCGTGTAGCTCACACAACAACAAAAACTACAACGGGCGACGGGAATTTTGGTGAGGACATCTGTGTCCTCTCCAATGGGGGCAAATGTTGTAGTGTCAGTTGGTTTGTGATATGAGAGAATTTCATATTGCCTCTTTATTTTTTGTACAATGGTTTTAATCATTATTTGGGTAAATATGAAATTTTTAAGTTTTAGTCGCGGAGATCCCTGACGGGGTGTGGTAACATTCACACACATGCCATTCTTATATGGCAGCCAAAATACACCCTCTTGTGCCATTTGAAATGTGACTGAAGTCACCTAGTGCCAATTTCACTATATTTTTTATTTGTTTTATTATTAATTTTTTCGGTTTTTTTAATTAAGTTTTGGTGGGGCCCAAACAGTGTGAAACGGCACGCAAACGGCATGTGAAACGAGAGAGGGGTATTTTTGGTGTGTTAATGTAAAATGTGAAATGCTGATGGTGCTGATTTGACACAACGACATAGAAAGTGGGATGTTACCATACCATACCCTTGCTCTAGTCTAAAGGAAGGGTGAGATCAATAAAGATTACATAAAAACTAAATATCAAATGGATCAATCTCAATTATCCATTTTTTTATCAAAGTAATAAAATTTACTTTCATCCTTGTATTTAAAAATTAAATATCTCACAAACTGTTAATAGTTAGATAAACTAATTATATCATTACGACAAGAATAAAATTATCTTTCTATAAAGATCCAATATTGTATATTTTCGAAGAACTTATTTTTTATCGTTTTTCGCGAGTTTCGATATATTACACTATCAATAAAAATTTTAAAAAGACTCTTTTGTGTTAACACAACCCCTAAACTACAAACCCTAACCCTAAAACCCCTAGCCCCTAGACCCTAAAAAACCCTAAACATCGAAAACCTCAAACCCCAAAAAACCCTAAACCCCTAAAGCCCCAATCGTTAAACCAAAAAGACCTAAACCCTATCCGTTAAACCATAAGAAACCTAAACCCTTAACCCATAAAAAACTTAACCCAAAAAAGTCAAACCCCTAAACCCTAAAAACCTAAACCCGTCCCTAACCGTAAACCCTAAACCCACAAAAAAGTCAGAAAAAAATTCGTCGAAAGTATATGATGTGAGATATCAAATTAAAGGTTATTTTATGCTTGTCATGATGGTATGCTTAGTTTCGTCTAACGATCAATGATTTGTGAGATATTTAGTTTTTAAAAATGAATGTGAAAGTTTATTTTATTATTTTGATGAAAAAATATGAATGGTTGAGAATGTTTTACTTGATATTTAGTTTTTCTTTTATCTTAACCAAACTCGTCTAAAGGATATCCTCGCTATGAATAATTTAATGAGACATAAGTATTTTTTTCCCTAATTCATTTTTAGGGTGGTGGCATTCATGCCATCCATACCTCACTCATACCTCACCACCCACCAATAATATCATTCCACCTAATCTCATACTTCACTCATACCTCACCATACTTTTTCTTGTGGCAACCATGATTGCATACCTCACTTAATTTTATTTTTTATTTTTTATATTTATAATTATATTAAACAATTTAATAAAAACATAATATTTCATTAATAATTAAAATAAAATTACATAAAACTTAGAAAAAAAAAACATCACCGTTGAAATAAAAAGAAAATTACACTAGTCATAGAGGTATGGTAAGTATTGAGCCGCTACATGCTCCGTAAGATCATATCGGAGACTATTATGGATATCTTCGCCGAGTAACTCCTGTAGTACGCTGTCATCGTAAACTGGCGCGACCGACTGATCTATTATATATGAACCGGTGATATTGCCATCTCGTCGTCTTTTAAAATCATATTGTGGAATATAATACACGTATAAACGAGGAGTCAAATCTTTTCGACCGACATAGCCCGGAGAGGACAACTGAGAATCATCCATTTTGCCTTAAGACGCCCAAAAGCTCGTTCGAAATCCTTTCTTGCAGACTCTTGTAGCTTCTTGAATCTCTTTTCCTTCGGGTCAGTGGGATACTTATATGCTTTAACAAACGTTGAATACGTAGGATAGATTCCATCGGTAAGATAATATCCACGTTTGTAAAGCCGTCCATTTAGAGAAAATGAACTGTTTTGCGCCGTTCCATTTCGCTCAGTAAGATACAACGGAGATTGATTCAAGACATTGATGTCGTTGTTTGCACTGGGAGGACCAAAAAGCGAATGCCAAATCCACAAATCATTTGAAGCGATGGCTTCAAGCATAATAGTCGGGTATTGGTGATCACCTCTCTTACATTGGCCTTTCAAATGCCTAGGACAATTTCGCCAAACGAAATGTGTACAATCAATGCTACCAAGCATTCCAGGAATGTGATGTTTTTCTTCATGTGCCTCGAATAACCGTGCAACGTCATGGGCCGTCGGCCTACGTAAGAACTCTCGACCATAAAATTCAATTGTCGCATGGCAAAAATGATCAAGGCAATCTCCTAAAAAAAAAAAAAAAAAAAAAACTTAATAAAAGCTGAATTTAAAAAATAGTAAAAAAACCGAATTTAAAAATAACGGTGTGAAGATTAACCGTTCTTCGTGCCATGTTTAAATAGTCATCAAATCTATCCGGAGGTTCACCCGTTGCGAGTTGCCGAATGCCCGATGTGCATTTTTGTAACACCGTGAAACTTCTTTTTCCCCTTGCGTCTTGGGCCTCTTGAAACTATTCAAATCTCGCTTCAACATCACCAACAATTCTTAAAAACAAGCTTTTATTCATTTGAAATCTATCACGAAAAACATGGTCGGGAAACTTTGGTCGTTCGACGAAATAGTCATTAATTAGAGTTTGTAATGCTTTATCACGAAAGCGGGTGAGAGACTGCCCCTGGGTTTCGGTAGTTCTTGAGCTTGCCGTGTCTTCAATGGAATCGCGCACGGCTAAATAGATTTCTAGGGTACTACCGGTGGATAACAATAGTTCGGAAGACTCGTCGGGAAAAATTAATTCGTCATCGGATGAAGAAGAGGAGGATGAAGACATTTTTTTTAGTGTTGTAGTTGATTTGTTTGTGTAAAAATGATGAGATTTGAAATAAAATGTGAAGAGGATGAATTGATTTTTATAAAGGGTTTTTTTTTTTTTTTTTTTTTTTTTTTTTTTTTTTTTTTTTTTAATCAATGGCCAACGGTCAAAATTTTGAAACAAAACACACGCTCCCTCACCATGCCAATTCGGCAATGCATACCGAGTGTCTTCCAAACCGCAACCCAAGCAATGGTGTTGCCGATCGGTTTGGGTTCATACCGTTTCATACCTCACCCCATTGCCACCACCCTTACATATGTATCATTATTTTATTGGCTTCTACAAAAAAAAAATGTGTCATTAAATTAGTCATAGATTTATTTAGCACGTCATTTTCATTCTTGTTATTAAAAATCTTTCGGTAATCCTTTTTCAATTTAATCAAATAGGATATACACATATTAATTCATTTTATATACCATTTCTTTATTGGCTTCTAAAAATAGGTGGTCCTTTTTAACCTGTGTGATACTAAAGGAAAAAGTTAAGAGTTAATACCTGTTTCCCGCCATTACAAAATCTATAAGTTTTTTTTTAGCTTATAGAAAGTGGAATAGCTGAAAACGTAATACTATTCTTAACACATTTGACCCACAAACACTATGTGTATATTAGTTCCCACCAACTTCTATCTTAAGTCTATGTGGGATAGAATATTATGTTAGTTTACTTCACTTCCATTTTCTAACTTTTCATTTTATTTGCTATTTATAATGACCCGAATAAATTTGGACAATTTAATTGTCTCCCGACTCTTTGAAACTTTTTCCTCTTATGCTATCGGATACTAAAGATTAAAATGTTTTTCCACCAAAACATGTTTTCCAGTAAACAAGTTCTACCTTTAAACCTATGTGGGATATACTGACATGACATAAAGTTAGAAAAGGTGTCCATAGAAAAATGGTACTCGTAATAGTAGAAAATTACTCTCTACATGCATAACAAATGAAGGAAACATCAATATAAACCAACATCCTGAAATCGTGTTTTCGTAGAATAAGTAAGACAATCTCAATATATAGAAAATGGTCAAACGAGTGAAAGATGTAGAATACTATTGTTATGGAGTAACATATATGTAGTTTTTGGAATAACATGTACGTTAGAAAAAAATCTTAAAAATTTAAGATTTCATATGAGTTTTCCTGCAATCGCAATTCGAAGAGTTAAATTTTTTTAACTCAACGGATGGTGATCACGATGAAAACATCATATTATTCTAGATATGTAACACTCACATACATTATGGTATATTAGTTATAAACAATTTCTTTCTCCAACCTATGTGGGATAAAAAGAAAGAATAGAATGTTAGAAAAGGTTTACATTAAACAATAAAATGGTAAATTATTATACTATTAAAAAGATGTTTAAGTACATGTAAAGAATTAGATAATGCAAAAGTTGGTGAAGAAAGGTATTTTACTTGGAACTACAAATTGAAGTTTAAAAGAAAATAGTTACTTGCAACATGAAGGTAACAACATGAAAATTATACGTTGTAACTGAATTGAAAACTGAAAATGAAAGATTGCAGATGTGTATGAATTATTGAATGAGACAAGATTTGTTTGTTGAGTGAGGCTATTGTGCTTATATATTCCAAAAGATAACTCGTTATAAACTTACAAGTATAATTAAAATATGTTCATTTCTTAGATGGTTTTTATACGTGTATGAATTATCTAACGAGACATATGTTACTTGTTGAGTTACATTGTACATGAATTTATTAGTTCAATATATAATGCAAAAGTTTGAACTTATGTAAATTTTATTGGTAAATCAATATATTGTTACTTTAGACTTACGTTTAACAATGTAAAACACGTATGACATTATTTGCGTAATTTATTTTTCTTTTCTAATTTTGGCTTAATTATTTGTCAATCAGGTAACTCAATTTTATCATATTAACAAAACTAAGCGACCTCCGATAAAGAAGAATAAAGAACGATAACCAAGAAAAGTTAAAAATGATCAAGAATTCATATCAATTATAGAGTAAGTGATTTACTTCATGCTATGTATGGTTAGCTTGCAAGCCTTTTAAGCATGAAGCAAATCATATACCTGATAAGGTAATACTAATCTAGTGACAAGAAGCTCACATACACTATGGTATATTAGTAACCAACAACTTCTTTCTTTAACCTATGTGGGATAGAAGTCATAGAACTATTTGTTACATTGAACTCCAAATTGAAGTTAATTAGAAGCGAACTAATTTTGTGTTTTCGAAGCACGAATTATGAAGGGAACATCTTGGATAACATAAAAGTATATGTGTTTAGTGCTCTAAGAACGAAAGATTGTAAATGTTTAACACTGAAGTACTGAACTAGAGCAAAATGGATATTTTCTATGAACAATAGGTTAGCTTTTACTTATCCAAAATCATTCGTGAAGAAATCTTATGCATCGCGAAATGAAGTACGTTTTCAGGTCATGAATGTTAAAGTATTTTGGCATTGTGATACCTTCTATGGCCATGGGTTGTTAAGAAAACTTACTATGGCCATTAGTACACACATGGCCGTCCCGTGAATTTTAGAGGCCCTGTGCCATTTTGATTATGTAGGCCTCTCGAACAACCGGAAAATTTAGAGTATATGTAACAACTAAGTATAGAAAAATTATATAAGTGTCTGACAATGTAAAAATAATTGCGTGTGACGTATTTATATTCATCACATTAATATTTTGGGCCATATTGAAACCTTTTTATAAACTGTGTATATAGAAAAATTCATATAGAAAATCAATTGTACTAATTTTTACTGCATCCCCAAACTTGGGTTAAGAATGTTAATTCTGTAAATCCATTTGTACTTCTTTAAGAACATAGCCAAAGTGTGTAGACACTATAAACCTTAGGGTGCAAAGTGACTATAATCTATAATTATCATCTTCCTTAGCCCATCAAGCGTACATACAAGCTCTGTTTTTTGTTTATTCCTTAAATTGTTTAAAACTAATCTACATTTCAGTTATATAACGTCAACATCTAAAATATTTAGAATATGTTCTAAGATTTTCTTTAAACCCTGAATCAATTCAGCCCTGCATTATAACATCGGAGCCAAAAAATTTAGGGCCCTGTGCAGTTGCGCACCCTGCACACCTTAAAATCCGGCCCTGAGTACACATTATGAATGCTCATTGTGTATAATAAGAATTTACAAAATTTGGTTCGCAAGTAGCTAAGCAAAGTTTTTGACAAACATGCTTATCATATACGAATTTGATACCGTAATTCATATGCTTTGATTGCTCTCATGTGACCTGTTATTATTGAGTCCATGTCTATTTTCTTAAAGGCTATAAGCGCGATAGTTGGACGGTCAGGATCGTAGGATCGGATCGTAGGATCGTAATGGGATCGTAAATCAGGTAGGATCGTTCAGGATCGTAGGATCGTAGGATCGTTTACGATCCGATCCTGTTGCTAACCCATTTTTTTGGACTTTTTTCTTCTATGTGAAGCATTTAAGCCCCATGTTTGATCCAAAAAGCCCAATCACAATCACTAATTCATTGTTTTTTACAAATGACCATTCGGTTTAAAGTGACAGATGCGCATTGTAAGAAATTAGTGTTAGCATTGGCTAAATTAAGTACAAAATTATTACGATAATGACTAACAATATTTTCACGACAACTACATGCTATTTTTACCAACACACATATGATTAATTAATTTATATTAAGTCTTGCGTATGTACATTTCAAACAGGATAAACAAAAAACTTAAAACTGGTTTATTTATTATTCACCACGAAGTAAACTTTAAAGTATGGGCCTTCTTTTTATTTTTTAACGTTATATAGTATACAAATTGACTAAGTGTAGACTTATGCCGAGATATATATACAGAACTACAGCCCCTATACAAAAATATACACATTTTCATAGGATCTTACGATCCCGATCCGATCCTACGATCACGATCTTGCAAAGCCAAAAACGATCCTAGGTAGGATCCCGATCCTGACAACCTTGGTTGGACCCTTAGGGTATGTTTGACAAAACTAGCTGTAAGCTGTAAACTGTAAACTACAAAGTTGTTAACATGAGCTACAAACTCTATACTTTTTTCAATAATACTGTTTGGTAAATTAGTTGTTAAATATAATTATAAGATGTAAAATGACATAAAAGGACAAATTTATAATTGTAAATAAATGTTTGGAGGGTATATCAGTAATTTAAAGTTTTAACAGCTCCAAGACATTTAAAAAGCTTCATGAATCAGCTTTTCATTTTGGAGATATTTAATTGAATTAAAAGCTTGTAGTTAATGCATACAAACAAAGCTACTTAGTTTATAGGAGATTATTTTGTAACAAAAAGCTAACATCTCCTCCAAAAAGCCCCTGCCAAACAGGCCCTTAGAGCACAAGGTGTAGTGACATAGAGTTAAGCTAAGCTATAACTCTGCACCACATCATCGCCACATCAACTTTAACTTTTCAAGCTTAACTAAAAAAAACACCCCTTATCATAACTCAACGATAACACCATGTTTTAGGGGGATCAAATGTAATTTTTTTTATTCATAGCTGCTAATGCAATGTTAACACCATAACTTGCTCCTTAATGTAGCCCCTTTACTCACTTGGTCGGTGTGGTAACTCTCCCTTAAGTTAAGGCATAACTCAAGTGCAATGTCACCATACCACATGCTCTTATAGTGGCTCAAATTGCATGGATGATAACCACAATGTCTTTACGAGACTAGTTTACTCAATGTCTTTACGAGACTAGTTTACTCTAAATTTAAATTGCTGACCTATTGTAACATCGGTAACTACTCTTCTTCAAGTCATCAAAGTGTAGCTCCTCTTATGATTAACTCGAAAGATATTCAATATAAGTTAGAAGTTGTGGTCGAAGACTTTTAATGGTGCGTGGCTTAATTAGATCTGGCAATTAGACTCAACGGGTTTATATGGGTTTATATGGAAAAGTGGAACTAATGCGTTAATGTACGTCTAAACAGCTCATTTGTCTGATTGGGTCACTTCTAAAGTTGTTAGAAGAAGTATGTTGGATTTACCCGGTTTGTTATACTAACGTCAACATACAAGTTATCACTTTTCGTATATATCCATTTACACCCGTTGGGTCTAAATTGCCAACTCTAGTTCTTATCAATCTTACCCGAATTTTTGTGCATTTTAACCAATATATATATATATATATATATATATATATATATATATATATATATATATATATATATATATATATATATATATAAGCAATGTCAACATACGTTTGCTTTTGAATTGCTACTCTACAATGTTCTCGGTTCACCTAAATTTAGGCAATGCATTAAGCAGCACATAAAGTGATACTTTGTGTTTTGTGAGAAGGTTTAAGAAAAATTCATGTATGAGGTTAGGGATATACGTTTTGTAATCAACTTATGTTTGGTATTTGTAATGACGAAACACATTGTGGTAAAACAATAAGTTACAATTTAAAAAAAAAAAAAAATTTAAGTGATCTTTAGCCATTTACGTAGATGCCAAATAGGAAGTGATGTTTTCATTCATGACAAGTTTCACAAACAGGAATCACATATGAGATTATATAAATGCATGCTTAATATACTTTACTTCCATTTGCTATATGTAATGATGGAAAACATTAAAAATATACATCAAGTAACTTTCACATATATAAATCCCAAACTATTCTCATACATGTGCACAGGAAGTGTTGTTTTTCAATTTCAAAAATGTTTTCTCACACTCAGTTTTAGTCTTTCTTGATTAACTTCTAATATATCTTTCCCTCTTAAGCTATTTGAAGTAAAATATTAGAAATTTCTCCACAAGAACATGTTTTATTGTAAAAAATAAATAAAAGTAGGCACAAAAAAAGAGTTAAGAACTAATATGCACTTTCAGATACCTACCTCCCAAATTTTTTTCGCCGGGAGAAAGATGAATATTAGAGAATATAATATTAGCCCAAACGTTCGTAATCCGCATACACTAGAGTATATAAGTTACAACAACATATTTCTTCAACCTATGTGAGATAGAATGTTAGACTAGAAAGTTAAAATATATTTCCATAAAAATTTGGTAAACTGTTATATAGACGATTGCAAACATTTAAGCGTTCTATTAAAAGATTATGTGATTTTTATAAGATAAAAGGGGTTAGCGTTTACTTATCATTTATGAAGATCAATATATAGCTGAATGCATTACATTTTGGGTCATGCATGTTAATGTATTTTTATGTATTTGGATACTTGTTTTGTTTGTTTTAACATCTTTTTATAAGGCAGCTAGGTTATATACTTGCACATAATATATACGAGTTCTATTCATATAGAGTTGGTTGAAAATATAACAACGACATAAGATACAATTGAGCCAGAATATAAAGAACATAAACAATGTAATTCAAACATACACACATAGCAAAACATTGAACGAGAGAAAAAAGATAAGAAATCGTAATCTATGTTTTCATTTGATATACCTTCAAGCTATACAAAATGATATTCACCGGTAACAGCGCTCAAGACGTTTGGTCTACAGTTGGTCTAAAACTGCAATTTACGCAGCAAACATAAACTCGAGTTATAGAATGATAACAACTTAAATTTCTTAGTGTTCTTGAGTTACCTTCATAGGATAGCATTGCTTGGATCGCCATTCTTTGTCCTTTGTTAAATTAAAAACATCGCTATCTGCAACTCGTGTTACTAGAAAAGAAGATAAAAAACAAAGAAAAAGAAGATAAGAAAATGGAACATCACTTAAAGTTAGATAAAAAAAAGTGATAAAATTCTCAAACCAGAAGACTTCAGCCCAAATTAAATGAGCCTTTGTCTAGCAGCTATTTTTTTTTCTGCCCCAAAGCGTGAGTCTTGGTCTTTTAAATTTCTGGTCCAAGACTTTAATTCTTTTCGTGATGGTTCCAAATGAGAAATAAGATTTGAAACATCCTTGGTCTTTAGATATTCGCATAAACAATGTAATTCAAACTCTCACGTGGTTGTGAAAAATATTTGAGAATATAGAGAATCGTTTAGTTTGGATTACGGACCCATTGTTTAGAAATCCTTGAATATTCAGAGTCGATAACATTCTAAACATGATGATTCAAATGGTAGTTGTTGATTCTCACAATCGTTGTTGTGTATGTGTAAGACCACCTTAGAACGGAAATATATATGGCACTGGTTGAATGTAAGATATTTGGATATCCTCACTATGAACGTTCAACTATAAAAATTGGTCCATGTTATAAAAGGTTTTGATATGTGTATGAATTATCTAATAAGATATATGTTGGTTATTGACTATTGAGTTAGATCGAACATGATGCAAATTTACATTTCTATTGTTTTTTTTTTTTTTTTTGTTAGCTTTCACAATTCTTTTCCTTTTTAATGTGTGAAATCAAATATTAACATGGTCTCCAACGAAACATGTTTTAGAGTACCAAAATATGAGAAAAAGTTAAGAGTTTTTAATAGTTTTCGAATATTCCAACACCCTCTAAGATTTCTCAACCTAAGAGGGAGATGATACTTTCGAAGACATATAGTAGTCTCAACACATTCAAAATACATAAACTTAAGGTATATCAGTTACTAAAAACTTCTATCTTGAGTCTGTGGGATAAATTTTCAAGATAAATGGTTGAAAAATGTATAAACTTAAAGAAATACTTTCTGTAATCAACTTATGTTTGCTATTTGTAGCGATGCAAAACATAGTGGTAACATTGCAAGTAACCATTGTAGTTTAAACCGAGCTCTAACGTTTCTATAGAGGCAAAAAATGAAGTGATTTTTCATTTATGAAAAGCCTCACAAACAGTAAACATGTATGAGATTACTTATATGGTTAGTTCACTTCACTTCCATTTGCTTATTTCCCCTATACGTGTACATAAAGTGACGCTTTCCAGTCAAAAGATGTTTTAATATATGATTTAATTTAAGGTGTCCATAGAAAAATGGTACTCATAATAGTAGAAAATTACTTTCTACATGTAGAACAAATGAACGAAACACCAATATACACCATGCTTGAATCTTTGGAAACCCATTCAGTTTAACTGCACTTTGGGGACCGTTCCATACTCGGGCTGCTTTGTTACAAGACTGGCATCCAGAAATCGAGTTTTCGAGAATAAGTAAGACATTCTCAAGATGAAGAAAAGTGGTCACAACGGATAAAAGATGAAGAAAAATGGTCACAACGGATAATCAAGTTTTGGAATGTATCCTACCTGCCCAATTTACATCTTCTACTATACTTCAAACTTCCACATTTTAGAGTCTTCGTCGTCTCTCTCCCCGTATATATAGTTTATACATGAATGGTTCTAAGTAAAAAGGTTATTATTTAAACCGCTTAGTCTCATGTCTCTTATACTTTAACTGTACTTGCTCATGATATATTTAGATATCTTGTAAAATTCATAAGATAAACAAATATAAATAAAGTGTTATGGCTTGATTGATATCGTCCAACGTCTTAGCGTATGGTTCATAGCATTTAAATCCAATAGAAAGTTGTGGTCAATACTTTTAATTTTTTTCTTTTTGCCTGTGTATAGTTCAGTTAGTTTCGAATGAGAAGACATCTAAAATCCATAGCTTTTAAAAAATCCTCATAAAATTGTATTCTTTTCTCATGCATGGTTGTATCAAACCTTATATATATAGTAGTTGTTGATTGTCACTATCATTGTTGTATTTTTGTAAGATGACATTTGAACAAATATATGTATGGCATTAGCTAGATGAGAATAAGATATACCGAAGGATATCTTCGTTATGAACTTTCAACTATGATAAAAATTTGTTCATTTCATTATGTTGGTTGTTGATTCCTGAGTTAGATCGTACATGTATATATTTGTTATGTTGCATCTTAAAAAGATACATTTTTACATATCTATATGGTCTCCACGAAAACATGTTTTAGAGTACCAAATCAAAAGAAAAAAGTTGAGATTATTAATTAGTTTTTGAAGATTCTAGGAGTTACCAGATTTTTTCTACCTGACAAATTCTGAAATAATCAAAGACATGATACTAATCCCAACACATTTAACTCTTACAAACTTATGGTATATAAGTAACCAACAACTTCTATCTTCAGCCTATGTGGGATAGATTGTTAGGATAAAAGGTTACAAAATATATTCATAACAAAATATTAAAAAAGAGATAATGCAAGAGGTATTAAGAGTTGGTGAAAGAAAAATTTGTTACATGGCACATCAAAGTGAAGTTTATAAGCAAATTTTATGTGTTTATAATATGTGTTTATAACACGAAACACAAAGGCAACGTCTTAGATAAAAGAAACTATGATGATTTTTACTGAGATAAAAGGATTAACGTTTACTAATTTGAATTCATTTATACAGGAATCTATCATGATGATTTTTACTGTGATACTTGTTTTGGTTTGTTTAGAAACTTGTTTGATCTGCCAAGTGCAGATCAGTAAGCATTTTTTGAATGTAGATGACAAAGTTGACAAGATAAGCATCATGTTAAAATCTGGTATCTCTTGCGTATGCTTTAGATAGTTCTTGGCCTTGTAACATTCATGTGAATATCACCGGAATTCTATCGAATAATTGGTTTAAATATACATGAAAAACTAAAACTGATTAATTGAGTTACCTGAAAATATATTAAGAGCAACTTAGTGGGCATAACGACCATCGTCCATCACTACTCTCAACTTAGCACCAAATCTGTTTATCCTCTCATCACTCCCATCTATTTTAATTGACAAAAAATAAAAACGTTAAGTTTGCTTGCAGTTCAAAGCACGGCCGATGAAGGCCACCACGAGCTAACCACTTACCGTATCACTCTCAAAGCGTACATGGCTCGCTACTTCCATTCCCACTACCTTTTTAGTAAACTAAAACAAGCAAAATCTTTTCGTAAATGAAACTATATATTCTAATAATGTGAGTCATGTTAACATATACGTTTCTAAGTCTATTAAAATCTGATCATATTACCATAATCGGAATAAAAAGAAAGAATAATGTGAGTCACATTATCTGTTAACATGTATGCGTTTCCACTTACATGCTTCTACGGAAAAATCTTGCTATTAAAAATCTTTCGGAAATCATATTTGAATTTAATCAAAATAGATATACACACTTTAATTTATGTTTACAAATATATTAGTTCTTTATTGGCTTCTAAAAATATGTTTTCCTTTTTAACACTAAAAGATTAAAGTGGTCTCTATCAACATATGTTTTACGGTAGAGAAATAGAGTAAAAAGATAAGAGTTTATACAAGTTTTCTGCTATTCCCGCATCTACAAGTTCTTTTAGCTGGTAGAAAGTGGAATAGCAGAAAACATAATACTATTTTTGACACATTTGACACACAAACACTATGTGTATATTACTTTCCACCAACTTGTATCTTATGTGTCTATGTGGGATAAAATTTTATGAAAAGTCTCATTAACAGATGGATATCCCATGTATGAGATTACCTTAATAGTTAATTATTCTTTCTTCAACCAATGTGTGATAAAAGGTTAGGAAATGTCTCCATAGTATATAAGAGCGGAGGGTATCATGACCTAGGTTAAACTTTAACACCATGTCACGTCGGTGTCACATCAGCTTTAACATATCACCTTAACTCAACAAAAAAACACCCCTTATCATAACATTCCTAAGGTTAAACCTTAACTCACCAACAATTTACAAAAACAACCCTTCATTTAGGGGCATAAATGAAAAAAAAAATGGAGGCTTTAACGTGCGTTATGGTATTAACATGGGAGTCTTAACACCTCGTTAACACAATACGCGGTATGGTTAACTTGCTTTAACATTAAAATGTTAACCTTTGACCTTGCAAACTCGTTACCACACCGATTGCTAGAGATTTTTTCATATAAGGAGTTGACTGGAAATATTTATGACTGCACGACATAAAAAGATAACTGGGCCTCCATATTAAAAAACATGCATCATTTTAACCCAAATTATTGGGCCTATGTCTAGCAGCCATCTTCATCTTTTCTTTTTGCCCAACAGGCTCAAGCCCAATAGTTGGACCCTTAAACCATGAAACTTTGTCAACCTTTTTCGGTCTAAATTTGTACAACCACAATATCACCGTAAGACAAGTTTACTCTAAATTTATATTTTGCTTATATACTTTAGCATGTCAACTACTCTTCTTCAAGTCATCAAAGTGTAGTTCCTTTTAAGATTATCTCGAAAGATATACAAAATCTGTTGAAAGTTGTGGTCCAAGACTTTTAATCGCGTAGTTCAGTTGGTTTCAAACGAGAAATAACTCATAATAATTTAGACGTTCTACTTTTAAAAAACATATATCTACTACGTTATAAAATATTTTGGACATGCTAAACAAAGAAGATTTAAAATGAAAATAATTTGCTCGCAACAAAAATAGTTACGGGTACTCGTCGCCGCATTGCGCGGGTACCCTTCTAGTGTAAAATTAAACATGTTTTAGAGTAAAGAAACAAAAATAAAATTTGGACAAAAAGACAAGAGCTAATATGAATTTTCAGCAACTCACTATCTCATGAGTTTTTATAACTCGTGACTCGTGAGAAGTACATTGGCTGAAAACATTATATTATTCTAGACTCATGTAACTCACTTAAACTACATTATATTAGTAGCAAAAAATTTCTATCTTCAACCAATGTAGGATACATTGTTACGATAGAAGAGATAAGGCAAGAGTTACTAAACAAGTGAGTATAGTACATAAAGACAATGTGTGAGATCCAAAAAATGGACAATGACCTCTCTCGTTTACACTTTTTTTTTTTTTTTTTTTTTGGTGTTAATTCTACCTTCTAACTACATGTTCATAGGACATATAGTTGAACGACAATCATAATATCATCAAACGATCAAGTTTTCTTTTTTTCCATAATTTAAGTCCGTTCATGACCTCATTTTCTACTCATTATGTGTTACAAGTTAGAACGATCGTGTTTAATAAAAACTATGTTTATTTTCATTTAATAATAGACTAACGAAGTAATTAGTACTAGAGACAGATTTTTTTTTATCCAAATGCGTTAGGAGAATTCTTTACTTTTACAAAATTAAACACTAGGAAACAGAACTCGATGAAAGTCCCATGATTCTGGACCTTGCACCACTGCATGAAAATACATATGGCGCTAGATGAAAATAAGATGTTCCAAAGGATATCCTCGTTATGAATTTTCAACTCTGATTAAAATGTGTTAATAAGTTCATAGTTGGTTTTGATATGTGTATGGATTACTTAATGAGACATGCATAGGTCGTTGATTTTTGCACTTCATTTTCGTTTTTGTTAGTAAACATCTTATAGTAATTCTTTTTGCATTTTTATGAAAAAGAATCAAAATATACACAATATAATTCATTTTTTTGGGTAAAAGGTTGTTACCCAGTGAAATAAATAATGAAAAATAATGTTTAGTACAAGAGTAGAGGGGGAATGAGACCCGCTAAAACACGCTACAAGGCAAATAACGACTTGAACAAACTCAAGTCAGACAAACCAAACCTAGGAAACAAGAGCTATTAACAAAACATAGACCATAAAACTATAGTACTTGAACCATGCACACCACACAAAATCAGGTAGAGTGTGTATCTCCATATTAGAAATATTCCACACTCTCTTCATTAGCATGACACAAGGGTTATTCTTGAAATGGATTACGAACAACATCAGCTATCCGGTCTCGAACATCTTCAACATGTCTCATACCTTTACCATAAAACCAATTATTCCTTTCTTGCCAAATAAAGTACACGGACGTTGCAATTGTTTCACAAAAAGGTGTAGATTGGCGGGAACACCCTGACCTCGGGTGCCTTTTGGCACCAGCCATTGTCCACCCCACAAGGAATAGCTCCGGCAACTCTCCTGGCATAGTGGGGCACCAACCGGAGTGAGCACGAGCCAAGATTCGGACCCCTGAGCTCTTGTTCCACAAAGTCTCTCCAGTGTGCCCATAGGTTTTGCGGAGGTGGGTACCTATATGAAGCAAGTGCCAAGAATGGGACTTGAACTTGGGTCAATTATATTGACTCAAGTACAAGTGCTCCAACCATTGGACTAATGCTCCATTGGTAAAATGAACTACACTCATGTCACTTCTAGACTTCGATATTGGTACGAACCAAGCTAGAATATCCTCCCATATAGGTGCAAAGCTAGGATGATCAGCCACACGAATCATAGCCAACCACACTTGCGAAGAAAATTGACATTCTAAGAAAAGATGTTCGTGAGAGTCTTGTTGTAACTTGCACAACTGACGTCGAAGCAGGTTTAAGTCGACGTCGTAGCCGACATCCCATTGCTTCAATCAATAAGTTGTACCAGCTCACTTCTCCACGTCTAGAACGTAAAGTGTCCCATGCTTCCCTAACCGAGAACTTAACATCAATGCCATAAGAATTTCTCCACACCAGGATGTCTTCATGATCATGTATAAGATTTGGGTTACCAATCAGATTTATAAAAACGTGGGCCAAGACCATGTATTATTTAAAACAACATCAACCACCTTACTTTTGATAGTATAACCAGCTCTAGTAATAGATAAATGACCCATTAGAGGGCATTGATTAACCCATTGATCGAACCAGACAAATGTTGTCTTTCCATTCCCATGTTGATACCATAAATGGGGTTTAACTATGTTGCGTATTTGTAGGATCTTCCTCTATCCCCAACTTATATTCCCACATATAATTCATTTTTAAATTTGCATTATTAGCTTATTTACTATGTTTTCCTCTCTAACCAATGTGAGATTAAAATAGTTTCCACCAAAACATGTTTTATGATAAAAAAATAAAAAATAAAATAAATTTGTTAAGAATTCATATGAGTTTGAGATATTAACGTCCATCAAGTTTTCTTTTTTAACTTGATGAACTAAAAACATCATATTATTCTAAGCACATAACATCTACATACTTTTTGGTAGAGTTTTTTAAGGAACCATAATAAGTTAAAAAATTATTTAAGAAAGTATGTACTCTTACAAATATTTAACATAACTAGACGAGTACCCGCGCCTAGCGGCAACGGTGTCTAGTTTTTTACAAAATTCCGACGACCCATAAGTTTCTTTCAACAAACTGTTTAGTAGCGTTAGAGAATCATTTTCGAATAACTATAATTCTTATGCGTGGTTACATAGCAGCAGAAATATACAGTTTTCAAGAAAATTATGTGGAGTCGATCTAAGTGTGGGAGTATATATTTCTAATAGAATTGTTTTAACTTTAAAGTTATTAAGATTTTAGTAATAATATATTCAATCATTACAAAAAGCAACGGTATTATGTAGTTGGCAATATTATATTGTAGTTTAGAGGTATAGCCAACGTGTGTGACCGCCTTTTCTTATTTTTTCAGTAATTTAGGCAGTGATAACTATTTTTTTTTACATGTGTAGCGTTTATTATTTGGTGTGTGGCTTTTAAACTTGTAACCTTACAAATTTAGTATCACCATAATAAGATTATATTGTACTATCAATTTGCATAGGTATTTAAGCATTGTTCAATTCTGTTTGTTTGGGGTACAAATAATTATCGCTAAAGATAACAATACTATTTAATTTTTGTGTTCCTAATAAACTTAGATAACATTATTGATATACCGGACAAAGGGCTATATAGTATATATTAACTTTTAAAAGGCGATTCATATATGCTAGTCCCTTAAGTGGTGCAAGACCAACATTTTTCAAAATAACATTATACAAATGACAAAGTACATGTGTCAAAGCAAAATAAGTAACAAAAAACTACAATTACTTGGTCTATCATTTTTCCAAATTTGTCACGTGTTCTACAACTACTTCATCATTTCTCATATAATTTTGTCAAATTTGAAACCTGGTTCGACCCGGGTGGTTCAACCGGTTGAACCGTTCTGGTAAAAAAAAACAAGTCAATATAAATCGAGTCAACCCGACAGGTTGGGTCGAAAACAAGTCAAATTAAATCGGGTCAACCCGCCGGGTTTGAAGCGTCCCGGGTCAACCTGGTTTTCGATGTATATTAATAGTTTCTTTTTGAAATATATGTCTTCAACATTTTCACTTTTAGTTTCAACTTTTCACTTTTTCCTTTTTGGTTTTTCCTTTATATATAGTATATAGCAGGGTACTCGCGCGTTTTGACGGCGGGTACCCTGTGACGATTGACCGCAGAAATAGATCTCGATGAGACCTGATTCACAAGTTTATATCGGTTTCAACGGGTCCTCTCTAGTTCGTTTTTGGATGGCTTTAATTGGTTAGCTGAACCGGTAGCGACAGGGGTTCCCGGTTGAACACGTTGGTCCGGTCCGGTCCGGTTTTCAAAACTATATGTAACATCAACTTGTTAGCTTGTATGAAGTTTTGTGTGTTTTATTAATTTTTATAATATGTATAATAACATGCACTTTTCATTCTAGGGTGTTTTAAAAATATCATTAATTAGTATGTTTAATTATTTTATATTTTGGATTATGTTGTAGCTTCTTTAAATTGTACGTTATGAAAAATTTATTGTACTTTTTAGTAAGGGGTATTTTAATTGGTTGTTTTTAATTTAATATATGTGCTTTTAATTAGTTGTACAATGTAAATAAATTATTGTACTTTTAAGTAATGTGGTGTTTTAATAAGAGTATTAATTACACTATGCATTTCTCTCTCATTTAACCAATTTCAACAATTCAACTTTTCAACTTTTCACCTTTGACCGTTTTCCTATTATATGTAGTATAGATATTTAATTACTAGTATTATTTTTCACTATAAAAATATCTTAAAAGCCCATGACAGCTTAGGAGCCATCGTCCTCCATTTGTATAGACGTACATCCTCATCTCGTTTCATCATGGTAATCACGGACTCTTTCATGGTTGACACTTTCATCAGCGACGACTATGATGTACGACATAATTATGGCATGTCATCACCCGGGGGAATATGATGTACGACAATGGAGGTACGTCTTTTCAGTGTATAAAACCGAATGAGCTATGACTTTATTTATACTAACAAGTTGTCTTGTCCTCCAAGACTAAATAAAGGCCATATTTAAACAAATCGGTTAAGTTAAAACACGATTTTCGTATATTATATTTACACAACAATATATTCTGTAAACTTTGTCTAAAAGTTTCGAATCTATTCCAAAAATAAATTTACTGAGTTAGGAAAATTGGATCTCGAAGTTGCAGTAAAAATATACGCATGTAGGCGCAGTTTCGGAGTTGTATTAGTGTCCGCAGGTCAATTTTGGCTCAAAAATCCTGAAATCTGCACCCCCGCGCGCGCAGATGTTGGAGTAAAACCAACTAAAAGATTTTGATAGCAAATATCAATATTTCTATATAAACACCTTCCCACTTCCTTTCCTAGACTTTCCTTTTAAGCCATGTGAAATCATAGATTAAACCGGTTTCGCAAAAACATCATTTATAGTGAGTAAAACAAAACATAACATAAAATAATTGAGAATTCCGGTTTCGTTTAAACATCTTTTATATTGAGTACAACGAAACATATCAAAAAAAAAATGAGAATTCATATTAACTTTTGAATCTGTCATCACCTCGCTAACTATTTTAGGTAGCTAGGTTGCATCTTATTCGAAAACATACTACTATTCTGAACACAATCAATTCATGTATGCTATGGTATATTAGTAACAAACAATTTCTTTCTTCAACCAATGTGGGATGGAATGTTAGGATAGAAGGTTAGACAAGGTCTTGGTCTAATATACAAGATTTTTATGTACATGAAAAATAAGAGATAATGCAAGAGTTATTATGAGTTGGTTAAAAAGGATATGTCACATGGAAGTTGGAACTCCAAACTGAAGTTTAGAAGCACCTAGTTAACAAAATACTATTAGAAATGACTCTTCATGGTTTGGTCCTCATCAACTGCGTTCCATTCTTCATTTTACCAATTTCTCTCATTCACAAGGAGTGCCCGAGTTGGTAAATGTGCAACTGATTATGATTAACAAAAGTGGAAAAGTGTGAAAAGTGACATGTTTAAACCTTGCTTGGTACAGATTAACTAACATGAAATGACCACGTCAACCTCCTAAAAGAGATAGTTTTACCTAATTTAAGTCTTTGTGGCGACTTTCTTAAAAACCATGTAACTTAGTCAAGCAAAAATGTTAAAAATTATTGTTAACCAACATCAAAAGGTGAATAAAACATCTTATCGAGCCGCCCTCAGGTGGTACATACAATGTTACTTATTTTCTCTTTGTTTACATTTTTTTTTTGATAGATAGATGAAAAACTATTTAAACCACTAACTCAACCAAGAACATTATTTGAGCAAATTGACTGATCCAAAATGTGGAACTAGTATAGTCATAGATTTGTCTAACATGTTAACATCTAGAAATCTATAATTACTTAAATGGAACCATACATGTTCCTAAGACATATATTGGCTTAACATCTTGTAATGAATATTATTATCAGACAAGATTCCTCGAATTTTCAATTGCTTACGTACTTTAAATTCGTTAACTACTCTTTTTTAAGTCATCAAAGTGTAGCTTCCCTTACCGTTAGCTCAGAAGATACGTGGTTAATACTTTTGAAATCCTTCATCAGTGTGTGTAGCTAGTTGGTTCCAATTAAGAAATGAGACTTCTATAATAATTGGTCTTTCTAAAATTCTCATAATGATTGTACTTTAAACTCGCAAATAATAGTTGTTGAATGTCACTATCGTTGCTGTAGTCTTGTAAAATCACATTATAAAATATATATAGACATCTATTACAAAGAATATCCTTGTATTGAACTTTAACGTTTGATAAATATATGTTCATTTCTCGTATGTTTAGGATAAGTATATGGATTATCTAATGAGATCTATGTTCGTTGTTGACTGTTGAGTTAAATCAAACGTGTATTGTTTTTGTTGCATTTTAATCAAAAATAAATAAAGCACTTTTTTATATTTTTATTGTTTCTATGTTAGCTTTCATAGTTCGCTTTGCTTTCAAACTGTGTGAAATTAAAGATCAACATGGTCTCCACCAAAGCATGTTTTAGAGTAACAAATTAAAAGTTATAGGTTAAGATGGTTCCGCCATAACATGTATTCGAGTAAAGAAACAAAAAAAAAATGAACAAAATAGGTTAAGATGGTTCTGCCATAACATGCTTTTGGGTCATGAAAGTTGGAGTTTATCTATGTATTCATACTTGTTTCAGCCCTAGGTTGTTTAGAAAACTTATTATGCGGATCGGTAGCATGTTTTGAATGCTCTAATGTACAAATTTAGGTTCGCAAGTAACTAGGCAAACTTTATGACAAACATGTTTAGTCAAGATCTAAAAATAAGCAGCTTGGCAATCCTTTAAGCTTATTAGAGTCTAAAGTTTAAATTTTTACTTTATAAATCGTTTCCATATGTGTATGAATTATTGAATGAGACACATTTTGGTTCTTGTGTTAGACTTAGAGGATGTGTTATTTTCACGCGTCATTATTAATCGCTTTTGCATTTGCCCTAAAAGGGTGTACGACGTCATGATTGATAATTTATATTTTCTATGAAGTCTTAAGTAAATGGTTAATTTACTTCACTTCCATTTGCTATTCGTTGCGATAAAAATACACCAAAACTATATCAAGAAACAATTTTACATACATTAATCATTCTCGATGAAAAGAATAAAAAAAAGATAACCAAAAAAATTTTAAAAAGTTAAGAATTTATATTAATTTTCATCTCTATAAATATCCCCCATGCTATGTATTATTAGCTTGTAAACTTCTCAAACATGAGGTTGATCATACAGCCAAAAACATAATACTATTCTAATCACAAGTGACTCAGGCACACTATGGTATATTAATGGGCAAATGATAAAAAAAGTATCATACTTGACATCATTTACTCTTGTGGGTAGCGAACAAATTTTTTTGCATTTGTGGGTACTATACTTTCAAATCCATCCTCTTTAGGGTACTATGTGACATTTTTTCCTTTCGGGAAAAAAAAATTCTATTAGCTAAGAGAGGCAAAAATGTCCAAAAATTTCGCAAAATACCCTAAAGAGGATGAATTTGAAAGTATAGTACCCACAAAAGCAAAAAAAATTGTTCGCTACCCATAAGAGCAAATGATGGCAAGTATAATATATATATATATATATATATATATATATATATATATATATATATATATATATATATATATATATATATATATATATTTTATCATTTGCCCTATATTAATTACCATCAACTTCATTCTGCAACCTAGATGGGATAGAATGTTAGGATAAAAGGTTGGCATATTTCTCTTTATTATATATTTTGTATTATATATTCTGCAAAACTATTTTATGTACATGAAAAGAAAGAAATAACTCAAGAGTTAGGTTAGAGCATGAAACATGAAGGTGACAATTTGGATAACATGAAATTATATTAAAAAAAAAAAAACCCTGTGATTTTCTCTAAGCGTTTACATATTTAGTCGTTGAAGGAATTACGTTATGTATTACGATACTTGCTTTGGCTCTAACTTATTGTTGCACTCATGATTTGGGATTCTCACAAAACAGAATTGCATAGCAAAACTTACAACTAGAGAAAAGAAAGAAACAGTAGTTTATATTCTCATTTTATATACTTTCAAGCATTAAAAATGTTATTCACCAGTAATATCGCACAAGACGTTTGGTTTACAATTGGTCTAGAACTGCAACTTTTGCAACATAAATAAACTCAGGTTATAGAATGAATAACGTAATCTCGAGGACTAAAGTACATGGGATGTTGACTATTCGGGTTCTTGAATAACCTTCATAGACAAGATGGCACGGATTAAAATCAGCATTCTTTGTCTTTGGTTGAATTAAAAAAGTCTAGCCACCTTTAACAAAGATTAAAAAAAACGAACAACATTTAGTTAGACAAAAAGTAACTAAAATAAAAAACCATTTAGCCTTTAGTATTGCGAAAACATATAAGATACACTGCACTTTAACGAATGACCAACTTTGCATTCAAATTGCATACTATAGCAATAGAGCTAGCTACTAATCGTTAGGAGGTGTTTGGACATGCGTTTTGACAGGATCTTTTCAACTTTCTTATATAAATAGATTTGCAGCCGCTAACTCGGAACTTATCTAAAACTGATTGTTTAATCCTTAAACGAGTTGATAATGACTCACTTTATCCGGACATCAAATATATATAATCATGACGTTAAGCCAAAATAATCAATTTTATGACAAGTACGAGCAAGAAAAGGCACATGTTGTGCTAACTAATTGTTCTGCCGCTAATAGTTCAGCGCTTTCCTTTACTTTTTCCCTCCGTTTAAATGATCCTCATTTTTGGTTAGAAAAAGTCTTTATGAACAAAAGATTGTAAATTATTACAACATAAAAAAAAAAAAAAAAAAAAAAAAAAAAAAAAAAAATAATGTGCATGGAAAGAAGTTTATAATAAGCAGCTACTTTATGTGTTTAGAGCACGAAGCACGAAAGTAACAACACAAAACTATATGTTGTCTGAAAATGAAAGATTGCAAAGTCATCAAGCGTCGATATGTATAATTATTGTTCTTATCAAACATCTTACCATAATATCATTGTATTATAATACTACCTTCGTCCCTAAACAAATGTCCACTATTGACTTTTAAAGTTTTTTTCTTTCAGCTTTGATCTTAAATTATTTAATTTGTGTTATGTAATACTTGATGAAAATTATATCAATGAAAATACATTTCAAACCTAATCCATTCATATATTTTATATCAAGTATTATATAACACTAATAAAATAATTCAAGATCAAAGTTAAAAAAGAAAGACTTTAAAGTTAATAATGGACACTTATTTAGAGACGAAGGGAGTAGAAAGAAACTTGGGATATACAAACTGTCAACATATTTTTGCTTTTGCATGCCTATATAGCATTCACAATTCACCCAAAAATAGATAATGTGTTAAGCAATATATAAAGTGATATTCTCTGTTTTCTAAGAAGTTTAAAGAACAAACTCATGCACGAAATTACAGATAATTTCCACAAAAGCATGTTTTACAGTGAGAAAGAAAAAAGTTACCTATGTGAGATTAAAGATAACAATGGTTTTACCAAAACATGTTTAAAACAACAACAAAAGTAAATTTGGAAAATAAATAAATAAATAAAATCAGAGTAAACACGAAAAATAAAAATTAAGAGTTTATATGAGTTTTCAGCTTTATATTTGTAGTACATGTTTTTTAACAACCAAGAAAGACATCTAGCTGGAAACATAATATTATTCCAAACTTATACAACCCGTACAATCACAAGAAGTATAACATTACCTCTTATGTTCAAATAAGCATAACATTACCTCATTTAAGTCCGTGTGACGCATGTTTTAAAACCCATGGATTAGCCGGCTAAAACTAGGGTGTGTTTGGCAAAAGTAGTTGTGAGCAGCAGTAGCTGTGTAGCTCACCGCTCACAGCTTCTTAAAGAAGCATTGAAAAATTGAGCATTCTTAAAAAATAGGAAAGCTCACCGCTCATTTGCCAAACGACTACTAAAAATCAAATTGCTAATGTTCACCGCTCATCGCTCCAAAAAGCTTCACACCACTCCGTACCAAACATACCCCCTAACCAAAAGTAAGAAATGAATGAAACATCTAATCTAGCCGCCCTCGTGTTGTACATATCTTGTTACCTGTTTTCTCTTTGCTTACATGCTTTTTATTTGACAGATAAATGAAAAAGGATTCAAACCACCAACTCGACCAAAAACTTTATTTGAGCGAATTGATTGCCAAAATGTGGAACCATAGTCATAGATTTGTCTAAGATGTTAATATCTAGAATCAGTTGAACGGAACAATACATGTTGTTAGGATTTATAGTGGCTTAATTTTCATGAACGACAACCCAACATCTTTTAACGAATATCATTATAAGACAAGATGCATCTTATTTTTAATTGCTCGTGGACTTTAAATTCGTTAACTACTCTTATTCAAGTCATCAAAGTGTAGCTCCTCTTACGGTTAGCTTGGAAGATATGCCAAATTTGCATAAAATTGTGGTTAGTACTTTTAGAATCCTTCGTCAGCGTGTAGCAAGTTGGTTCCAATTAAGAAATGAGACTTCTAAAATAATTGGTCTTTCCGAATAAGATACATTTTTGCATATCTATACGGTCTCCACATAAACATGTTTTAGAGTACCAAATTTCAAAAAAGACCAAACATGTTTTAGTGTACCAGATTAAAGGAAAAAAGTTAAGAGTTTATATGAGTTTTCGAATGTCCCCTAACCTGTGAGATTGTTTCAACATTACGGATCATTCAATATTCGAAATCATAATACTATTCTCAACATGTTTAATAAAACTACACTTATGGTATATAACTAAACAACAACTTGTTTTTTCAGCCTATGTGGGATAGAGTGTTATGATAAAATGCTAGACAATAACTTCATTGAAAAAATGGTAAGAAAGTCATAATGCAAGATTTCTTAACGTTTTGTGAAAGAAAGAAAGAACGCAAGAGTTAGAGCATGAAACATGAAGATAACAGTTTTGAAAAAGGTACATGTTCTGCGAACTGCTATTGTTTACCATTAGTTCGACTTTCCTTAGCTTCTTCATTGTTTTCACGATCCTCGTTTACGGTAGGTATATTTTCAATTAAGATCACCTTTGTTGTATCCTTCACACCCACCATATGCAAGAATTTAGGATCATCCATCTCCTTTCCAGTTAACACCAACTTTTGCTCCTCGGGTTGTAAACTAGATTCTTTTTGAGTTTCACTTCTCAAATTGGCTTAATTGATTATAAAAAATAATAATAAAAAAATTATAAAACTAGTGTTAGTAAAACATTATGTAAAGAAGCATACTAGTGTAGATGTGAAAAAATGGTGGATCATACAAGTTGGGTAAGGGATGACAACGGGTACGTTTTGAATGGGTTAGTTTTCGTGCGTGTCAAAGCAGGCCAGTTTTGGTACGGGTGAATCCAGTATTCTTCTTCTCGGTACCGATCCACTTTTCGGTACACTCCTTGTTAAGTATGGACTTTGACCCAACCAACCCAATACGGGTGAAACTGAACTAGAATTTCACATGGATAAGTAATTTGATAATTTTATTTTCTTAAGCATTTGCTCAATTACAGGTTAGGGGCTTATTAACTTATTTTCCAGACCCGGTCCCAACACAGGGAACAAACCCAAGTAATCTGCTAAAGATGGTTGGCATGTGGAAAAGACGTTTACAAATGGGCATCTCTGATGCGAAAGATGGTTGACTGTAGATACTTACACTACTGGTGTCTAGGATCTCTAATCCATATTTCTACCATCCTTGATACGAAAAGAGAGGATTGAACTTCAGTACTTTCTATGTAGATCATGCTCTAAAGAATTACTGTCTACACGCATAACGTTCACAGTATAAAAGATTTAAAAAAATGTTTTCCGGTGCTCATCATGCGAAGGGTTACATTTTCTTAACTGTCCGATTGAAAAACCGCTGAGAACATTATATTATTCTAAAGACATGACACTTGCATACATTATGGTATATTAGTCACAAATAATTCCTTTCTCCATCCTACGTGGGACAAAATGTTCGGATAAAAGACTAGAAAAAGTTTCCATTAAAAGAACGGTAAATTGTCATAGAAAAATTCCTTTGACAATGAAAGAAAGAAAATGCAAGTTATCAAGAGCTCGTAATATTATGTGTTTGGAGCATGAATCATAAGCAAACTAAGAACCTGAATAACGTGAAATCACATGCTGTTGTTGCTCTAAAATGGAAAATTTGGAAATGTTTAAAGCGTTGTATTAAAAGAGTGTGGTTTTTTTCAAAGAAATAGGGGTTAGCGTTTACTTATCTTAAATCATTTATGTAGAAATCTATATATGAACATATCGTTGAGTGAACTATGTTTTTGGGTCATAAACGTTAAAGTATTTTAGTATTGTGATACTTGTTTTGGCCCTAAATGTTGTTTAAAAATGAAAGAAAATTAAGAGTTCATAATTAACTTTCAGACCTATGGTAATTATCTCACAAACTTCTTTAGCTTGCAAGAAAGCAATATTTTTGAAAACATAATACCATTCTTAGACGCATAACCGACATATGGTACAATGGTACGGTATGTTAGTAACCAAAAACTTCTTTCTTCGACCCATGCAGGATAAAATGCTAGGATTATAAGGCTAGAAAAGGTACCTTATAATAAGGTTTGTATTTACATGGAAAGAAAGAGACAATGCAAAAACTCTTGAAAGAAAGATAAGTCACTTGAAATAGAAGTTCAAAAGCAACTAAGCAAAGTATTCGGTGACAAACATCATGTTTTTACTGCTTTGATAACATAAGTCACAAGATTTTATTGTTTTAATATGAACTGTTATTCAAGTTTAGAATTGAGATTGGGCTAAATGAATCACGTGCTCAAGTTTAGAATTCAAGTTTATTATAGTACTTGTTTTGGCCCTACGTTAAAATCACAAAATTCTAAAAGAGTACTTATGTCATCTTATATTAAGTGGCCGGTTTTGATAACGTAGTCATATGTTTCTATTGGCCTCTAAAATATGTGCTCTTTAAAAATTAAAATGGTCTCCACCAAAACATGTTTAACAATATCAAAATAAAAATAAAAGAAAAAAGTTAAGAGTTCATGTGAGTTTTTTTTATGTCAAACCACCCTTGTGATTTTTTAACATGAAAGATGAGATGACAAAAATTCAATATAGATCCAAAATTTACCATAGATCCAATGAACCAATAATAGCCATTCATTTTTTTTATTATGATAAACTTTCACCCTTTTTTAAAAAATTAAATATCTCGCAAACCGTTAATCGTTACGCGATAAAAATTATACCATCGCGACGAGAATTAAATTATCTTTCTATAGATATGCACTACTATATATTTTTAACCATTTTTTTTTCAAAATTTCGGTCAACAAAAATCATATATGATTTATGAAAATCATATATGATTCGATTTTTACGAATCATATATGATTTTTGAGAATCATATATGATTCGTAAAAATCATATATGATTCATAAAAATCGAATCATACATGATTTTTTAAAATCATATATGATTCGTAAAAATCATATATGATTTTTTCGGACGGAATTTTTGAAAAAAAATGTTTGTCGAAAATATATAAAAGTGCATATCTATAGAATGATAATTTAATTCTCGTCGCGATGGTGTATTTTTTATATTTTGAAAATTTACCGTTTGTAAGATATGTTGTTTTAAAAAAAAAGGTGAAAAATGATTTTTTATTAATTTAGATAAAAGATGGAGGGTTATGATTGGTTCATTTGTTCTATGGCAAATATAGGTTCTATATTGATCTCAACTCAAGATGAGATAAGATCCGAAGACATAATACTTGTTTCTAACACATTTTACACATATATACTTACGATATATAAGTAATCAACAACTTCTATCCTCAGCCGATGTGGGATAGATTTACAACTTCAAGATAAAAGATTAAAAAATGTGTGAGCTTAAAGAAATATGTTTCATAATCAACTTACGTTTGTTATTTGTGTCGATGAAAAACATTGTGGTAACATTATAAGTAACTGGTCTCGTCCTATTTTGGGGGCTCGCAATTCTGCATATCTCAACGAGATTGATCATATTGAGTTATCTTCTGACTCGGATGCTAGCATATGGACTATAGCTAACGATGGTGTCTTTTCTGTTAGCATCACTCGGAAACACATTGATTCGCATCTTTTGCCCTCATTGGATTATCCGACTCAGTGGGATAAAAGTTTTCCTCGAAAGGTAAATATTTTCATGTGGCGATTTATGCTTCACCGTCTTCCTCATAGATTTAATCTTTCGTCTCGTGGCATTGATATATCGACGATCTCGTGTCCTTCTTGTAATGGTAATGCGGAATCCTTAAATTACATTTTCTTCGATTGTGTTATTGCTAAGGATATTTGGAATATTGTTCGTATCTGGTGTGACATCTCATTTCCTTCTTTTACTTCGTATGAGCATTTGAAGAATTGGTTTGGTTTTTGGCAAGCGCCCAAAGAGAAGTCTCATCGTTTATCAGTTATATTTGCCTCATCTTTCCGGTGGCTTTGGAGGTATCGTAACAGTATCATTTTTTTCCAACATACAATTAGGAGAAGTGACATTTACGATAATATTCGTTCTTCCACCTTCTCTTGGATTCATCATAGAGGCCGTATGTCTTGTAGTTGGGTTGATTGGCTTAAATCTCCTTTGATGGTTTCGAGTATGGGATCGAGTTAATGATTATCGTCTCTTCTTGTTGGGCGTTTCAGTCTTCTCAAGCAGTTCAGATGATTATAATTTTATTTCTTTTCCTCAAGGCTTGTTTGGGTCTGCATAAAAAACACCCCCGGAGTGAAAAACGGTGGCTCGGCTTTCGTGGGTGGGGATTTTTCTCTTGTCCCGGTTTGCTGTAAGCGGCAAGAGTTTTTTTTATCCTTTTTGCAGTCCTTGCAGTTAAAGTTTTCGAGTAGTTTCTAGATTGTGTAATTTATTGATTTCTAGATTTGTACTTGATTTCTTCAGCTTCTAGTGCCTTACTAGCAGCTTTTTAATAGAATTTCAGCCGTTAAAAAAAAATATTATAAGTAACTAGTTTTAATAAACTGAGCTCTAAACATTTCCATATGTGCAAAATAGAAAGTGATTTTTAATTATAAAAAGTCTCACAAACAAAAAAACATGTATAAGATTGCGCAATTGGTTAGTTTACTTCACTTCAGGCCATTTGCTTAAACTACTTTTTGACTATGTGTCCTTAGGACATACGGTGGCTTAAATTGCGTGAACGACAGCTACAAGATACACAATATCATCATAAAGTAGCTTATAGTGTGTGAACGGCAGCTACAATATCATTATAAGACAATATTTTCATGTATTTTCGATTACTTTCCAAGATATACAATATATGTAGCTCACAAGATACACAATATTTGGAGGTTGTGGCAAGCCCAATTAAAATCCTAGCCAAATTGGATAAATTTGTTGTCCAAGACTTTAATTCTTTTCGTGTGATGCGTAGCTCAGTTGCTCTTTTTGATATTCTCATAATAAATGTACTTCAACCTCAGCTCGCACGTGGTTGTGAAAAACATTTCATAGAATCATTTAGTATAAAGTATGGACGAATGGGTTTAGAAATCCTTGTATATTCAAAGTCGATAAATATCTAAACATGGCAATTGAAATACTAGTTGTTGATTGTCACTATCATTGTTGTGTATGTGTAAGATCACATTAGAACAAAAAATATATATATATACATCGCTAACCAGATGAAAGTAAGATATTCCTAAAGATATCCTCGTTATGATCGAACTTTAATTCAACTATGTAAAAATATATTCATTTCATATATAATTATGATAAGTGTATGACCATATATGGTTGTTGATTCATTTCATGCCGCCACCCATTTTTTTTCATATTTACAAATGTGAAGAAACTTTAAGATTCATAATAATATTCACATTTTTAATTGTATAAACAAAATGTGCATACTTATAAGTGTGAACAAATATCAAATTTATCCACACAAGTGTGAACTTATTTTGTAACACCCAATTTTTTCATGTTTCCTCTTGCGTTGAAAATTTGGTATTACAAATTAAGTTCATGTTTTTAAATGTGAACAATTTATATATTTCTACAGACTTTTAAGTGTGAACTTTTTTCTCCATATGTAAAAGTGTGTAAATTATAATGTTTACTTGAATTTATTCACACTTATAAATGTGAAGATTTTATACACATTTTTAAAAGTGAACAAAATGATAAATTTGTTCACACTTTTTAAAAGTGTGAACAAATTGGTGTGGACAATTAACATTTTTTTGTAGTGCGGTTAGGTTAAAATAACGATATTAAAAGATCAGAAATGTTTTTATGCATACTGATATTTTAAATATGCATATATATCCTTAAATTTTGAAGTTTTCACTTTCAAATATATATATGATATAAAGAAATTTGTATTCATATTTTAGAATAGCATTAATATTAATATTAATAAGTTCACATACTCCGTTTTTTAACAATGTTATTTTAACATTGTGTATAGACGTGACTAAAATCTAGTATATATGATATAAAGATATTTGTATTTATAAAATATTCAATCTTATTTTAACTTATATGATTAAAATTAATAAGTTGCAGATATATTTAAGATAGGAAAGTCCAATATGTTGTAAATTGAGACTAAATTTAATTTAATAAATTGAAGATATTTTTATATAGGAGATTAAATTAAATTAACTATAGACAATTTTTTAATAAAAAAGTAAAGTTTACATATAAGTAAACTAAGCTTCTGATTGGTCAATTAAAAAATTAAAACATTTCATTGGTTAATTGAGTTTAGTCCAATTGTCCTTTATGTATATTAAGATAATCATCAGAAAATTTGGAGGGGAAATTTGTTCTAACTCCAAACCCACTAAAAGGTGACTCAACATTTCTAGACGTATAAATCAAGGGACATGGTAAAGCTACCACATATTTTTAATTAAGCTGCAACAATTATGCCTTAATTACTTGTAAAGTGTGTAATAAAAATTGTATAATGTGATAAATATATCAAAATTTATGATATGAATATATATGGGTTCCCATAAAATAAATCTCGAAAGTCAACAGAAGTGAATGTTTGGTCCCACCAAGCGGTGTGTCTCAAATCTCAATGACCCAAATGAAACATACCCTATCCATGTGCGGACACCAGTAACACCCTCCTTTTTCCTCCTCCCAAAACACTTGGTGTAAATATAAACTTTTTTGTGATGATCGAACACAACAAAGTTAGTGGATGATCGAACTTTGATAGTTTTTTTGGAATGGATTTACTGTAAAATTGTTTTTAAGGTTTGAGGCGGGCTTATACGTGATAAACTTTCAATGCATGAAAATAAGAAACAATATCAATATCAAGTAAGTTAAACATAATATTTTGCATACATTCGGTTCTCGAGTTTATGAGATTTCGTTGGGTAACAAGGCCCGAATTTTACAAAAACTAGGGATCGTGAATTGGACCAATGTATTACGGGTCGTAACGGTTTCGGGCTATAATTGGGTCGGATTTACGAGTTGTTCGGGTCGGCCCGTATTCTTATCACCCATAGGCAAAGACACTTGATTAGGACTCCCCAAAGGAGGGGAAAACTGAATACAATAATCCATGGCTGCAGTAGGCATAATTTCATATATATCCTTCCCTGGATGAATAATACATGTATATCCTTTGTACCAGTTTTTTATGCATAAAATATAATGCTTTTAATGCATCAAAAGGATATATATGTAATTTTTGAAATTTCTAAGGATATATATGTAAAAGCCCCCAGGCAGTACTAGAATAACGATAATAGTAACTAGTCTGTTACCCATTTAGACCTCACAAAGCCGCCTATTTACTGCGATCATAACATAGAGCAAGATCATATACTTTGAAATATATCTTCCATAAGTGTCACACTCCATCAAAGGCGGAATCGTGAGACATGACTGAATACCATAACACAATGGAATCACACAGAGAAATTAAATACATTTCATAAACTAAATGTAGCTAGCAAATAAAGAGATTGAAAAGATATACTGAGCAATATCCAAGAACAAGAGATTATTCAATTACAAGAATATGAAAACCAACTGTAAATGGCTATCTAGAAAGATGTAAGAGAACAATGAACAATGCCAATATATGGCTATTTATACAAGAGAGATATTAGGGTATATAAATTAACATCACCGAATATTATATAATATATGTATTTCTGGATATAGAATATTACACTGAAACGACAGGCAAGCGGGTAACAAGCTGCGCCGCTAGCCCTTTTTGAATAGCAAAACTCAGTCTAAACTTAGGGTATATGAAATATGAAATATAAGTTACATAAATGGTCCCTTAAGCCTTCCATAAAGTTATATTCTCTTTGGCCCATCATCAGTTAGCCCATCCCTTAGTAGCATCCTAAGCCCACTTCAAGTCCTAAGCCCAATATTGAATGAAGACCAAAATACCTGCAAACATAACACTTGACAAGTAATAAGTAAAGGGAATTATGATTAAACATGTAGAATCAACCTGTATTAATCAACAGTTATGTTTTGGATTTGATGTTGGTTTAATTTGATTTTTGTTTTTTGATCTATGGATTTCGGATTTTTCCACCACCATCGCTCCTAGATCCGGCAATCTGTTACGATTCCTTCCTTTCTTCTTTCATACTTGTATCACTCCAGTTTTTTCTACAAACGCAGTTAGCCCAACACTGCCTGTGACAACACTTGTTCCAGGTGGTAGTAGGATCAAAGAAAAGCAGTAAGTAGCTCAAGGTCAACGAAAAGAACAACCTTGCAAACAGTTATATAAATATACTTCTAATGCCATTAAGTGTAATTAAAGAGATAAATAAAATTAACAGTAAATAAATAACAGAAAATTAAATACAAACAGAATATAAGCAGATAAACGATAATTAAATAAAATAATAAAATAGTCAAAAGACTTACTTGATCACCAACAGAGATCAACAAAGAAGCACTAAAAGCCGAGGCACGTGTTTGACACGCTTCCCTTAAAACAGATTCGCCGTCTGTTTCCAAGGGTACAACAGCCAAAACAGTAAATTGTACTGTCGGACTTAACTAAACTGCCTGGAATTTCATCTTAAGAGATGCGTATTCCATATGTTGGAAATCAATAATAACTATTGATTTGATGTGTGAAAAACTTGTGGAATTAGGGCCTCTATTTATACACAATAGACTCCCTCTAAGTTTACTCATCCCACCGATGTGGGATTGAAAATAAACCATTTTTCCTCTTTAGGCATGGTACCAAATGCCTAACTTTGAGACCCGATATCTCATTCACATCAACTCTATTTTGGACACATAAAGGCTTATTGCGAAGCTCTCTTCGAGGAGAACGCGAACCTACAAACTATTATTCATATGTGTGACACATACATATAGATAATTGTGTCCAAAGTTGGTCAAAAGTCACTTTTGCCAACCAATTTTCCAACAATCCCCCACATGAATGGAGATCGGTCGTAATACACAAAAATTACGATGAAATTCCAATAGTTGAATCTTGCAAAGGATAGGTAGGTTTGACCCTTTGAACCTTCCCTTGTGAGATGCACTTAGTCTCCTAGATCTGAGTAGACGCGATGTCCTTGAACTCAGCCTCTGTTTACGTAGACGACATTACACTTCACACAAGACTCTCCCTGACATTGTCAAGTCCTCATAGTCGTGTTCGTTATGGTCATGAACACTAGCCTGGTTCTGCAAGAGTTCTTAGGATTTGCGCCCCCACAATTCCCTTCGAAGCGACCCCACTTCTCTCTCACATAGGTGATTTCATCTTGAATCATTAAAAACATATGTTTTGTGATTTCATCTTGAACCATTATGCTTTGTGATTTCATCCTGAATCATTAAAGCCATATGTTTAACCTCTCAACAAGTCACAATTGTTATAGGAATGGACTAGGAAGTTACAATGTTAAGTAACTCCCCCATATTGACGTGACTTCCCCCACATTTATATGATTAGGTTGTCCTATTGAACCCAGATCTTGGGATCTCCAGTCAACTGGGTTAGGTTTTCCTTCATATAAACTCATTCCTTTAAGGGCTTTAGTCCCATTCCTTTAGACGACTTACTAACTAACTCTCTGCTTAAGCCTTTCGTAAGCGGATCCGCGATGTTATCTATTGACTTTACGTAGTCAATCGTGATAACTCTAGTTGAGAGTAGTTGTCGCACCAATCAACGTCTATGATGGATATGTCTTGACTTACCGTTTTAGATTGTGATATGAGCTCTGTCAATTTCCAATTGACTATCACACTTTATATAGATGGTCGTTACCGGTCTACGCCATCTTGGTATGTCCTCTACGAATTAACGCAGATATCCGCATATTCTATAAATTTATCTCAAATGATAAATTCAAATTCCATCATAGATTTAGCTATAAAAGTCTGTTTGAAATACTTTCAAGATTTCCAAGATACAGCTTCCCACGTAGAGTCAATACATCCGCTCTAGTGGATCTAGATTCTTTTATGTAAGAATCCATATTTGCATTACTCTATCATTAGATAGCAGTTGGATATCTTCCAAAATGCAATATCGTAAATATCATAGTACTTGTGTAATACTATTCAAATGTCATCACTTGAATTACTGGTATATTTACTTAACTTGATTATAACTTCTAAATCAAGTCTTACACACGTCATTAGACACATAAGACGCCCAATATTCTCTGAGTATTCAAAATAGGCAACACCTCTACCTCTATTATTAATAGATTTAAAAGATGTCATTGGAGTTCTAGCTAGGCCGGTTACGAATATTATCCTTATAGTGTTTTTGACTTCAAAACAAATCCATTTTTTTTCATATGATCTTAGTTCCAAGAACCATATAGAGCAGCAAATGTAGTTCATGTCAAATCTTGACTTTGATCATCTTGTTATCACTTTCAGTGATAAGTATACCATCTATGTATAGACACATGATTACATATATACCAGCAATTATTTCTTTCCACAAACATCCGTTATTTTTAAATCCACGTTCTGACATGACGTGAAAAAAAAATTGATGTTCATTGTTTGGGAGCTTGCTTTAAGCCATATAATGACTTAACAAGCCTACAAACTTTGTTCTCTTGTCCAGGAGCCATGAAACCCTCGGGTTGGTTCATGTAGATTTCTTCTTCTAAATCTTTGTTTAGAAATGCCGTTTTCATATCCATTTGGTGAACTTCCAAATTTCTTAAAGCGGCAATAGCAAGTATCATCCTAATCGAGGTTATTCGCGTAACAAGCGAATATGTATCAAAGTAATCAAGACCTTCTCGTTGTCTAAATCCTTTGATTACTAATCTTGCATTATACTTGTCAATGGTGCCATCGGCTTTCATCTTCTTTTTGAAGATCCATTTATAGCCTAGTGGTTTACAACCAGGAGGTAAATCCACGAGCTCCCAAGTATGATTTTGTAAAATAGAATATATTTCACTTTTAATGGCTTCTTCCCATTGAGGCCCTTCTGAGGAAGTAACCGCCTCTCGGTATGAAGTAGGTTCATTTTCAACCATAAAAGAAACAAAATCGGGTCTAAACGATTTCTCGGTTCTTGCCCTTTTGCTTCTTCTAGGTTCAACCTCTTCTTCCTCAGTCTGATCTTGTCTCTCATCTTGGAGATCATTATCAGCTCTTGTTGTCTCTTATTAGAACAACATTATCATCTTGATGCCTCTCATCATGAAGGACATCATCATTTAGTTGCCTCTCATCATGGACAACTGTATCATCTAGTCTAGATGAACTTCCATTTTCCTCGGATAAATAAGGAAACATAGTTTCAAACAATGAAAGTTTTCCTTGATTCCATTATCGTATCTTTGTATATATTCAGATTTTCTGAATCATATCCAAATCAATGATAAGCACTACTGTAATGAGCATATCACAAAAATATGCAATCCACAGTTTTAGGTTCAATATATTGATCCTTGGGTGTCGGGACAGATAGACACCCCCACATTCGTAAGTACTTATAGGATGGTTTTCTTCCCATCCATAGTTCATAGAACTATCTTCTTTTCCTTACAGGGGATCTTATCTAAAAGATAAGTAGCCAACAAAACCGCTTTCCCCCACATGCCATGGCTTAAACCATGACTTTAACAACATGGCATAACCATATATTTAAGGCACGGTTCTTTCCTATCAACAATTATGTTGTGGCGTATAAGGAGCAATAAATTTATGTCTTATTCCATGTTTAGCACATACATGAAATAGAGACACATATTCACCTCCGATAGCACTTCGAACCGCCTTGTTTTCGATAATAAGTTGATTCTTAACTTATTTGTATAGATCAATCTTGTCTATATCCTTACTCTCAAGTAAGTAAAAGTCGCAATATTTTGTGCTACCATCAACAATTACGATGAAGTACCTAATTGCTACCTTAGTAGGTATCGATTCCAAATCACATAAAACTATGTGAATTAAGGGTTCGGTTAATATACAGTCAACCGAGTGAAAAGACAATCTTGTCAATTTGGCTTCAACATAAGTTTTACTTTTGTAATCCGTATTTGTTTATTTAATTAAACAACGTATTGAGTTAAAATTAACATGTCCGAGATGGCCATGCTATACATTTAAAGGATCAAATAAGCTAAATTCATACTCATTTTTATTAAAACAACCAAAAAAAAATAGATTCAGCTTAAACATTTAATGAAGGGCATAACCCGTACCGACCAAAATTTTGTTCAATGTTAACTCAATGTCACTTGATAAACATAAAGCCAAATTTATTAAGCAACCATCCAGACACAAGATTCCTACGAATCTCTGGCACATACAACGTGTTGGTTCACTTAAGCTCTTTTCCACATGTGAATTTCAACATCACATTTTCTGCTACTTTGAAAGAGTTAACCAAACTCTTATCATCATACTCATGACATGATGCCCAAGTGTTAATCCACCATTATCTAATGTTAGATCCTCGCTTTGGCAACAATTTTCATTTCATTCAGGCCATTTAACCCATAGTTATGGCACATAAAATCTGAATGCTTTAAAGCATCTACCGTACACATAACTCGAGTATCGGTCTCCCTTTCATCAAGTTCGGGAGCAGATCCTTCAGATGTCACTCATGACATTCCGAACATGCTGTTAATACGAGATTCCGTTATTAGTCTAAAACTAAATTTGGAATAATTAACAACTTGCTATATCACAAAGTGTTTCTTAACAATTACGATAACATAGAATTTTGTTTAAAACACTATTGTTTTGTAAGATCCATTATACAAAACCGCTTTTAAACAAGTCTTTCGATTAAACAATTAAACAATATCGCATATTACATAATGTTTTGAAACAAAAACAAATTTGTAATATGATTTTGTTAATCATCCTTAACAATATCTTAATAGATCTGCATCACATGGTATAATTCTACAATGAAACTCGACAAGTTTTCAAAATAGATTTACTCTTTCAAAGAAACTCAACAAGGTTTCTATAGATCTACTTTCAAATGCATAAAGTGTCAAGAACTATATTTAGTTTATAATTAAACTCAACCTGGTTTAAATAAGCTAAACAAGTCAAAGAAACTTTTCCACAAAATATGATAACTGCTTCTATTATCAGATTTTGTTTCAAACAAACTCATCTTTGTTTCAATAAACACGTTCTAGTAATCTAATAAAATAACAACTTGTATTTTATGAGATTTGTTTCAATGAAACTCCACTTGGTTTCAATGAATCTGATTTCATCGTGATATTTAACCATGTTAGTAACTGGCGCACCAATTACATTCGCAAGATTCACTAGGGTCACAAATTATGTTACCATCAGTTAACTTGTGAATATATAAACACTAAAACAGTTAAAAAAACTGTTAAAACAATATGGTATCTAATAAACTCGACATGGTTTATGTAAACTTGTACCATATATGATTCCGAGAAACACAAGCTTGGTTTCAATATCCAGATTTAAACAATAACATATGCAATAAATCAGTTTGAAAAGAAACTCATCATGGTTTCAATATAAACTGATTCAATAAACTGTTTTAAAAATCGTTTATAAATCTGTTATACCAAATCTGTTAATTAAAATTCTGTTTAGTTATAAAACTGATTTTCAAAGAAACTCAATCTTGGTTTCAGCAGAAAAACAGTTTGTATAAAATCTGTTAATTATATAAATCAGATTTTAATAAAAGTGTTTTAATTCTGTTACACAGAATCTGTTTTAAGACTGTAGGGAAACGGTTACACTTTTATTAATAAAATCTAAATTACAATAAATAAAATTAACAGTAAATAAATAACAGAAAATTAAATACAAACAGAATATAAGCAGATAAACGATAATTAAATAAAATAATAAAATAGTCAAAAGACTTACTTGATCACCAACATAGATCAACAAAGAAGCACTAAAAGCCGAGGCACGTGTTTGACACGCTTCCCTTAAAACAGATTCGCCGTCTGTTTCCCAGGGTACAACAGCCAAAACAGTAAATTGTACTGTCGGACTTAACTAAACTGCTTGGAATTTCATCTTAAGAGATGCGTATTCCATATGTTGGAAATCAATAATAACTATTGATTTGATGTGTGAAAAACTTGTGGAATTAGGGCCTCTATTTATACACAATAGACTCCCTCTAAGTTTACTCATCCCACCGATGTGGGATTGAAAATAAACCATTTTTCCTCTTTAGGCATGGTACCAAATGCCTAACTTTGAGACCCGATATCTCATTCACATCAACTCTATTTTGGACACATAAAGGCTTATTGCGAAGCTCTCTTCGAGGAGAACGCGAACCTACAAACTATTATTCATATATGTGACACATACATATAGATAATTGTGTCCAAAGTTGGTCAAAAGTCACTTTTGCCAACCAATTTTCCAACAAATTTGGTATTACAAATTAAGTTCACGTTTTTAAATGTGAACAATTTATATATTTCTACACACTTTTAAGTGTGAACTTTTTTCTCCATATGTAAAAGTGTGTAAATTATAATGTTTACTTGAATTTATTCACACTTATAAATGTGAAGATTTTATACACATTTTTAAAAGTGAACAAAATGATAAATTTGTTCACACTTTTTAAAAGTGTGAACAAATTGGTGTGGACAATTAACATTTTTTTGTAGTGTGGTTAGGTTAAAATAACGATCTTAAAAGATCAGAAATGTTTTTATGCATACTGATATTTTAAATATGCATATATATCCTTTAATTTTGAAGTTTTCACTTTCAAATATATATATGATATAAAGAAATTTGTATTCATATTTTAGAATAGCATTAATATTAATATTAATAAGTTCACATACTCCGTTTTTTAACAATGTTATTTTAACATTGTGTATAGACGTGACTAAAATCTAGTATATATGATATAAAGATATTTGTATTTATAAAATATTCAAATCTTATTTTAACTTATATAATTAAAATTAATAAGTTGCAGATATATTTAAGATAGGAAAGTCCAATATGTTGTAAATTGAGACTAAATTTAATTTAATAAATTGAAGTTATTTTTATAAATTAAATTAACTATAGACAATTTTTTAATAAAAAAGTAAAGTTTACATATAAGTAAACTAAGCTTCTGATTGGTCAATTAAAACATTTCATTGGTTAATTGAGTTTAGTCCAATTGTCCTTTATGTATATTAAGATAATCATCAGAAAATTTGTTCTAACTCCAAACCCACTAAAAGGTGACTCAACATTTCTAGACGTATAAATCAAGGGACATGGTAAAGCTACCACATATTTTTGATTAAGCTGCAACAATTATTACTTGTAAAGTGTGTAATAAAAATTGTATAATGTGATATTTATGATATGAATATGGGTTCCCATAAAATAAATCTCGAAAGTCAACAGAAGTGAATGTTTGTGTCTCAAATCTCAATGACCCAAATGAAACATACCCTATCACCAGTAACACCCTCCTTTTTCCTCCTCCCAAAACACTTGTTGTAATATAATCTTTTTTGTGATGATCGAACTTTGATAGTTTTTTTGGAATGGATTTACTGTAAAATTGTTTTTAAGGTTTGAGGCGGGCTTATACGTGAATAAAACTTTCAATGCATGAAAATAAGAAACAATATCAATATCAAGTAAGTTAAACATAATATTTTGCCTACATTCGGTTCTCGAGTTTATGAGATTTCGTTGGGTAACAAGGCCCGAATTTTACAAAAACTAGGGACCGTGAATTGGACCAATGTCGTAAAGGTTTCGGGCTATAATTGGGTCGGATTTACGAGTTGTTCGGGTCGGCCCGTATTCTTATCACCCATAGGCAAAGACACTTGATTAGGACTCCCCAAGGAGGGGAAAACTGAATACAATAATAATCCATGGCTGCCTGAGCCTAGTCAATTACAAATAGGCAGTACTAGAATAACGATAATAGTAACTAGTCTGTTACCCATTTAGACCTCACCTATTTACTGCGATCATAACATAGAGCAAGATCATATACTTTGAAATATATCTTCCTTAAGTGTCACACTCCATCGTGAGATATGACTGAATACCATAACACAATGGAATCACACAGAGAAATTAAATGCATTTCATAAACTAAATGTAGCTAGCAAATAAAGAGATTGAAAAGATATACTGATCGAGCAATATCCAAGAACAAGAGATGATTCAATTACAAGAATATGAAAACCAACTGTAAATGGCTATCTAGAAAGATGTAAGAGAACAATGAACAATGCCAATATATGGCTATTTATACAAGAGAGATATTAGGGTATATAAATTAACATCACCGAATATTATATAATATATGTATTTCTGGATATAGAATATTACACTGAAACGACAGGCAAGCGGGTAACAAGCTGCGCCGCTAGCCCTTTTTGAATAGCAAAACTCAGTCTAAACTTAGGGTATATGAAATATGAAATATAAGTTACATAAATGGTCCCTTAAGCCTTCCATAAAGTTATATTCTCTTTGGCCCATCATCAGTTAGCCCATCCCTTAGTAGCATCCTAAGCCCACTTCAAGTCCTAAGCCCAATATTGAATGAAGACCAAAATACCTGCAAACATAACACTTGACAAGTAATAAGTAAAGGGAATTATGATTAAACATGTAGAATCAACCTGTATTAATCAACAGTTATGTTTTGGATTTGATGTTGGTTTAATTTGATTTTTGTTTTTTGATCTATGGATTTCGGATTTTTCCACCACCATCGCTCCTAGATCCGGCAATCTGTTACGATTCCTTCCTTTCTTCTTTCATACTTGTATCACTCCAGTTTTTTCTACAAACGCAGTTAGCCCAACACTGCCTGTGACAACACTTGTTCCAGGTGGTAGTAGGATCAAAGAAAAGCAGTAAGTAGCTCAAGGTCAACGAAAAGAACAACCTTGCAAACAGTTATATAAATATACTTCTAATGCCATTAAGTGTAATTAAAGAGATAAAAACTAAAGATTTCCGTCTTCAGAAAAGCTTACAAAAACTAGGAATCACGCCTTTAAGAAGCATGGGCCTAACTCACTACATCTTGAAATTTGATATCTAACAAAACCCATCTTAAATCATGCAATACAACTATGGCTAAGCTAACGCACAAACCTTATCGTTACCAAATCCAATAATACTCGACTTTGCAGACCAAAATAATTATCTTCATATTAACTCATACATCGATGAAATGCATCCAAGTACATATAATCAAGTGGTGACTGATTTTATAGCAACTGTAATGTTTCAAGCCAAAAATTCAAGTCGATCAACCTTCTAATAACTAAAATCCTAATATAAGAGTTGTTTAGAACATTTTAAATGGCAAAATAACGCAGATCAGAACTCAAAACACGAATAAATCCAAAAGAAGCTCTTCTTCCAGCTGTGTCCAAGTTGATGCATCCTGTGTCACAATTAAGTTCAAATAGTTAGCATATTGTCACCGAAAGAGAGTTGCCCAAATAGAGAGATCAGTAGGGTTGGGTAACAAGTCAAACCAGATAACTTTTAGCACGATGCCAGTTAGCTTTGGCTGGCCAGAAACGTGCTCTTTTCTAGACTTAGAAAAAAACAACTAGGTTGTACTTAATGACAATAATAAAGTGAACCATCTCCAAGGTGGTCTAGTGGTAAAGCGTCACGAACCAAGTTTGAACTTCACCTGGTAAACATCTTAGGATATGGATATGGGAAAAAAGAGACCGTGAATCATGGCTGATCTTAAATTTACATTATTTGACCCACTTTTTCGGCTCCATGGTATCAGTCAGCTCATGTAGCTGTTTGTATCAAGATACCACCTCCAAATTGTAAACCACAAAGCTTCACTTTGTAAATTATATTGTGGACCAAGATTTATAAAAAAAAAATAACTAACTAAAATGTTGGAATAATTTATTTTATATTCAACAAGCTTTTATGTTTATAGTAGTCAAATTTCTAAATAATATAACCTAAATAGAGAACACCAAATTATGAATAAAATTAGTAAACTAGCTAAACATACAGTAATAATTAAGTAAAATATTAACAAGAAATCAAAGGCTCACCTGCAACTCAGCGGTGGTGCAACTGTCACTGGAAAACAGCTGTACATGAGTGTATGTTTTCCGGCCGGTGTTGAGCTGTTGTCTGGGAGTTTCCGATGAGGTACTGATGGATATGTTGATTCTTATAAAATCTATCAAAATGGTCCAAATTGACACTCCAAAAGAGACCTTGAATCATGGCGGATGTTAAATTTACATTCATAATCATCATCGTCATCACATAATTCAGAGGAGGAATTTGTTGTTGTTGTCGTTTCCTTCATTTGATTTTTCTTGGAAACGAGTACTCCAAACCAACTAATAGGTGAACGTGAAAGGTCAATGGAAAAGTCAATAGCAGTGGACGTTTGGTCCCACCAAGCGGTGCATCTCAATGACCCAAATGAAACATACCCCACCCATGTTTCGAGATCATCATCAACACTCTCCTCTGACCAAAACACTCGTTGTTCATCTTGAGAATCTCCCATGCCGCCATTCCTCATAGTTATCTTTACATCAAGAAGGTAGCAGTGTTCCTTCAAAACAGAGCAGAATAAGAATCCAGTATATTCATCGAACCAATTCTTTGGAAGTTTCAATCTATATATATCTGATAAGAGTTGTAGTGAATAAGCTCTTATAAGCTGGTAAGTGGATAAGCCAAATGGCACGTGAGGCGCAGGTGTGTATATACACACGTGAGGTGCACGTGACATGATCTCCTTTGGCTTAACCAACTCTCCCGCTCAAATATCTTCTTTTAAATACTTGTAACAGCATTTACATTCATTAGCTTTCGTGATATACAATTTCCTCTCTAAACTCTCTCTGTAATCATTTGTAACCACTTTGTAACAAACTATCCCACCATTGATAATACATTGAGCTTTCGTTGATCTCTTCTTAATTCTTGATTGACCAAGTTCTTGTAAAACACTCTTATCGATCTTCATTGGTCCTAAGTGTGCCTATCAATTGGTATCAGAGACCTTTCCTGAGAGGTCTCATTATCACAACAAACTCAATTCACTTTTCCCGCCAAATTATGTTATCAAGATTCAAGATTCCGGCGATCATTTCAAGATTCAGAGTATTACACTGATACTCTGATAATACGTTTATGCTATCCGTCAGAAAAATGACCAAGTTGTCAAGTAATCATCGCAACCACGAGAACAGCGCATTAGTGCTTAAATCCTCTGTTTTCGGACGAATGGTTTGTTTTGATTGACTTGAGGTTGGCCAAGAACGGTTACGGTTGTTGGTAATTGTCAATAGAAGAAGAAGGAGCGGTTACTAACAACTATTTCATACATTTCAAGAAATAGCATAAATCTGATGGCACCATCAACAAGAACTGCAAGTACAAGCAGTCATGGGAAAAGTGTGGATGAAAATACAAGAAGATACATTGATGAGACGTTGGCTGGGTTCAGACGAACTATGGAGGAAATGATGGGTCAATTCTTGCAAAGTCAAATCTCAACCAATGCTGTCACAAGAACAACCACTCAAGGGCAAAATGGTCAAACTCAAGTTAGTAGGATGACTAAAGTGGAGTTTCCAAAGTTCTCAGGGGATGATGTGAGGGGATGGATGTTTAGGTGTGAACAGTTTTTTGCCATTGACAATATCCCTGATGAACAAAAGGTAAGACTCATCTCTGTCCATCTTTTTGATAAGGCATTATTGTGGCATAGACAATTCATTCGATTTCATGGTGAATTGGTGTTATGGACTGTGTATAGAGATGCTATTATTCAAAGATTTGGTACAGTGTATGATGATCCTATGTCTGAACTTAAAAATGTGAAGTATGAGTCAAATGCTAGAGACTACCAGGATGTGTTTGACACTTTGTTAAGTAGAGTGGAGATAAGTGAAGAACATGCTATTAGTTCTATTTGGGTGGGTTGCCTACTGAATTGGAAATGGCAGTAAGGATGTTTAGGCCTAAAACATTGGCTGATGCTTATTCTCTTACTAACTATCAAGAAGCCACTTTGAATGCTATTAAGAAGAAGAACAAGTTACAGACCAATATGACTAGTAACAGATTTGGTCCTGCTAACCAAGTGGCTAAACCATTGTTAGCATTGCCAAGTGCTAATAGGAATTGGAACAATAGGCAAAACAATAACCAGCCTAGAAGACAGTTGACTCAAAAAGAGTATGAGGAAAAGAGGGCTAAAAATCTCTGTTTCTATTGTGATAAAAAGTTTGTGCCAGGGCATAAGTGTGAAGGGCAGTTGTTCAGTCTAGTAGTGTTGGCTGAAAATGAGGAAGTGGAGGATGAGTTTGAAGATGCTACAGATGAGTTGGAGGAATCACAATCTCTTGAAGTTCAACCACAAATTTCATTAAATGCATTGAGTGGAGTAAGTTCTTATCAGACATTGAGGGTAGTAGGGGTGTTTGGTAATAAACATGAATTGCACATCCTTGTTGACTCAGGGTCTACTCATAACTTTGTTGACATTAATGTAGCCAAAAGGATGGGGTGTAAGATTAGACAAACTTGTCATTTGACAGTTACTGTTGCTGGTGGGAGGAAGTTGCTCAGTGTTAGTGAGTGCAAAGGATTTACTTGGAAATTGAAAGGGGAAACTTTTGTATCTGATGTGATGTTGCTTCCTCTAGGAGGATGTGATATGGTTTTGGGAATTCAATGGCTCTCTACTCTTGGAGAAATCATGTGTAATTTCAAGGAGCTGAGAATGCAATTTATGTACAAGGGTAAACATGTGGCTCTAAGAGGAACTTCTAAACCAACAGTTCAGTGGTTAAAAGGGAAGAAACAATTACAAAGGCTAGAAGGTACACCACAAGAAGAGCTTTCAATGTTGTGTGTGTATCCAAATACTAGAATTGAGCTTATGTCTGCAGAAGGGACAGGGAAAAGTCAAGAAATGAACCCTGCATTGGTGGAAGTGATTAAGGAGTATGCTGATGTGTTTGAAGAGCCCAAGGAGTTGCCACCAAAGAGAGACTTTGATCACATAATTCCTCTATTCCCAAATACCCAACCAGTTAACACAAGACCTTATAGGCATCCACCTGTGCAAAAGGATGCCATTGAGGTCATGGTCAAAGAGTTGCTTGAGGCAGGGGTGATTAAGCAAAGCCACAGTCCATTTTCCTCACCCATAGTAATGGTAAAAAAGAAAGACAATAGCTGGAGAATGTGTGTGGATTATAGACAGTTAAATAAGCACACAGTCAAAGATAAATTTCCCATCCCAGTCATTGATGAGCTTATTGATGAGTTACATGGGGCAGCAGTGTTTTCAAAATTGGACCTCAGATCAGGGTACCATCAGATCAGGATGTTTGAAGATGATATAGCCAAAACTGCTTTCAAAACACATGAAGGTCATTATGAGTTCCTTGTCATGCCCTTTGGACTCACAAATGCACCATCTACCTTTCAAGCTCTCATGAATCATGTGTTCAAAAGCTATTTGAGGAAGTTCACCTTAGTATTCTTTGATGATATTTTGGTCTATTCTAAGAATATGTCTGATCATGTGGAGCATTTAACAATGGTACTCCAGACTATGAGGCAAAATAGGTTGTATGCAAAGAAGTCTAAATGTGTGTTTGGCACTACTCATGTGGAGTACTTGGGACATGTTTTGTCTAAAGAAGGAGTGGCTACTGATTCCACCAAGATAGTGGCTATGCAAGGATGGCCTATACCAACTAATATCAAACAACTAAGAGGATTTCTTGGACTCACAGGGTACTACAGGAAATTCATCAAAGATTTTGCTACTATTAGCAGGCCATTGACTCAGTTGCTCAAGAAGAATGCATTCAAATGGTCTGAGGAAGCTATGACATCATTTGAAACATTAAAGAAAGCTATGAAACAAGCACCTGTTTTGGCACTTCCAAACTTTGACATTCCTTTTGAAGTAGAAACTGATGCTTCTGGAAGTGGAATTGGTGCAGTACTACAGCAAAATGGTCATCCTATTGCCTATTTCAGTAAAAGTTTGGCTCCAAAACATCAAACACTATCCACTTATGAGAAGGAATTCTTGGCTGTTATGTTGGCATTGGAGAAGTGGAGAGGTTATTTGTTGGATAGACATTTTGTTATCAAAACAGATCACTATAGTTTGAAGTATTTACTGGATCAAAGAATATCTACCCTTGCACAAATGAAGTGGCTTCCAAAATTGATGGGGTTTGACTATGAGGTGAAGTACAAAAAGGGAGTTGACAATGCAGCTGCTGATGCTTTGTCAAGAGTACAAGAAGGGGGAACTTTAATGCAAGCTACAGTAGTCACCATGACCACTGAATTGGCTGCTAGAATCGCTGCTAGTTGGAATACAGATGTCACACTGAAGACCATAATTGATCACTTGCAGGCTGGTACTCCTACTAAGAAACATTTCAATTGGTCTAATGGACAACTCTTAAGGAAGAATAAGATGGTGGTTGGTAAGGATAAGGAGTTAAGAACAGAATTGATTGCTCATTTCCATGGTGGATCTATGGGAGGACATTCTGGTGTTAAAGTAACCACCCACAAGATCTGTTCTGCATTATATTGGAAAGGGCTGAGAAAGGAAGTCAAGCGGTTTGTTAATGAGTGTATTACTTGTCAAAGGTGTAAACCAGATTTGGCAGCTTATCCTGGTCTTCTACAACCTTTGCCTATTCCTCAAAGGGTATGGGAAAGTATCTCCATGGATTTCATTGAAGGATTACCCAAGTCTAATGGGTATAATGTGATTTTGGTAGTGGTTGACAGACTTACCAAATATGCTCATTTTATGGCTCTAGCTCATCCATTCACTGCAGTTCAAGTTGCTCAAAAGTTCTTAGACACTGTCTACAAATTACATGGGTTGCCTTCTACCATTGTGTCAGATAGGGACAAGGTGTTTCTAAGTGGTTTTTGGAAAGAATTGTTCAAGCTATTGCAAGTTAAACTATTGATGTCCACCTCTTATCACCCACAGACAGATGGGCAATCAGAAGTGGTTAATAGATGCTTGGAGTGCTACCTCAGATGCATGACTGGGGAAAGACCAAAAGAGTGGACAAAATGGTTATCATTGGCTGAGTTGTGGTATAATTCTAACTTTCATACTTCCATTTTAACTACACCCTTTGAGGCTCTATATGGTCAAGCTCCACCAATCCACGTGCCATACATAGGAGGTCTGAGTAAGGTTGATACAGTGGATAGAACATTGGCAGCTAGAGAACAAGCTATTCAGCTGTTAAAGTTCCATTTGGAAAGAGCTCAAAACAGAATGAAGCAACAATCAGACAAGGGTAGAAGTGAAAGAGTTCTGAAGGAAGGGGATATGGTATTTTTGAAATTACAACCTCATAGATAAGTGTCTATTAGACAAGGGAAGCAAAATAAGTTCTTTCCAAAGTATTTTGGACCCTTTCAGATCACTGAGAAGGTAGGACAAGTAGCATACAAATTGGCATTACTAGCTCATAGCCAAATCCATAATGTTTTTCATGTGTCCCAATTGAAACTTTGCAAAGGAATACCACCACCAACACAAGTTAGTGATCTTCCCAGCTGTAATCAAGAAGGGTTAATAGCAGTTCAGCCTATGGTAATATTGGATAGAAAAATGGTGAAGAAGAAGAATGCTGCTGTAGTATATGGGCTGATTCAGTGGACAAATGGTCCCAAGAAGATGCTACTTGGGAGAACTTGGAAGATTTATATGCCAAGTTTCCATCTTTTGATTCACATTCTTGAGGACAAGAATGATTTGAAGAGGGAAGGATTGATAAGAGTTGTAGTGAATAAGCTCTTATAAGATGGTAAGTGGATAAGCCAAATGGCACGTGAGGCGCAGGTGTGTATATACACACGTGAGGTGCACGTGACATGATCTCCTTTGGCTTAACCAACTCTCCCGCTCAATTATCTTCCTTTAAATACTTGTAACAGCATTTACATTCATTAGCTTTTGTGATATACAATTTCCTCCCTAAACTCTCTCTGTAATCATTTGTAACCACTTTGTAACAAACTATCCCACCATTGATAATACATTGAGCTTTCGTTGATCTCTTCTTAATTCTTGATTGACCAAGTTCTTGTAAAACACTCTTATCGATCTTCATTGGTCCTAAGTGTGCCTATCAATATCCCCTCTAACCAAACGAGGTTCAAACCCCTTTGGAATCTCTATCCCTTTTAGATGGAGGCTCATACACTGATGATGTTCAATAGCCACTCCCTGATTATTATTAAATCAAACAATTCATATATTAGTTATATAAAACAGGTGTTAAGGTCAACAACGTACCTACAGAAACATACAACATACCTGAAGCATGGTTTCTAGTAATCTCTCACCACCAACAAAGCTGCAACACCCTTCCTCATATGATATAATTGAGACTTGACATAACCATTTACAGTTTCTATGAACATCATCTCTAATTGCTTCAAGTGAGTCACAATTGTCTGCTTGGAGAATACATAGATTTGATGGGAGCTCAGGCAATTCAACAAGATTGTTGTAACCGCTCAGATTGAGAAGTTTGAGCCGAGTTAGCGGTGAGAGGCTGAAATCCAATCGTGAAAAATGATTATTACATAGATGTAGCTCCTGTAAGTTGGATAACTCACCATTATCACTTGGTATTTCTCCATCTTTCAGTCTGAATCTGAATCCATTGAGACTCAACTTTCTTAACAAACGTGGCAACTGAGGTGGTAAAATATCAAACATCGGATACGTGTTCAACCAAAGGTCGTCTAGACAACATTTTTCATTGAATAGATCTTTTGGAAGATTCTCAAGTTGTTGAAAATCAACTAATGTACACTTCTGAAGATGTTTTAAGGCATGAAAGTTGCCTTCTATGCTCTTTAACTTTGAACAGCCGTACAACCTTAGCGAAATAAGGTTGGTACAATATCTTCCAACTGATGAAGGGAGAACTTCTATCCCAACATATTCTAAAGTCAAGTTTGCCAATCTATCCATGTTTGCTTCAATCTTTGGAAACTCGAGAAGAGCTTGGCAACTTGAAATTTCAAGAATCTCCAGTTTTTCCATCCAAACAATGGATGGAAACCTTGTAAGCTTTTTACAAGAACTTACAGATACGTAAACAAGACTTGCTGTCAAACACTTAAACTTGTTATTTAATTTTAGGAAATCCCAATTTATTTTATAATTTTTAAAAAAAAGTCGTCGCTCATGAGCTGTTTTTTATATGGAGGAAGGTTGATGAATATATTTTCGTTAATTAATTAATTAAGTTAGAAAATCTACATACGAGGCTGCCTGTCAAACACTTAAACTTGTTATTTAATTTTAATTGATTAATGTCGACACCACCTTTGCCTAAAAAGTCAAAGAAAGCAATAACAATTAGTAAACTAACTAAACATACAGTAATAATAATTAAGAAAATTATTAACAAGAAAGCAAAGAGACGTGTGGTGGGTGTTGAGCGGTACGTTGTCTGGGAGTTTCCGATGAGCTTACTTGTGGAGTAGTGGTGAGGGTATATTTAAGCAAGTTTTTCAAGTTGGCACTCCAAAAGAGAGCTTGAATCATGGCGGATGTTAAATATACATTTATAATCATCGTCATTAGAAAATTCAGAGGGGAAATTTGTTGTTGTTGTTGCCTTCATTTGATTGTTGATGGAAACGAGTCTAACTCCAAACCTACTAATAGGTGACTCTTCATTTGTAAACTTATAAAATGAATCTGGAAACTCAATGGAAAAGTCAACGGCGGTGGATGTTTGGTCCCACCATGCGGTGCATCTCAATGACTCGAATGAAACATACCCCACCCATGTGTGGAAACAAGTAACTCTCTCCTCCATAAACACTTGTCGTAGAGAATCCCCCATTCCACCCATGCCGCAGCCGCCGCAATTCCTCCTCATTTGTTGCTCCTTAATCAAACGAAAAAAAAAAAAAAAAAGTTAAGAGTGCACCTGAGTTTTCTAATATTCAACAAACTGCGGGATTGTTTCAGTCCCAGAATTTGTGAAATATTGAAGACTTAGAAGAACACTCAACACATTTAACAAACATAAACTTATGGTATATAATTAAACAACACTTCCATCTTTAGACAATATGGGATAAAGTGTCATGATAGAAGGTTAACATTTGGCAAAAGAAAGAGTTGTTACATGAAACATCAAATTGAAGTTTAGAAGCAGCTAATTTATGTGTTTATAATACAAAACATAAAGGCGCAACTTGGTTAAAAGAAACTATGATGATTTTTACTAAGAAAAAAAGATTATCGTTTACTTATGTGAAATCGTTTATACACAAATCTATATGCTATCATATAAGTTAGGTGTTCAGGTCATCAATGCAATTTCTTGTTATATTGTGATACTTGTTTAGGTTTGTTACAATCTCGTATCTCTTGCGTATGCTTGAGATAGTTCTTCGCCTTGTAATATTCGAATATATCGGTGTCCTTCGAATAACGTCAAATCCGTTTATCCTCTCATCGCTCTCATCTATTTTACTCCACCATAATCACTGACAAAAAACGTGTTAAGTTTGCTTGCGGTTCAAAGCATACATGGCTCTCAAAGCGTACCTGAAGGCCACCACGAGTTAACCACTTACCGTATCACTCTCAGAGCGTACATGGCTCTCTAGTTCCATCATCACAAGCTTTTTAGTAAATTAAAAGAAGTAAAATCATTGTGCAATGTAACTATTCTAATAATGTGAGTCATGTTAACATGTATGTGTGTAAGTATATTATGTGAAACATATTATCAGCTCTATTCGAAAATCAAATATTGTGTGCAAGCACACAAAGTATAGACGTATCCCATTATAACCCATTTTTAAACAGCACACAAAGTATAGACGTATCCCATTATAACCCATTTTTAAACATTGTTAAAAGAACTTGTGATTCGTATAACAGAATAAGGGTAAGCGATTACTTATCATAATAGAAAGTGATCACCTTATGATTTTATTTTTTTTTCTTTTTTTTTTGTTAAATATTAAGTTAGATTTTTTTATTAAACCAAGCTTTAACCATTATAATAGAAAGTGATGTAGGCGTGAAATTAAAAGCATGGTAATATGAGAATTTATGTGTATTAAGATATTTATAATATCAGTTTGAACTCCTTTTGTTTCAAAATCAATGTTTAATTTCAAATGGAACAAAGTTTTAAAAATAATATCAAATATACTTCCACCAATCGAATATCATATTTACTCTTTAATTTTTATTTTATTTTGTTGAAACACACAGTGAACATTTATTTAAGATATAATAAAAGATGAATATTTATTTTGAGACAAAAAAATAAAAAAATAAAAAAAAACTTATAATTTTAGATGTTAACCAAACGGTAAAATGGATCAAAAAGATAAGAGTGATAAGAATAAAGGATTAATTAGTTAAAAATATATGATACTTGCCACTTTTTTTTATTTTGTGTATTGAACTTTTTTTTCTTATTGTGTGTATTTGTGACTATTCAGCCATGTAAAATAACCATTTTACCTTTCGAAATTTGAAAAAAGTAAGGGTAAAACGATCAAAATACGCACAATAGTCAAAATTTAAAAGTTCAGTATACACAATAAAAAATTTTAATACACACAATAAAAAAAAAACAAATATGTTACATATTCAAGCAATTAACCCTATGAATAAATGGTGAAAGAAATTTGGTTCCATTGGTTGAATGACAAATTCACCATAATCTTTCTTTTATCTACAGTTGATAAATGTAGACGTGGATATAACCACACATTTTTACATATAGGGTTTAAATAATAAGTAGACATGTCAAAAGGGGGTTTTAGCCTCGGTCTGAGTTCTTTTTATAAAGGTCACAGTTCTTTTTATTAGTCACAGTTCATTACATTGGTCCAATCATGGTTTAAACTAGTGTTTACAAAGCATTTTTAGCCTTCTCCCACCGTACCAAATAATTTTGGAGTGTGTTATTTTAAACTTTGACTTTTTACATTTTTATTGTTTCTTTATTAGCTTTCATAGCTCGTTTTCCATTCAAACCAGTTTAAAATTTAAGATTAACTTGGTCTCCACTAAAGCATGTTTTACAGTACCAAAATAAAAGGAAAAAAATTAAGAGTTTATATAAGTTTCCGTAAACTTCACATCCTCCAGATTTTTTTCTAACCTAAAAGATAGTGAACTCTCGAAAAACATAATACTATTCTCAACTTGTTTGACCCACATACACTATGGTATATTAGTAACCAGCGACATCTATCTTCAAGCTATGTGGGATAGAATGTTAGGATAAAATGTTAGAAAAGACCTAAAAAATAGTAAGATATAGTTATTAATAGTTGGTAAAAGAAAGATATTTAACTTGGAACACCAAATTGAAGTTTAGAAGCAACTAGTGTATGTGTTTGCAGCACAAATCATGAAGGGGACAATTTCGATAACATAAATTTATGTGCTTTTATTGATCTAAAAATCAAAGATTGCAAATGTTTAAGCATTATTATAAGAACCTATGAATTTTTATAAGAGAAAAAGGGTAAACATACTTATCATAATAGAAAGTGATCAACTTATGTTTGCTATATGTAATGACGTAACATATTGCGGTAAAATTCTAAGTAACCATTTGCTTTAAATCAAGCTCTAATCATTTCAATAGATGCAAAATAGAGAGTGACGTTTTCATTTATGAAAAAAATTCATTAACAGATATGAAACATCATCATTAAGTAAAATCACTTTCATTGGCTATTTTTAACAATAATCCATATTCATTAGGGTGGTAGCAGTCATTATCTCATGCCTCACCCATGTCTAACCACCCATCAATAATATCATTCCACCTCATTCATGCCTCTCTCATGCCTCATCATACTTTTTTAGTGGCAACCATGATCCCATGCCTCACCTCATTCATGCCTCCCCAACGTTCAAATTCCAACGTCTCTTTTCCCATGCCTCTTCGGCAATCTTTGCCGAGTACCACCAAACCGCAACCATACCGCTTAGGAGGCAATGGTGTTACCACTCGGCATGGCCTCATGCCTCACCATACCGCATCCCATTGCCACCACCCTTATAACCATTACATTAATCCATATTAATATCTAACCATTTATGTGCACCGAAAGTGATGTTTTCCAATTTCAAAAATGTTTTAAATAAATTGATAGTTCATTTCATTTGCTATTTATAATGATGAAAATAAAATTGAATAATATGATTGTTACTCACACTCTTTCTCAGATTTTTGTCATTCTTAACTGATTTCAAAAATATTTTTACTTCTTAAGCATTATTTATAATGATGAAAATAAAATTGAATAATATGATTGTTACTCACACTCTTTCTCAGATTTTTGTCATTCTTAACTGATTTCAAAAATATTTTTACTTCCTAAGCATCGCAAAATTAAAGATTAACATGGTTTCCACCAAAACATGTTTTATAATTAAAAAAGGAAAGTAGAAAAAAAGTTTGAAGTTCATACAAATTTTCATGTACTGACCAACCATGAATTTTTACAAGTTGTTAGAACTTGTAAAGATTCAAAGATGTAGTGGACATGAGAACAGTGTACTATTCATTTGCTATTTATAATGATGAAAATAAAATTGAATAATTTGATTGTTACTCACACTCTTTCTCAGATTTTTGTCATTCTTAACTGATTTCAAAAATATTTTTACTTCTTAAGCATTATTTATAATGATGAAAATAAAATTGAATAATATGATTGTTACTCACACTCTTTCTCAGATTTTTGTCATTCTTAACTGATTTCAAAAATATTTTTACTTCCTAAGCATCGCAAAATTAAAGATTAACATGGTTTCCACCAAAACATGTTTTATAATTAAAAAAGGAAAGTAGAAAAAAAGTTTGAAGTTCATACAAATTTTCATGTACTGACCAACCATGAATTTTTACAAGTTGTTAGAACTTGTAAAGATTCAAAGATGTAGTGGACATGAGAACAGTGTACTATTCATTTGCTATTTATAATGATGAAAATAAAATTGAATAATTTGATTGTTACTCATACTCTTTCTCAGATTTTTGTCATTCTTAACTGACTTCAAAAATATTTTTACTTCTTAAGCATTATTTATAATGATGAAAATAAAATTGAATAATATGATTGTTACTCACACTCTTTCTCAGATTTTGTCATTCTTAACTGACTTCAAAATTCTTTTTACTTCTTAAGCATCACAAAATTAAAGATTAACATGGTTTCCACCAAAACATGTTTTATAATTAAAAAAGGAAAGTAGAAAAAAAGTTTGAAGTTCATGTACTACCAACAATGAATTTTTACAAGTTGTTAATACTTGTAAAGATTCAAAGATGTAGTGTACATGAGAACAGTGTACTATTCCAAGCACGTATAACCCACACAGACTAGTGCATATAAATAACTAACAAGTTCTTTCTTCAATCAATGTGGGACTAACTTTTAAGATAAAAAGTTAGAAAAGTCTTCATATCATATAAAAGATTTTTATGTACATGGAAATAAAGAGATATATAATGCAAGAGTTATCAACACTTGGTGAGAGAACTATTTGTTACATGGAACTCTATATTGAAGTTTAGAAGCGAACGGATTTAGTGTTTTTGGAGCACGAATCATGAAGGGAACATCGTGGCTAACAAGAAAGTATATGTTGGTACTGCTTTAAGATCGAAAGATTGGAAATTTTAAGCATGGTGGGCCATACAAGTTGGGTAAGGGATGAAAATGAGTTCATTTTTAATGGTTCAGTTTTGGTACGGGTAGAATAATAAACCATCAAAGTAACCGGTGATTGAATCTTTGGAAAACCCACCCGTTGATTCTATTTAATTGTGATTTGAGGACCATTTCATACTCGGCCCGCTTCATTACAAGATTGGCATCCTTAAATCGAGTTTTATTAAAATAAGAAACCACTCTGAAGATATAGAAAATGGTCAAACTGGTAAAAGATGTAGAATATTATTGTTATACAGTAACATATATAGTTTCAGGAAAGTATACTTCGTCGCATCTCTCGTGTATAGTTTTATACATGAATCGTTGGAAGTGAAAAGGTTATTATTTCATGGTTTAGACCTTAGATTATACTCTTACTATGTTCATGATGTATTTAGATATAGTCAGAGTCATAAGATGACTAAAAATAAACGGATAGGAGTGACTAAACGCACCAACAGTTGATGAATCTAAAAGCAAGCAGGTAGGCAATCCTTTATAGTATACTGCTTTGATAACATAAGTCATGTTTTTATTGCTCTAATATGAACTGATATTCAAGTTTAAAATTGAGATTCGGCTAAATGAATTACGTGTTCATGTGTTTGGGTAAAGTATGTCTATATTATGATACTTGTTTTTGCCCAAGCTGGTTAATATCTCAAAATTCTAAATTAGTATTTATGTTAACATCTTATATTAAGTGGCTTTGATGACTTAATCATATGTGTTCCTTTCTAACTTGTGCGACGTTATAATTTAAAATGGTCTCCACCAAAACATGTTTTAGAGTACTAAAATTAAATAAATTAATTAATTAATTAATTTAAAAAAAAAAAAAAAAAAAAAAAAAAAAAAAAAAAAAAAAAAAAAAGGTAAGAGTTCATATGAGTTTTCTGCGAATGAACGACCTGAAATATTTTTCAACATGACATGTGGTATATTAGTGGAAGACATAATACCAGTCTTAATACATTTAACATATATACGTTTATGTTATATAAGTATCCAACAATTTCTATCTTTGGCCTATGTGGGATAGTTATTATCATTATCCTGACACTTAATGAGACATACATTGGTCGTTGACTCTTATGTCATATCGTACATGTATTAATTTTGCTTGTAGTTCTCTTTTTTGATAGTAAACATCTTACAACAATCCTTTTTGCATTTAAATAAATAATAATAATAATAATAATAATAATAATAATAATAATAATAATAATAATACGTAGTAACTAAGATATACAAAATATAATTCATTTTTACATTTGTGTTATTTCCTTATTTACTTCTAAAATATGTTTTCCTCAATAACCTTTGTGAGATTAAAGATTAAAATAGTTTTAACCACGCGAATAGTTAATTTTGTTTTAACTCGCTTGATGATGATCACCCTGAAAACATCATATTATTCTCGACACATAACACTCGCATACATTATGGTATATTAGTCAAAATCCATAGCTTTCTCAACCTATGTGGGATAAAATGAAAGAATACAAGTTTAGAAAAGAACTTCATTAAAAAAAAAGGGTAAATTATTAGGAATTGAATAATGCGATAGTTGGTGATAGAAATATATGTTACTTGGAACTACAATTAATTCAAGTTTACCAGAAACTAGTTTATGCGCTTACAAGACATAAAGGTAACAACATGAAATTATAAGTTATTGTGATTTGAAAATGAAAGATTGCAAATGTTTAAGCTTTGTCCTTTGTGCTTGTAGTCATAGATCGAGTAAAATGTTTTACATGTGGTTTATTTTGCACCTCATTATTGTTCTTATCAAACATCTTACCATAGTATCTTTGTATTATAATAAAAAGAAACTTAGGATATACACATTGTCAACATATTTTTGCTTTTGGATTGCTATATAGCATTCACAATTGAACCAAAAATAGATAATGCATTAAGCAATATATAAAGTGATATTATCTGCTCTCCTTTTATCCTTCACACGAGCCGACCGTTAGACAAATTTCTGAACGTTTGAGTTTAAAATAGATTGCGCTCGTGAGATGGAGCAAACATTGAGCATGGTGGGGTCCACGATGCAGCAGTTGATGATATTTTCTCCCCTTGAAGTAACAATGAAAGTTGTGTTAAAAAAATCTTGAAATTTCGCAAAGAAATTTGATTTGTAGGCCTAAGTAATGGACTTAAAATGAGACTTATAAATATGATTGGTGCATTTCAAAAATGATTGGTCAATATGAGGAGAGAGAAATTGTGTATTTCAAAAATTGAATATGTAAATAAATTATGTCTATTTGTAAGTCTAATTAGTAGACCTATTTATCATTGTTCTTTCGCATAACTTCCTTTTTGACGATTTGAAACAGTTGGTGGGCCCCTACATTCTACAAACCTGAATTAATTTCAAGTTTGGCCTTATTTGTCACTTTACACCCCTGTCCTTCATTTTTAGTCCTTAACGAGAATGTTTTTCCGCGCGTTGCTGCGGGGAAACTTTTTAATCTAAAGTCAAACAGTAACACCGGAGGTGTATATAAAGGAAAAAAAACCCCGTTTTGATTAAAAACTCTCATTTTCAAAGCTGACATTGTCGGAATCCTCTTTCTCTTCAACCCACTTTTCCTTCTTTGACTCGGTGACTACTGCTACCACCAGCCGATGCAGCAACTGCAACACCACCCGTTGACAAAATTCATTCCTATCTTCATCAACATCAACTTCAACTGCACATAAAATAATTCTAACTTGATACAAATGCCAACCAATTCATCCAATTCAACTGTGATTATTGTATTCATGATCGCTATTTATTCCACTACAATGGCCAAGTGTATTGAACTTTTATACCATAATGGTTTAAAATATAACAGTTTAAAGACAATATCAGCCAATTACCATAAGCTCCCAGTCAATTGACATGGCCTTTTTAAAGTAATAGATGTTTTTTTTCCAAATGTTGGTATTAAAGTCTAAATGTAGACAATTAATCATTTTATTCTGCCAGCTCGTCGACTTACATAAACAAAATACTTCTATAGCTAAAGTTGATGATACACATGTACACACAACGACATCGCCCCAAATGACAAACCGCACACATTCACAATGCACCGCGAAATAAAGTACCTAAATTTTGTGTTAACCCGTTTATACATAAATGGGTGCATTTGGTGCTTGAATAAGTTTTAAATAAAGCAATGTGGCGGACACAACCACTATATCTTTGCTAACTAAATATATATTCATTTACAGTGTTCATACTAAATGTTCTGGGCCATTGTGCAACTTGCTTTTTATCTTGCCTAATGCAAGATGATGCATGACATGTTCAAAATCTTATATTTTATTACATCTCAGTGAGTCAGTTCCATGTTTAACTTTACCTTATAACCTAATAAGATTTTGTACGTCAAACCTTTATGCATTTGTGTATAATCGTAAGGTATTTCAACGGAAGTAGAGTGCGTGATTCTGAGTGTTCTAATACGCTATTGTAAAACTTAGACCAAAACATGTTCATAAGCTTAAATAAGCTACCCGTATCGACCCGTTACCTAACCAACCCATTTTGACACCTCTTGATGAAAGTAGCATCTGTTAGTAACCCGATCGTATCGTGCCACTTTCGTGCTCATCATGCATATAGATTGATTCGTTACAGGAGCAAATAACCAAGTCATTCCCAACTATTTGTTAACTGTAATTAACATAAACTTAGCAGGGCTCCAATGTAAGGCCTTTTTTGTAGCATCAACAATCACATTCAATAAACTCAAATTGCAATAAAAAAGGCAGTTTGTAGGTCAAGTATGGTTTAAAGATTCCAATGACATAAACTACAAACGTTCCTGTCCAATAACTGACAACTTGCATCCTTCTAAATGAATCATATCTAATTCTGAAGACGCATCAGCCCCCGCATTTATTCCTCCCGTTTTGCTGTTTTCGGTTTGTTGGAATCACTCCTAAACCATAATCAAGTGTTAGTAATTAATATGTAATAGTTAACTTTATTATGGCCTTTATGTTTGTAATTAGCCTTAGGCTTATGTAGAAGGCCCATAAGCCTAGGCCTTAGTCCATTAAGGAAATGATGGAAACTAGGAGTGTTGCCCTAGCTTTCCTCCTATAAATACCTTATGTAAACCTTCATTTGAAGGTTGGTTGTTCAAGTTATTTCTCTCATCACATCTACGCATAACCGTCCCATAATATCGTGTGTGTGTGTGTGTGTTTTTTACTTGTTCAATCGCCTTATCTCTTTCTATATTACTTGTGTTTGTAAAACTAGTGACCTATCAGTGGTATCAATCGCCTACTAGTTGGGTGAACGTATTGTTTGAAGTGAGTTTTGGTCTCACGCATAACGTACGGTCCATATCTTTTGTTAGCTTAAAAACGCATTTTTTACACTTTTTAATCCAAGATTCTTGTACTTTCAATGTTATAAGGTGTTAAACTAACATTTTTTTGGCAAAAAGTTTGGAACTTTATGCGTGGATCATTGTTTTTGAACTCGTTTTTATTCGTGGGTGTAGTTCTACGCGTAACTGTTTTAGAAGGTTTGGTTTATCAAATTTCACATTCTTGTGTTATTTGGTGATCTTGAAGCTATTTCATCACACAAAAACTGGTTTAGAAACATCTTTGAGCAATATCAAATTTACGAGTAAACCTACGCGTAGTGAAACCCTAAAACTACGCGTAAGTATTTCCTTGGTTTGATCTTCATTTTCGTGGTTTACTCCGTGTTTTCTTGCTTGGATAAGCCTGAAAATACGTCGACTTTGGATATCTTTTGCACTGTGAAGTGTAAAAGATCACTTGGGATAAAACCCTAAAATTACGCATAAGCATAAGCTTACGCGTAGAAATCCTATGCATAAGATTTTTCTTACGCCTAAGCCTAGTCTTACGCATAAGATAATCCTACGCCTAACTTTTGTCTACGCATAACTTTAGCGTCTTTTCCTTACTTACGCGTAAGCTAAATTCTGCGCGTAACTTCTAATTGTTACGCGTAACTTTGGTGTTTTTACGCATAAGTGCTACTTGGCTATTGTGATTTTTACGCCTAAGGATACTTCTTCATCAAAGGTTCATTCGACTACAAAGATCCATTTTTACCAACACAAGTTTTCAACATGTCTCAACCACCATACTCTAACTATTTCCCTTACACTTATCCTCAACGACAACAACAACTAAGTCCACAACATCAACAATGGAATCAACAACAAGCAATTTAATCAACAACATACTCCACAACTTGGAGCAATTCCTCCACCACAAATGGTTCAACCACCGCCAAGTCTTCAAGTTCAACCCTACACAAATGACTTCAATCAACATCCATCAAGGAACACTATGAAGGAACCCACTTGGTTTGCAAAGATGTGTGAAGCTTTAAGCAGCCAACAATCAATTCATGAGGCTGGATCACTTGATAGACCTCCAATGCTCACACCAGGAAACTACGATCAATGGGTGATAAGGTTCTTTAGGTTTTGTGATCTGAAGAAGCCACATGGAAAGTACCTAAAGAAGGTTATCTTGGAAGGTCCATTTGAGATGCCTACTGTCATTGTACCCGGAGATCCAAATGCCATTCCACCAAGAGATGAACAAACGAACATTGCTACTGTTACAGACTTGAATCCTCAAGAACTTCTACACTATGAAGCAGATGAACTTGCAATGGAATATATCCTCTTAGGATTACCAAACCCAATTCTTCGTAGTGTTGATGCTCAAAAGACTGCATAGAAAATGTGGGATCATATTCATCTTCTTATGGAAGGATCGGTACTCAATCAGGAGGATTTGGAATCCAAAATTTACTTGGCTTATGAACACTTCATGATTGAACCTGGAGAGACACTAGAGTCCTATCATCATCGTTTTTCAGACATCATCAATGATTTGGATAAACACAACATCATCATGCCAAGAATTGCAGTGAATACTAAGTTCCTGAGTAGTCTTGGTCCTGAATGGGAGAAGTATGTCATTTTTCTCCGTCAAGCGAAGAATATGCATCATTCTACATATGGATTGTTGTACGATTACTTGAAGCCTCATGAAAAGGAAGTTGATCGGGAAAGGATTCTCCGTGCTCAAATTGCTCCACCTACACATCCGGACAATCAACAACTTGCCTTATATGCTCAACAAAGTTATCCTCCTTAACAAGCAACTCAACCAACTGCCTCAGTCACACCAAACGATCAATCACAACAACCTCAACAAAATCAATTGGTTCCTTACAACAACAACAATGATCAAGCACTTCATAGTCAAACTAATGAGGAATCCGATCCGTTCGAAGCATTGCAACAGGGATTTGTTATGATTGCTAATGCTTTTAGCCGTTATACCAACAAATCCAACAATCGTATTTGTTCCTCATCCAATACACGAAATCAGGCTGTTGTGAACAATGAACGAGTTGAAGTTTAGAATCGTGGTTATGGTCGTCAAATGGGAGGTGGTCAAGGGTTAAATGCTATGGGTAGGAATAACAACAGAGCTCAAGTGGTGGAATAGGGAAATGCTCAGAATGGGTTGAATGGTCTTCGATGCTACAACTGCAATGAGAAGGGACACCCGGCTAATGCATGCCCAAAGCCAAGGACTAGGGGTAGTGCTTATTTCAAAGAGGCTCTTCTTTTGGTTCTTAAGGATGAAGCTGGTGGATCTCTCATAAACAAAGAACAGAGCTTTATGGCAGATGCAGACTCAGATGATGATATGGAGGACTTGCAGGCAAATGCAGCTGTTATGTTGATGGCTAATATGCATGAGTTACACATGAGTGAAACAGGCCCAGTGTATGACAATGATGGCTTGTCTCAGGTACCCGAACAAACCATCATCATATCTGAACTAATATCTTTGCCAACATCTGAATCCGGCACGGCTCAGACTGTTCAAAATGAGTCATCTACATCTTATTCTGAAGATTTTCAAATAAACCCTGTAGTTACATTTGACGATCAAGATGACCTTATGGTTTCCTTTGATAATCAAATTGACTCCGTGGTTATACTTGAGGATCTAAATAATGATCATGTGGTGACTCACGTTGAACAAGCCGAACTGTTGCCTCATCCAGATTTTGCTCGTTTAATTCAAGACCATAAAATCAAAATGGAGGAATGTTATGCATTAAATAAGGAATTAAAAAGCAAAAATGCACTGTTAACCAAGGATTTTGAATGCTTACAAATGCAACTCAATTTTTTTAAAACTCAAGAAAACCGTGAAAAAGGTTTTGAAGCCGCTTTTGCTAAATCCCATCAAAACGAAAAATATTTAGAGAGACAGATGCGTGATCTAGCCGCTTCGAAGAATGCTTTGTTGTCTGAAATAGAACAACTGAAACATGAACATAAAAAGCAAATTAACGCTCTCACCTTGGAAAATCAAAAAGCTAAGGCTGAGTTGTTAACTTGTAATAAACAGTTCTCCGCATACAAAAAGCATTCAACGAATCGGGTAGATGACCTTCTTGAAGAAATTATCGGCTTGCAAAACAAAATTAAAGAGTTTAAAATTGTTGTTTACAAACATGGTGAATCAGTAACAGCTATTGAAAAGTTTACTTTAAAACCCAATCCAAAAGGATATGGATCAAATCTAGCTGATTACAAACCAAAGTTTTCACTAAAAACATTCAAACCAAATCCTGAAGTTTCTAGTGCAGAATACAAAATTGATAATACTGTTATGAGTGTTGTTGAATATCATCGTCAAGAGGAATTAGATGCAGAACACGAGAGTCGATCAAAATTAAAAACTGTTGTTTACAACAAACCTTTTAATTATTCAAAACCGGTCACTTTTGTCACACCAACGGATTCTTCTAACACACCAAGGGTTATCATCAAAACACCTGAGTCTTCTAATGTTAATCCCCAACCAGATTATGCACAAACTTATGGTCCTTTACCTTCCATCAGTGAAGTAAACTCAAAACCTGAAAATCGAAAAATTCTTAGATATTTTGACATTTTCATGGCTGACCTCAAAATTTTACAACATGAGATAGAATATCGTTCTGAAATAAAAATTGATCATTTTCAATCGCCTCTGGCGTGAGAACAAAGAGACATTTTTCAGAAAAATCTTTTACCTAACGTTAAAAATTTGAAAAGTTGTGCATTAGCTTGGGAAAAGGATTTTCATAAGGAACTTGGAGTGATGAAGGTCGTTTTTGAGAAAACTGAAACATCTATTTCTAATACTAAACGTAAAAAGAAAATGTTGAGAAAAGATGTTGATCGACTCTTGAAAGATGTTATCTGTGCTGATATCCATAATGTTGTGTTACTTCATTCTATGCCACATGCATCTGATTATATCTCTACTGATAATGTTGACTCTGTGGTAACTGTTGAGAATACTGATAAGATGCTTCAAATCAAGTCTTTAAAAGCTGAAAATGAACGATTACTTAACGAACTTTACAATGCAAAACGTCGTCTTAATTGGTGTGAAAAAGATATTCACAATCAACAACTTGGTTTTCAAAAGAAAATCGCTCAGTTGCAAACAAAATCTTTTGATCCTAAAATTGAGCAACTGGATGATCAAAACGTGTATTTGAAATGTCAAATCTCAAAATATGAACAAGAACTTGTAAAAGTTAAACATGAATATGATGTCATATTTGATTTACTCAATAAGACTCGTCATGAAGCATCCAACGAACTTGATCACTATCTTGCTCACACTAGAGAAGTCATGAATTTTGCTGGTAATATTCGTTCTAAAAATCAAGATTTGATTCACACTATCTCTAAGCTAAGAGAAATGTTAGGAAAGTATGAACAACTTCCGCCAACCATCTTTAAGAGATTAGCACCTGTAACACTTAGTAATCGTGCACCTAGAATCCCTACTGCCAAATCACAAGTTGCTAACGTGCTTCCTTCTACTGAAACAGGAATAGTTGCGTCTTTTCCAAACGTCCGCACTTCACAGCCTAGGAGCACTCAATCGAATAATAGGAAGTTGCGACCTAAGAAAAGATCAATAAGGAATGCTAAAGTAGAAGAACACCTTAGGACTATGAATAAGACTCACGTTGATTCCACTATAGATGTTGCGTCTGGCAAATGTAATAGAAATAGTGATGTAACGAATGCTAAACCTTTGAGCACTTTTGATATTCAGTCTGATGCACCTTGTGTTATTTGTCGTAAAAGTATGAATTCTGATTGTCATGATAAATGTGTTGCTAAAGCTATAATCTCTCGTTTACGGAATCCTAAGAATCGGAATACTTCTAAGCCCACTAGTTCTTCTAAGTCAGTGCTTGGTAGACCGCCTTCTTTAGATTCTAAGGCAAACATTGTTGTCCCTGTAGCTCCAGTTTCACCTCCTAAGAATGTAGTACCACCTAGTCATTCACTAAGACTAAAGCAAAGAGTAGTTATAGATGGCAGAAATAGATATATAACACACTAGGATTTAAATGGATGCCTAAAATCATTAATGTGTGCATGTCTCATATACCTGCTTCGGAACCCTCTAACATTTCGGGTTCCACATCTACTTCTATTCCATCTGTGTCGTCTGTGTGTAATGCAGGTGATACAGATCATTCTCTGGATTGTTGATAGCGGATGTTCCCGACACATGACAGGCAACCTTAAACTGTTATCAAACTTTATTGCAAAGTTCATTGGCACTGTCAGGTTCGGGAATGATCACTTCGCAGCTATCATGGGCTACGGAGATTATGTCAATGGGAACATCGAAATCAGCAGGGTTTACTATATGGAAGGCCTCGGTCACAATCTGTTTTCAGTAGGTCAGTTCTGTGATGGAGATTTGGAGGTTGCTTTACGGGAGAAAACTTGTTTCATTCGTGATCTACAAGGAAATGACCTTATGTCTGACTCGCGTAATTCTAGTCTCTACACTATCTCTATGCAAGACATGGTTGCTTCATCTCCCATCTGCTTACTTTCAAAGGCAACATCAACAAAATCCTGGCTATGACACCGTCGTCTCTCACATATAAACTTTCAAACCATCACCAACCTTGCTCGACACAAACTAGTTGAAGGTCTCCCACGATTCCGGTATTCAAAAGATCACCTTTGCTCAGCCTGTGAACAAGGGAAAAGCACTCGTGCTCATTTTCCTTCAAAGGTGGAACACAGCTCTCAGCATGTGCTTCATCTTCTTCACATAGATTTGTGTGGCCCAATGCGCGTGCAAACGATCAATGGCAAACGCTACATCTTAGTAATTGTTGATGACTACTCACGATGGACTTGGGTCTACTTTCTTCGAAGCAAAGACCAAGCTCCACAAATGATCATCACCTTTCTCACGAAAATACAGGTTCAGCTCCGCAACACCGTCAGGATCATCAGAACAGACAAAGGAACTGAATTTTTTAACCAAACCCTTCGTGAATTCTATAAGAAAGTGGGAATTCAGCATCAAACATCTATTGCACGGACACCCGAACAAAACAGAGTTGTTGAAAGACGAAACTGAATGTTAGTGGAAGCTGCAAGAACAATGTTAATCAATGCTAAACTTCCAGATTACTTATGGGCAGAAGCTGTATCTACTGCATGCTATACTCAAAACCGTTCTATGATCACAAAACGCCACAACAAAACACCTTTCGAGCTTGTCCACAACCATAAACCGAATCTCAAACACTTTCATGTATTTGGATCCCTTTGCTATCCGAATAATGATCGTGATGATTTTGGAAAGCTCAAAGCCAAAGCTGACATTGGAGTCTTTATTGGATATTGTGAGAATTCTAAAGGTTACCGGATCTTCAATCGTCGTACAAAACATGTGATGGAAACGATTCATGCTCATTTTGATGAACTTACGGAAATGACTTCTGAGTATAACAGCTTAGAACCCGGACACAACCGTTTAAACTTCCCTCAACCCCCATAATCAGCTGAACAAAGCCCCCAGCTCACTCGTCAACAAATGGAAAGGTTATTTGCTCCTCTGTTCAGTGACGATATTGATGAACGTGCTCCAGGTGTATCCGATGTTTCCGCTGCTCAACCTGATAATATTCCTATACCTGATACACCTGCTACAACAACTACTGTTGAAGATGCACCTAAACCAGTTGACTCCAACACAACAGTTGAACAAACTGCTTCCAACAATGATGAACCGGCTGATGATATTCTGAATGAAGTACCCCCACCTGCAGATTTTGATCCAAATGCATTATTCAACCCGTTTGCTAATGACACTGCTGCACCAGATGTCGCGGAATCATCAACAAACCATTTGAATCCTCAGAATCTGCACAATGTATACCAACATCAACCCTCTACACATCGATGGACAAAAGACCATCCTCTGGCTAATATTATTGGCAACCCGAATCAACCAGTCGTTACGAGACAATGTCTTCACACAGATGGTGAACATTTCATTTATGCACTCACTGTCTGCCAATCTGAGCCTAAAAACATTAAAGACGCAATGACAAAAGACAACTGGATTGAATCCATGCAAGAAGAACTCAACCAATTCAAACGTCTTGAAGTATGGGAACTGGTTGAAAGACCAACAGGGGTCTACGTCATTGATCTCAAATGGATTTGGAAAAACAAATTGGATGCTGAAGGGAACGTCATCCGAAACAAGTCACGTCTAGTTGCTAAGGGTTATCGTCAGGAAGAAGGAATAGACTTTGAAGAATCTTTTGCTCCGGTTGCTCGTCTTGAGGCTGTTCGGATATTTCTCGCGTTCGCGGCTCATATGAATATGACGGTCTTTCAAATGAATGTCAAAACTGCGTTTCTCAACGGACAACTGAAAGAAACGGTTTATGTCAGCCAACCCGAAGGATTCGTTGATCCAGAGTGCCCGAACCATGTCTACAAACTGAACAAAGCTCTTTATGGTCTCAAACAAGCCCCTCGGGCATGGTACGATAAGCTATCATTTTTCCTCATTGCTAATAATTTCACCAAAGGTTCTGTTGACCCAACTCTTTTTATACAATATCACGAGGCACATGTCTTAATTGTTCAAATTTACGTGGATGACATCATTTTTGGGTCTACACATAAAAAGTTTTCAATCGCTTTTGCAAAACTAATGAAGAAAAATTTTGAAATGTCCATGATGGGTGAACTTTCATTCTTTCTAGGATTACAAGTTCATCAATCACCCGTGGTATTTTCTTGAGTCAGTCCAAATATGCCCTTGAATTGTTAAACAAATTTGGAATGAAAACCTGCGATACTTATGCCACACCAATGACTCATACCAAGAAGCTAGACGCTGATTTACATGGGAAATTAGTGGACCCTACCAAATACCGAAGTATTATTGGGTCTCTCGTGTATCTAACAGCTAGCAGACCTGATATTGTCTTTGCCGTTTATCTATGCTCCCGTTATCAGTCGCAACCTACTGAAACCCACCTCTCTAAGGCTAAAAGAATCCTCTGATACATCAAGGGAACCATTAACCTAGGGATCTGGTATCTGAAGGATTCTGGTTTTGAACTAATAGCTTTTTTAGACGCTGACCACGCAGGATGCTTAGACTCAAGGAAAAGTACTTCAGGAGCTCTACAATTTCTTGGTGATAAACTGGTGTCTTGGCAATCAAAGAAGCAGGATTGTACATCGCTGTCATCAACCGAAGCAGAATATGTAGCCATGTCCGCGTGTTGTGCTCAAGTCATCTGGATGAGAACACAACTCAAAGACTACGGTTACGTATTTTACAGAATCCCGATGTACTGCGACAATCGGAGTGCCATTGCGATCTCGTGCAACTCAGTTCAGCACTCGAAATCAAAGTACATTGATCTTCGCTATCATTTTATCAAGGACCACGTGGAACAGGGTACTGTTGAACTATACTTCGTGGGTACAGAATACCAATTGGCAGATCTTCTTACCAAAGCCTTGCCTCCCGCTAGGTTTAATGAGTTGGTCCACCGGATTGGTATGAGGTGTTTGACTCAAGAGGAATTGGATGACATCCTAAAACAGTCTTAAAAACCTGTCAAACACCAAAATCTCTTTTGTAAATAATTTTTCAAAAACAAGATACAAAAATATAAAACCTGATAAAACAACAAAAATATTTTTTCTAATCTAATTTTTCTTTCAACATGGCAAGTACATTTCTTCCATCAACACTTTAATCTTTCAAAATTCAGTATTTTTTCGAACAAGTGTTGAGGGGGAGAAAAGTATCACTTAACTGTTTCAAAACATCTGTGTACTTGCATGTTATCATATCCCGGTTGTTTCTTTTATCAATGGTGGTAAACTGTTCTGGTTAAATGACACTCCTCGGACTAAAATTTATAACCTTTCATTATTTCTTAAGTCGAGGGGGAGTGTCGTCAAGTTTCTTTCTTAAGATCTTTGTTTGGTAACCAAAATGGAAGTTAAATGGCTTTGTTTGAAAAAGGAAAAGGTGGAGGGACCAAAAATGTCAAAATCTTAAAGTTATTTTGAATAAAAACACCTCCCACCTACCTTTATCTTCACATTTATTACTCTTAACCTAAAACATCCTACGCATAGAATTCGTTCAAGAAATCCGTACTTTAGATCATCATTTTGTAAGTGTTTTCATGATCTTAACGACAATACAAGCTAAGGTTTTGAATTTCAAGCAAATCCTACAACTAAAACGTTAGTTATGCGTGATTATGTGTTCTACGCATAAGCGTATGAACACACAATCAATGTGAGTGTGTTTTTGGTTGAAAAGAAAGTGTCAAAACGTGTTTTTAACAACAAGGATACTATTTTTACCCTCTAAATCCACCCAGAAACACGAATTGATGGTTTTTTAAATATTAGGGTTTATGAGTCGATTTGGGTGTTTACAAATGTGAAGAGTTTTGTTCAAAAAGATTGTTGTGTAATGTTTATATGATGATGAATTGATGATTTCCAAGCTCTATCACCACCCAGAAACTCTAAATGATTAAAAATTTGGAATTAGGGTTTATAGTTCATAAGTTTGGGCATCTTTGATTCTCCACGATTTAGATGTTATAACTTGGTTTATAGACTCTCACAACATCTTAGAACTACCTAAAATAGTTTGGTGCAAATCCCATGGCTAGAAATTATACGCGTAATTCATAACCCTTAGGGTTTTGACCTACGCGTATGACTTTCTACTCATAACTGTTTATCGAATGATCATGCCATGATTTGTTGTTAAAATGAATTTTTGTGTTAAGATTGATGATTTGATGAATTTATTTCAGGTTTGTTGCGCTTAAAATTCAGAATCAATGTCATTTGAATCTCTACGCATAAGGATTACCCTACGCGTAGTCAAGTTATGCGTAAGAATAAATCCTACGCATAACTATTACGCGTAAGGTTCTACAATGGGACTACGCGTATCCTGTGAAGGATATACGTAAACAGTGACCTCTACGCATAAGGTCTACTCTTACGAGTAAGCCTTACGCGTAAGGTCTTTATACGCCTACGCGTAAGCCCTACGCATAAGGCCCCCTTTCCTACGCGTAACTTTTCTTACGCGTAAGTTAGGATCCTACGCGTAAGCTTTCGTCTACGCGTATATCATTTCTGTTTACGCTTAACTTTTCCAAATCTACGCCTAAGCCTGGATTGACCTTCATTATGAATTGTTACGTGTACAAACTTGTTAATAAACAAATCATATCGTCACGAATCCAATAATGTCACTAATAAACTTAAACGTTTGATATGTTGTGAACTATAAGTGATAACATAAACTTTAAAACTTAAAGTTAACTAACTCACGAAACTTTTCACGACGTCATTAGACTATTGGACAAACAAGTGACTTAGGACTCGTAACAATCATTGACATTGTACATTCAATAACTAGACAATAAAACCTTCTGTTGACTAACGTTATGTCTTTCGATATGTTGGTTCTTTTGGCTAATGTTATTTCAGATCACGACATGGCTGCTCAAATGAATGTGGATGCACCTGAGGTTCTCACTATTGCTGATATCTTCCTAAATGGCTATCCGAGAAAGATTGGAAAGAATAACCTCTGGGTCGACTTTGAAACCCTCACATGCTCAGAATCTTCTTGTCTCAATGCTGTGGATATTCTAAGGAATCATCCATACCAGAACATGCTCTCACACTCTGCTACTGTACCGGAAATCTACATTCAACAATTTTGGAATTCTATGCAGAGGATCACAGGTCAAAGTGCAGTGACAGTGACACTTAATCACAAACAAGTCACCATCACTCTTGCAGACTTACGGGCTATTCTTCTCATTCCTGAAATCAAGCCAACTGACTTCTTTGCTACACCTACTGAAGAGACAGTTCTGCAATTTCTTCTTGATATTGGCTATGATGAAGCTTCAGGGATTGTTACTAAGCATTCTCACATGGAGCCTAAGAACATTCCTCAACCGTGGAGAACCCTCTACATCATCATTACCAAGTTTGTTTCTGGTCGTGACAGTGGTTATGAGCATCCAAAGCTCATGGAACTGCAAATCTTCTGGTCTCTGATCAATAAGAAGGACATCAAAATCGAAGCGCTGATATGGGAGGACATGATGCTATCTCACAAGCAGCTTGGCTCAAAGATTCCCTGTAACACCCCAACCCGACAAGGGTAGAAGTGTCACATTCTAGTGTCATATCAGAACATACAAATGAAATCTTTACAAACGGAAACCTTAAAAATGAAGTATCAAAACATACACACAATTGACTTGACAAGAAAATACAATATCCAGAATGAATTAAAATCCCAAAACAAAGGTTCTTCAAAATAAGTCCCAAAGTAAAAAGGTGCTAGGGTTGGTCCACTCAGATACTCTAACTCTCAGCCCATCGAAGCCCATCTTCAAACCTAAAACCTGCCGCAGGAAAAGAAATGCGGCTGAGCTTAAAAAGCCCAGTGAACATATATAACAAAATGAAAGCTAAATAAAATCAGAAATGCGAAAATGGAATAATGAAACTGATAACAAAGTCGCAGCGAAATGAGGACAATGAGTCAATGAGGATCTTGCAGAACACAATTATACAGATATCCAAAGCACATATAAAAAGGAGAACGAAGCAAAGCAAAGCATCGATGACATATAAACAAGCACATACAAACCAGACATACAAGAATTGAAACATAAGCAAGCATAGCAGGCGTTGCATCCACACAACATATATGTCATACAATCAATTCAGGAAATCAAAAGACATACAAGCCAAACAGATATCTACAGGAAAACGGAAGCAATTAATTAATAAGTGAGCATGAAAATTCACACAGGTCAAAACCCTTAGTTGAAAACATAACCAGTATCATAACAGCAGTCAAAACATGGCAGTCACACGTAACAAGTAGGAATACAGTATGAACACTATAATTAAATGAACTTGGGACATAGCAGGGCAATTAAACAAATTAACAAGCCAGGCGTCACAAGCTGAACCATTTACCTAATCAAACCGTAGCATAGACAGAAATGTAAACATGGCAGGTAAACAATAAGCAGATAAGGACACAATGAATAGTCATAGTCCACGAGATTAACTGAACGAAGTACACATAATAAACAGACAAAACTATCGATTACACATTAGCATTGTCACTAGACAATTCAGAGGGTCACAGAACAGTGAGATCACATATCATCAGATGACAACATGTAACTCAGATAACCACATATTAATCACATCATAGCAGGATAATCAGTAGTCATATAAAACATGAATAGCATAATCAAATTCAATAAACATATAATAACCCGGTACGTGAATGGAACGATAGTCTGAAATAACGGAATGAAAGTGTGACAGATCAATGAAAAGGAGTATCTATATCTTGGTAAGAGTGAGTCATATAAGGGTACTGAGTAATGAACAATTAATACAGATTATAGTGCGTTGGGGAAATACAGAAAGTACAGTATAGGCATATCAAAAGTGTAAGGGTTGTCAGAAATCTACCACGAGCCCGGAAACATATCATATCATATCATATCATAAGTAGCCATTGTATTCGGAGGGGTGACCTCGGAATACCATATATAATAGGAGGGGAGACCTCAGTAACCAATGAAGTAGCTAGCTCCTAGACTGTGAAGACGCGTATTGCACACGACATCATTCACCAGACAAATCATATCATATCAGATAACAGAACAGATCTAGGATGCATCCATACGCCCCTACCTCACATATACAAAATATGATCCACCACCAAGGGATATGGCAGAACATCACTCTACTGCCCTAGAGTCATGCCAGAGGTGCATCACTGACACGGCCATGTTACCTTCATGGCTAGGGAAAACATATTTGGCTCGGGTATCAAACTGAAGGGTCAAAGCATAATCATATCATAAGGATTCATATCAAAGTTCATATCAAAGTTCCATAATATAAGTTCATAATCAAAAGTTCATATCAATGGCTCATAATCAGAAAGGTTCATAATCAGAGTTCATAACAAAAAGGTGCATAGCAGAGTCATAGGGAAGCCCTAATTAGAAGGCTCAGAGCAAAGTATAACAGTTCAAAGCTAATATCGAAAGATGTAAACGAATCATGAGAAACCTTAAGAGAAAAGGTCAGAATATCTGTACCTTAGCAACGAAATGAAAACAAACGGGAAAGTAACACCGGAAAGCAACGTCGTATCTTCTTCAACGAATCTACACGAATTGATATCATATATTACTTATATACTCATTTTATAAGCTTCTTATGCATGTGTAAGTGTTTTACTTATTGATATCCTCTTTTTATCTTTCATTTTCTTAAGTTCACATTTGGACCAGAATTTAGCGATTTTTATAAAATACTTACTTAGCTCAAATAAAATCAAGGAAATTCCCAGTGGTTCCCACATGAGTTAAAAGAGTCTCCAAAAATTGGTGGGTTCTATCTCTAGCCAAATGGCCTATGGAAAATCACAAGTCCAGACCTGTCCAGAAAGTAATCAGAAAATACACCTTAAAAGTTTACACTTATTGGACCTGTTTAGACACCTTGGAAAAATTCCCAAAACTCCCAGAAATTCATTTATATCCTAAATGTCACTCCTGTAAAAGGAGAGCTCCCAATTCCTTATGGTTTGCAAATGAAAAATCAAACAATCCAACTAAATTTCAGACCCGTTTTCTCAGCTTTGACACTTGATCTTGTAAAATTTAAAAATACGACTTAAACAACTCCAAATTCGACCAAACCACTTGGAAAAATTAAATAAGACATAGAATAAACTTTTCATGTAAAAATACTCAAGTTACAACAGCTCCAAATTCAGCTTCTAAAACACTCCCAATCAAAAACCCGTCTAAAGTTAACGTATCACATGTTTTACCTACCCAAACGCACCATGACCCATGAAAGCCATATGACCTGTTTTAATTCGATACAAGTAGATAATCAAGCCTGTATTCGTATGGTTATGGGGTTGAAATAATATTTGTTACATCAAAGTTTATATGGTCGACATCTTGAACACCCCATTCAATATTTTATGCGATTAAGTTTTACAAGTTCATGAGCCTTTCAACGTATTGTTATAAGTGACACGAGTGAAGTCCAAAATAGAAATATAGGTTTATAAATGGGTCGAAACAGATTCGAGGCAACATGTATATGGGTCGAAACAAATGATAGACCAAAATAGATTTTATATCTTTTACATATGGATCAAAATACATAAGTCTTTCATTCATTATTTTATGTGAGCACCTTAAGGATTTTAGGTATTATTTTATGTAAGGCTACCATGCATTTTAATTAGAGACTCACGACAATAGTTAAACAAGAAACAAAAGGAGGCCAAACAAGATGGGATTCGTGACATATTACCCTTGTTGCGATATGAGAGGAGAAAAGAGACTAGGCTAGAACTCACGACAACAGCAGCCTTTTGACCTGTGACTCACGACCAGCACCATGACCCCATGACCATCAGCACTACAACACATCCATCAGCCTATGAACTAGGTTCCAATGATCCAACCATCACGACCTCAGCAGCCTTGTGTACCCTTGTAGCGTGCAAGAAAGGAGAGTGGAAGTTAGGAGGAACAAGACCCACGACCACTCTTCCCTTGTCTAAACCCACGACAAAATCCCACCAACACAGCCAACATTCAAACGTGGAGTCTAAAACCATGATCACCATACCACAGCCTCCCTTGGTACACACCTTGATGTCGACATAATTGGAGAAGAAGAGATAGCCGTCACTTGTGTTTTTAGGGTTTTGAGCGTGATGTAGTTTTGTGAAATTAGGGTAACGTTAAAAAAATGGGGAGGGGTTATGTTTCTTTCTGATTTTCGGTTCAAAGGAAGTGAACACAAAGCCTAGCCCAACTAGATGGGCCATCATTCAAGTTATAGTGTACTTAGCATCTTAGGAAATTTTCGGTTCATGCAATAGCTAAAGAAAGGAAAACCATAAAATGTGTGAAGCAATATTTAGACGTAAGTGCTTTAATTTCAATAATCTTGTACACTAGGTTTTTATAATTACTTATAAGTTAGATTAAAGTTATAATTAATGAACTTGACGAATTTTACGTATCTTATAAGTTTTAAATTAGAGGGCAAAATAGTCATTCACCACGTTTACGATTTTTAGGGTTTTACATTCCCTATGTCAGATACACAAAGCTTTTGATCCAGAGAGCACTTGGACTTAATCCTGATATCCCCATGAGGCTCAATGACCCCGACAATCACGACTTGTTGTCCGAACCTATCCTTTCTACCAGAATCATGGAATCGACAACTAAGAAGCAGGGTGCCGTGCTGCCTGATCACCTTCTATCTAAAGAAATCAAGAAGCTTGAAACGTACAAAAGGTATCTAGTAGCAGTAAAAGAAGGTAAAGTCGGTCATCTTGATGAAAAACCTTCAGGAACTCCTACTCGGAGAACCAGAAGAGGAAGTGTTGGAAGTGCAGTAAGTTCTGAAAGTTATAGGAAGCTTCCCAAAAGGAATCCTCCTCGTAAAAGGATTGTTCCTGTAAAGGAAGCTGAACCTATTCCCACACCTGAACCGCAAAGAAAGCTTTTGGACGAAAGCTCTGAAGGTACTGACACAGATGAAGAGATTACCTACTCTGAAACTGCAAAGGATGACAATCCTTCAGTACCAAAACCTCCAAGTCCTCAAGCTGATAAAGGAAAAGGCAAGACTCCTGCACTTGTGCCCTATGATGAAAGCTCTGAAGAAGAAGAAGAGCTACTGGATCAATCCTACAGGAAGAAATTTAAATTCGTCAGACACCTTCAAAAGGCTGAAGAATTTGCAAAAGACCAAATGGGTGGCCCCGGAGGATCAAGTGGTGCTGCCCACTCTTCACCAGATCCTGATGCGGTTAATCGACCCGATAAGGGATCTGGTGCCACCACTCTTGTGCAACAACAAAAGCTTGTGGAGGATACTATCGAATATGAGTTTGAGAAACCTGAAACTGAGAAGTCTGAGAAAGATTAAGATGCTGATTATGACAAGCTGCTTTTGGAAAGTCCTACACGTTCACAGAAGGAAACTTCTGAACCGCCCAAGAGTAGCTTTCCCATCAATAATTAGCTTTTCAAGCTTACCAATTTTCTCAGCTATGGGAGTAGAACCAACATCCATTGTTCCCATTGAATCACTCACAAGCGGTACATGCTCAAACTATTTCAGCCACAGTTGATTAAGTAATATACCGTACCTTGGCTTGATTAATATCGTCCAACAATTAAACATATGGTTCAAAACATTTCAGCCAGATAAGAGGTCGAGACTCGTGAATGCAAAAACAGTCTCTTAAGAGGTTGAGACTCGTGAATGCCTTGATATCCATCTTTAACCGAGCATAGATTGGTATATCTTACGAGTATTTTTAAAATCAAATATCATTTGAAGATACGGTGAGTAAAATACATAAACTGGAGACGAAGTTTGAGTCAGTAGGATCCAACCAGGAACACTGACATCTATGTCATTCTTTGGTCTTCAACTCTATTTTTTTAGCTAAATGTTCTTATGACAATTAGGGGTTTAAATTACGTGAATGACAACTTCGTTTAATTTTAAAGTTTTCCCTTATTTTTAATTGCTTCCCTAATTAAAACTCATTAAGTAATTACTTCGCTTCAAGTCATCAAGTGTGGCCTCCTTTTAGCATTAGCTCGAAAGATATGCCACAATTATAGAGAGTTGTGGTCAAGACTCTAAAAATTTTGGCCGGTGTATAGCTCACGTGGTTTCTAGTGAGAAGACTTTGCAAGGAGACTTTTAAAATCCACGGCTTTTCAAAAATCCTCATAATAACTGTATTCTTAACTCGTACATGGTTGTATCAAATGGACGGGATTCGGCATCCTTGAATATTCAAAGTCGATAAGTATCTAAACATGATAATTGAGATAGTAGTTGTTATTCGCGACTATCGTTGTTGTATATGTGTAAGATCACATTTGAACGAAAAGATGTACATCACTAGATGAAAATAAGATATTCGAAAGGATATCCTCACTATAAAAATTCAACTATTAAAATATGCTCAAGTCAAATTTACCAAAAGAATTATTTTTAAACGTGTATTTATTTTGCACGTTAGATACAATTTTACATTTCTATTGGTTCTTTATTAGTTTTCAGAGTTTGTTTGTTATCCTTTTAAAGTGTGTGAAATTAAAAAAATGCCAAAACATGTTTTAAAGTACGAAATGAAAAAAAGCTAAGAGATCATATGAGTTCTCGGTTTTTTCAGTGCCGATCAGATTTTTTCAACCTGACGGATGCTGAAATATCCGAAAACATAATACTATTCTCATAGTTCAAACGTTAAGTTTGCTCATAGTTCAAACGACGAGCTCATGAAGGCCACCACGAGCTAACCACTTACCATATCACTCTCAAAGCATACATGGCTCGCTTCTTCCGTCATCACTACCTGTTTAGTAAACTAAAACTAGGAAAAACATTGCGTAAATGTGACTATTCAAATACTGTGAGTCATGTTACAAATGTATGTGTGTAGTATCTCAAAATCTAATCATATCACCAGAACTGGAATTGAATAATGTGAGTCATGCTATCGGTTCTATTCTAATATCTAATATTGTGTGCAAGAACACAAGGTGAAGTTTCATGAATTTAGTTCAGACATCCTTTTCAATCGATATATATATTGATTGTTTTGCGCCAATATCAATGTGTATTCAATAAATTTCACTAAGTTCCCATTTAGACATTAGATCATGAAGCTTTTTCTACCTTTTTCATCTTCAACTCTACTTTCCAACACATGATCTTCGGACATAGCGGCTTAAATTGCATGAACGACAACCACAATATCATCTTAACACAAAGTTTTCTTTTACTTTTTATTCCTTCCCTAATTTGAATCTGTTGATTACTTCTTTGCTAGTCATCTAGTGTAGCTCATCTTAAAAGCTGCTCGACAGATTCGTCAAACTTGCTGAAAGTTGTGGTCCAAGTCTTTTAGTGACGCGCAGGTCAGTTGGTACCATAATATATAAACTTAAAACTCGCATGTGGTTTTCTCAAAGATTTAGGGAGACAACATCGTTTAGTATGGACCTATGCATTTAGACATTCTTGAATATTCGAAGTCGAAACGTGAATTGAAATAGTAGTTGGTGATTGTCACTATGGTTGTTGTGTATGTGTAAGATCACATTAGAACGAAAATATGTATGGCACTAGCTAGATAAAAATAAGATATTTACAAGGATATCCTTCTTGTGAACTTTCAACTATGATAAAAATATGTTCATTTCATATACGTTTATGATAACTATATAAATTGTCTAGTAAGATTTATGTTGGTTGCTGAGCATTGAGTTAAATTGTACATGTATTTACTTTGCATGTTTCAATTTAATCAAAAGATTTGAGATACATTTTTACATTTTATTGTTTCCGGTTCGTTTTTCTTTCAAACCTTTGTGAAATTAAAGATTAGCATGGTCTACGCCAAAACATGTTTCATTGTACCAAGTTAAATGAAAAAAGTTAAGACTTTATATGGGTTTCCAAATATTTCCCAACCAGCTAGGATTTTTTTATCCCGTCTAGATGAGGAAATACTTGGAAACATAATGCTTTTCTCAACATATTAGAACCAACATACAATATGGTATATTCGTACCAATAACTTGTATCTTCAAGCAATGTGGGGATAAAATGTTAGAAAATACCTTAAAAAAATAGTAAGATATATTTATTGGCCGTTGGCGAAACAAAGATACGTTACCTCGAACACCAAGTTGAAGTTCAAAAGCAACAAGTTTATGTGCTAGGAGCAAGAATCACGAAGGGGACACTTTCGATAACGTTAAATTATACAGTATGTTGTTTATGCTTAGAAATAATAGATTGGCCCTTTCGAAATCTTCAAAGTGAAAACGTTAATTAGAAATAATAGATTGAGCTTTTGCTCGACGGGAACCAGCCGGGTCGAACCGGGTATTAAAACATTATATTTAATCCTAAAATCCTTAAACTTTTATTATTTTTCGTTCATTTATAACCCATAATTTATATTTTTTCATTACAACTACATCTTCATATAAAATCCTGTTGCTATGTACGAGTACGCATCTAGTAAATGAAAAAGGGTAAGCATCTACTTATCACAAATTCACAATAGAAATATATGTAACGACGTAACATATTGTGTTAAAATTTTAAGTAACCATTTGTGTTAGATCAAGCTCTAGTCGTTTCCATAGATGTTACTGAGGTGTGTTATGAGTGAGGCGTCTCGTGGCTATCCTAGAATTTCAATGTTCTGACAAGCAATGGATATTTAATAATGTTACTGAGGTGTGTTTGTGGTAGTGGTGGGCCTAAATGAAGAGGTTGAGGTTTGTTATGAGTGAGGAGAGAGTTTGTTGTGGTTAGTTGTGAAAAAATGAGATGCTGATGTGTCGCTGAGTTGGCACGACGACGAACCTCTTCTTCGTTTTGACACCTAGTGCTCTTCATAAGCCATGTGAAACTAATGATGAAAAAGTTTTTCACCAAAAAAACATGTTTTATAATTAAGAAAAGATAGTAGAAAAAAAGTTTGAAGTTCATGGGATCCATGATTCATACAAATATAATTTGTAATAAATCAAGAAACTCATCAACATGAATATATTATATTATTCCAAGCACAGGTAAACCACACAAACTAGGGTATATAACTAACTGGCAAGTTCTTTCTTCAATCAATGTGGGACAAAAGGTTAAAATAAAAAGTTAAAAAGTCTTCATATTATATAAAAGATTTTTATGTACATGAAAACAAAGAGACATATAATGCAAGAGTTGTCAACAGTGGGTGGAAGAACTATTTGTTACATGGAACTCCAAATTGAAATTTAGGAGCAACTATTTTTGTGTTTTTGGAGCACAAATTATGAATGGACATCTTGAATAACATAGAAGTATATGTTCTTAGTGCTCTAAAAACGAAAGATTGCAAATGTTAAAGCATTGAACTAAGACATCGTGTGATTTTTCCGAAGAACACAAGGGGTTAGCTAGTGCTTATCTTGTAATATAGATTGGCAGGATTGGTTATCTTTCAACTTGATGTAATGGTTTTTTCCCCGTCTTGGTGCGCTCCCTGATTTGGGGAGTGGCGTGAGTCCTTGTGAATAATAGTCAAATTTCAAAAAAAAAAAAAAAAAAAAAAAAAGCTAGTGCTTATCTAAAATCATTCGTGAATAAATCTAAAATGTTGTTGAATAAATTACGTTTTTTGGTCATGGAGGTTAAAAGTATTTTTGCATTATGATACATTTAATGGCCATGGGTTGTTTAGTAAACTCATTATGACTATCACTACACATTTCTAAATGCTCAATGTGTGTATATTATGAATGTACATATTTTGTTAGCAAGTAGCTAAGCTAAGTTTTCAACAAACATGCTTATCAGATGCGTGCTCAATATGTTATTATTGCTCTAAAAAGAAGAATTGTTATTCAAGCAGAAATGGATATTCGTCTTCAAAACCACTTTCTTAAGACATACAATGGCTTAAATAGTGTGAACGACCTACTATAATATCATCATAAGACAATCTTTTCATTTATTTTTTATTGCTTTCCTAGTTAAAATCTGCTCATTACTTATTTTCTAGTCATCAAGTGTGGCTCCTTTAAAGATTATAGCTCGCAAGATACACAATATTTGTAGGAGGTCGTGGCTAAGGCTTTTAAAATCCTAGCTGAATTGCATAAATTTGTTGTTTAAGACTTTAACACTTTTCGTGACACGTAGCTCGATCAGTTGGTTCCAAATGAGAAATAAGGTTTGCTAAATCCTTGGTCTTTTAGACATTCTTATAATAGTTGTACTTTAGACTCGCACGTCATTGTGAAAAAGATTTGGGAATATAGAGAATCGTTTAATATGTAGTATGGACGCATGGGTTTTGAAATCCTTGAATATTCAAAGTCGATAAGTATCTAAACATGATGATTGAAATAGTAGGATTTGATTGTAAGTATGTTGTATTTGTGTAAGATCACATTAGAACGAAATATATACGGCATTATCTAGATGAAAATAGGATACACCAACTCGTTATGAACTTTCAACTGTGATTAAATATGCTCATTTCATATATGGTTATGATAAGTGTATGAATTATTCATTGAGATATATGTTGGTTGTTGATTATTGAGTTAGATCGGATGTTTATTTACTTTGCACGTTGCATTCTAATCAAAAGACTTGAGATACAATTTTACAATTGTGTTGTTTCTTTATTAGCTTTCAAAATTTGTTTTCTCTTCAAACATGGGTGAAACTAAATATTAAACATGTTTTAGAGTTCCAAATTAAAAGGAAAAAAAGCTAAGAGTTCATATGAGTTTTCATGATTTCGAAAATCTTTCCGCCTTTAAGGACTCACGGCAGGAGAGCGATGAGTCCGTTCCCTCACTCCCACTAAAAGAAAACTCAATGCAAAAAAAGCTAAGAGTTCATATGAGTTTTCATGATTTCGAAAATCTTTCCGCCTTTAAGGACTCACGGCAGGAGAGCGATGAGTCCGTTCCCTCACTCCCACTAAAAGAAAACTCAATGCAAAACCGCTCGAGACCCATCCTCCAATGGGGGGGGGCCTTCTCTCAATTGTCGATCCTAACAGGGAGCTACATTTATTTTCAACTATCTGAAAACATAACACTAGTCTCAACACATTTAACATACATACGCTTATGGTATATAAGTAACCAACAACTTCTATCTTCATTCTATGTGGGATAGAGTGTTAGGTTACAAAATATCTTCATTAAAAAATGGTAAGAAAGATAGAATTCAAGAGTTCTTAACATTTGGTGAAAGAACGATTTGTTATACCGAACATCAAAATGAATTCAAGTTTAGAAGCAACTAATATTATGTTAGAAAGAATGCTAGAGTTAGCGCATGAACCTGTGATTTTACATAAGCGTTTATTTATCTGAAATATATATAAATTTTAGGTCATAACTTATTCTTGCAATCATAATTCGAGGTTCTTACAAAAGAGACCTACATAGCAAAACTTACAACTAGAGAAAACAAATAAAAAAACCCAATCTGTCTTTTCATTTTACATATTTTCAAGCGATACAAAATGATAGTATTCACTATTAATAGTGCACATGACGTTTGGTTCACAATTGGTCTAAAACTGCAATGTATGCAGCAAAAATAAACTCAATGTTATTGATGACACATCAAACGTTGTAGGATCAAGGGTGACCCCAGTCTTTGCGACTCAGCTACGAGGACTAAACACTTTGGGCATCTCAATGGTTCGAGTTGATTATGCACCATGGGGACTTGGGGACTAAATCCTTAATCTTTCACATACTCACCCAAGAGCCACTGCGATCCTTACAGTTCTTGAAGGGACCCTACAAGTCGGATTTGTCATTTCTAACCCCGATAACCATTTTATGACTTTATCAGCAAGGTACTGCAAAAGGGTGATGTTTTCGTATTCCCGGTAGGACTTGTGCATTTCCAGCGCAATGTTATGCATGTGAATTATCAAATTTTATTCATCATTGCAATGATACAATATACATACCTCTATCTACTTAGACCATTGAATATGTGTAAATCCAACAAATGAATAGTAACATATCATTTTGTTTTATTAATTTTGCAGATTTCTTTAGATTTTCAATAGTTCAGTGCAATATGGGTATATGTTGACTTTTTTAGGTCATATTTACTTTTCATATTCAATTTTAAGACGAATTCCATTACTACTAAAATCTATATAAAGCTTAAATTTAATTCTTATTTTAAGAACTGCTAATAAATTACAACATCATAAAACTTTCTTACGGTTTTATAGCAGTTCTTGGAGTTGAAGAATAGTCTGTTTTACATTAAAAGTCAAAGTAAACCATTTCTTTCTAGTACAGGATTGATCCCATATTTTTTTATCATTACAGGACTTAAGATATTTTGTGCTAGAATATTTACTGTTGATTTAATAATGTTTTTTGAAGTATTCACTGTTTATATTTTGATAAAATGTCACCAAACAAAGTTTCATGGTTGCATGATTATGCATAGGTGGTTGTATCGTTTGGACCACAAAGAGCTCTTGGCGGAATTCGCTAAGCCAGAAGATGGGCATCTGGTTTCAGAGGAGGAATCAAATGATGAAGAGCTCACAGAAGATGACAATGACTCGGGAGATGAGGCACCTAGTGCATGTTTAGGAGACAAGCCAATGGATGAGATGAGGATCAGTCAACTAGTATCCCACACTATCATGGTAGCTGCTCCAATGATTTGTGGAGTATGATTTCATTGTTGGGTACAAAAGGCCCATCGTAAATTTGTTCATCAAACTATATATAAAGAACCCGGTTTACAAACTGATCCGATGATGCATCAGGTAAAAGTCATCTTAGCATCATTAGCCCGGAACATGACTTTAACATTTTTGTTTACATTGTGATATCATGCTTTACCTGATTCACTATTGTTAGAGATCTAAGAAATTTTATGACTATAGAAGTGAATTTACATTAAAATTATAAAACTTAGTTTGAAAAAAAAAAAGAAAAAAAAAAGAAAGAAAAGGAATCATGATTAAATTAGTCCCTGTGACATAATAAGCATATATGTATTAGGCTGGTGGTAAAAAGGGTGGTGATGCTCGTTGTGTGGTAAGAAAGGATTGAGATCCTCTCATGTTCAATTAAACATGATAGGTAATGTTGTGCTTGTTGTAATTGTACATTTGAATTAAAATAAAATAAATGCTTTGCAATAATGGCAATGTACAATCACAACAAACACAACATTACCTATCATGTTCAATTGAACATGAGAGGATCTCAATCCGGTAAGAAAATGAGGATTATATTAAACTGTCAAAATAGTTAGAGATAAGGGGCCAGTTTATAAATATAGTATTAGAGTGCATCACTTCAGCCCAAGCAATAGGCTTCTAAGATATAAAGAGAAGATAGGATAATTTAAAGATTACAATGGTTTTAGCAAAACATGTAACAAAATAAGATTGAAAAAAAAAGGCGCATGTTTGTAAGAAAGAAGATTATCTGGAAACATAATACTATTCTAGACCACAGTTACACAATTCGGTACAGTAGTCATGAATTGCGATCCGGTTCGTTTAATCCAAAACATGGTACGAAATCGATCCGAATCGACCGGGATCGCGAATTGGATCAGTGAAAACAATGTTCCAGAAATTAATTGATATCTCTGAATCGGGACAGAGCAATTCGCATTCTAGTTATTTTCGATTCACGTTCCAATTAAAACCGATTCACGTTCCAGTTATATTCGATTATGCTTTTTAAGTTATATGTTGGTAATAAAACTAGTTTTTCATATTTTTTTAAGTTGTGTTGCAGAGCCAAAAGGCCGGACTAAGTTTAAAATCTAGTTTTTTTTTTTTTTTTTTTTTTTTTTTTTTTTTTTTTATATTTTTATTGTCTTTTGGATCTTGATTATATTTTTTTAAGTTGTGTTTTTGATGAAACTTTTATAATATGCTTCTTTAATTGAATTATGAGAATATGATAAGTATTATATTATGAATGTTTGGATTTTAAAGTAATATATTAATTATTGGCTACATGGGTACATCGTACCACATTATTTGGTACACCGTACCGAAACGATCCCAAATGAACTTTACCCCCATCTAACCGAATTTTAGGTGCTTAGCGAACCGTAATCCCGTACCAGAGCGATCACCGTTCCATGTGACTATGTTCTAGACTTCTTTAACCCATACACACTACCATATATTAGTAATCCATAATTTCTTTTTTCAATCTATGTGGGGTATGATGAATTGAATAAGTCATTATATAAATAAAATATTTTAAGCACATATGTTAAAATCTAAAAGTAAGCAGCTAGGCAATCTTTTATTGTATACTGCTTTGATAACATAAGTCATATGTTTTAATTGTTCTGATATGAACTGTAAGCTATTCAAGTTTAAAATTGAGATTCGGCTAAATGAATTACGTGCTCATGTGTTCGGTTAAAGTATGTCTATATTATTAGTTTCCTTTGGTTTCCTTGGTGCCTTAGGTTTATAAACAAATTGTAACTTTGAACCAATTTGAACCCCACAAACAACTTTCCTTGGCGCATTTGTGTTCCTAATAACATCCGAGAGAGGTTTCTTAAGACATTCATTAACAACATGAGCAAATACCAAATACCTTACAGTTTGAGCATCTTGGAGGTGACCACTCATACTCGATATGGATAGTATGCATTTAAACTAGTATTGAGTTATATTATATGTGTATATATTTTGGGCATTTTAATCAAAAGAATTAAGATGCATTTTTACATTTCTATTGTCCTTTATTAGCTTTCATCATTTGTTTTCCTTTACAACCTGCGTGAAATTAAAAATAAAACGGTCTCCACCAAAACATGTTTTAGAGTACCATATTAAAGGAAAAAAGTTAAGAGTTAATATGAGTTTCCACAAATCTCACTGTCATTATGAATTAGATTCAACATGACAGTGAAAAGTCAGCAAACATAATACTATTCTAGACCACAGTTACACAATTCGGTACAGTAGTCATGAATTGCGATCCGGTTCGTTTAATCCAAAACATGGTACGAAATCGATCCGAATCGACCGGGATCGCGAATTGGATCAGTGAAAACAATGTTCCAGAAATTAATTGATATCTCTGAATCGGGACAGAGCAATTCGCATTCTAGTTATTTTCGATTCACGTTCCAATTAAAACCGATTCACGTTCCAGTTATATTCGATTATGCTTTTTAAGTTATATGTTGGTAATAAAACTAGTTTTTCATATTTTTTTAAGTTGTGTTGCAGAGCCAAAAGGCCTGACTAAGTTTAAAATCTAGTTTTTTTTTTTTTTTTTTTTTTTTTTTTTTTTTTTTTATATTTTTATTGTCTTTTGGATCTTGATTATATTTTTTTAAGTTGTGTTTTTGATGAAACTTTTATAATATGCTTCTTTAATTGAATTATGAGAATATGATAAGTATTATATTATGAATGTTTGGATTTTAAAGTAATATATTAATTATTGGCTACATGGGTACATCGTACCACATTATTTGGTACACCGTACCGAAACGATCCCAAATGAACTTTACCCCCATCTAACCGAATTTTAGGTGCTTAGCGAACCGTAATCCCGTACCAGAGCGATCACCGTTCCATGTGACTATGTTCTAGACTTCTTTAACCCATACACACTACCATATATTAGTAATCCATAATTTCTTTTTTCAATCTATGTGGGGTATGATGAATTGAATAAGTCATTATATAAATAAAATATTTTAAGCACATATGTTAAAATCTAAAAGTAAGCAGCTAGGCAATCTTTTATTGTATACTGCTTTGATAACATAAGTCATATGTTTTAATTGTTCTGATATGAACTGTAAGCTAATCAAGTTTAAAATTGAGATTCGGCTAAATGAATTACGTGCTCATGTGTTCGGTTAAAGTATGTCTATATTATTAGTTTCCTTTGGTTTCCTTGGTGCCTTAGGTTTATAAACAAATTGTAACTTTGAACCAATTTGAACCCCACAAACAACTTTCCTTGGCGCATTTGTGTTCCTAATAACATCCGAGAGAGGTTTCTTAAGACATTCATTAACAACATGAGCAAATACCAAATACCTTACAGTTTGAGCATCTTGGAGGTGACCACTCATACTCGATATGGATAGTATGCATTTAAACTAGTATTGAGTTATATTATATGTGTATATATTTTGGGCATTTTAATCAAAAGAATTAAGATGCATTTTTACATTTCTATTGTCCTTTATTAGCTTTCATCATTTGTTTTCCTTTACAACCTGCGTGAAATTAAAAATAAAACGGTCTCCACCAAAACATGTTTTAGAGTACCATATTAAAGGAAAAAAGTTAAGAGTTAATATGAGTTTCCACAAATCTCACTGTCATTATGAATTAGATTCAACATGACAGTGAAAAGTCAGCAAACATAATATTAGTCTCAACACATCTAGCATACTTACACTTATTGTATATAACTAACCAACAACTTATATCTTCAGCCAATGTGGGATAAAGTGTTAGGATAAAAGGATACAAAATTATTTTCATTAAAAAAAAATGGTAAGAAAGACTTGTTACATGGAACATCAAATTGAAGTTTATTACCAACTAGTTTATGTGTTTATAATACGAAACATAAAGGCAACAACTTGGATACAAGAACCCGTGATGTTTTTTTCAAAGAATAAAGGATTAGCGTTTACTTATCTGAATTCGTTAATATAGAATTTTATCAGTGATACGTGTAACGAGTTTAGGTCTTGAATACATTTCCTTGTTATATTGTGATACTTGTTTAGGTTTGTTTAAAAACTTGTTATACATATATAGATTTGCATGTAACTAGGGCATATTCATTTTTCTTGCAAATGCTTGAGATAGTTATTCGTCTTGTAACAGTCCTTCGAATAATTGGTTTTAATATGCATGAAAAATTAAAATTGATTAATTGAGTTACTTGAAAATATATTAAGAGCAATTTATTGGTCGTTACGACCATCGTCCCATTAATACTGTCAACTTAACACCAAATCGGTTTATTCTCTCTTCACTCTCATAGTCTCATCTATTTTACTTTGCCGTAATCACTGCAATGGCTGACCAAAAAAGCATTAAGTTTGCTCGTGGTTCAAACCACGAGCTGATGAACCACGAGCTGGTGAAAGCTACCATCAGTAAACCACTTACCGTATCACTCTCAAAGCGTACATGAGTCGCTGGTTCCATCATTAAGACCTGTTTAGTAAATCAAAACAAGCAAAAATATTGCGTAAATGTATCTTTTTTTTTAATAATGTGAGTCATGTTACAAATGTATGTGTGTATCTCAAAATCTGATCACATTACCAGAACCGGAATTGAATAATGTGACTCGTGCTAAAATCTCAAGTATGTTAATAAAAGTACTTATGTCAACATCTCTTCTTAAGCAGCTAGACAATCTTTTATATACTTCAAATAATATGCAAGATTTTTTTGTTTTCATAAGAGTTGACATGGAAATATTTATAAGCATATGAAAAGAGTACAAGACATAAAAGATGAATAGGCGTGGATATGAAAACATGTATCATTTCAACCCAATTTATTGGGCCTATGCCTAGTAGCCCAAATTTAAATTCCGTGGATTATAACCACAATGTCATTGAGACTAGTTTACTCTAAATTTAAATTACTTGCCTACTTTGACATCGTTAACTTGTTTTCTTCAAGTCATCAAAGTGTAGCTCATCTTAAGATTAGCTCGAAAGATATGCGGAATCTGTTAGAAGTCGTGGTCCAAGACTTTTAGTGGCTTGTGGCGTTGTTGGTTTAATATGAGAAATAAGACTCATAATATTCTTAGTCTTTTAGGAAATGACACAATAGTTTTATTTAAATCCGCCCGTGGTTGTAGAAATAGTTGGAAATATAGAGCATTATTTAGTATGGACCTATATTAAATTGAAGATCAAAGTGGTACCACCATAGCATGTTTTAGAGTAAAAGAAACAAAAAGTTAATACGAATGTATCTCACATATTTTTTAACTTACAATATACCAGATGATCTGAAAACTTTATACTATGCTAGACACATGAGTCTCACTTAGACTACATATTAGTTACAAACAATTTCTTTCTTCAACCAATGTGGGATTACATTTTTGGTCATGAAAGTTGGAGTGTATCTATGTTTTCATACTTGTTTCTGCCCTAGATTGTTTAGAAAACTTATTATGCCGATCAGTAAGCATGTCTTGAATGCTCAAATGTACAAATTTAGGTTTGCAAGTAGCTAGGCAAAGTTCATGACAAACATGCTTATGTCAAAATCTAAAAATAAGCAGCTTGGCAATCCTTTGAGCTTATTATAGTCATAGAGTGTAAAATGTTTACTCTATAAATCGTTTCGATATGTGTATGAATTGTGAGACGGACATGTTTTTGCTTTTGTATCACCACTTCATCGAAAATTTACAGATGACCAACCAAAAATAGAGGTTTCAAGAGAAATAGGTCATAGGGTCAATCTCAACTCCCGTCTAAAAGGACGGCAAAACATAGTTTTAATCCCTAGAGCTAGGTCTTTGGAGAATAGTCAGTTAGTACCCAAAAAGGGTGTACGAGGTCACGATTTCCTTCGTCGATTAATATATTTTGAAGAAATATTTGTGCTTTTGCATTGCCATTAGGGGTGTTATCGGGTCGGGTTGTCGACTTTATCGGGTCTAGTTGAGCCCGGTTTTGAGTTTTGAAAAAGTGACCCGCAACCCGACTCGGTAAGAATCGGGTTTGGGTTCTTATCGGTTCAGATTGAGTCGGGTCATGTGATTCGGCTTGTCTGGCTATAAGATAAACCAACTCAACTAAATAAAGTGGTAGATAGACGACTTATAAAGTTTTCGAACAAAAATATCATTATATATATTAACTTACTAGGCAACCAAGGCACACAAAATAGCAATTATATAATGGAATCATCAATTCGCTCTTTAGTGTCAAAGGTTCGTTGAAGATCTTTGAACTCCTTTTTTGACCAACTAGCTAGTTGATTTCCGTATAAGCAACACTTCCGTGATATATATATATATATATATATATATATATATATAATAAAAAGACAAATATCCGTAAAAAGATAAAAAAAAAATTTTTTTCAAAAAAAGTTCTCGAAAAATTCCCACAAAATCCCACAAGATCGGGTATGATGGTGCATGAAAAAGTTGTGAAAAACTTTTTTCTAAAAGTGGATATTTTTTCCGAAAAAAAATTATGAAAAAATACGTTTGCGCATTAAATCGTTTTTTTGTGCATCAAAAATTGGTTTTTGCACCCAACTTCTTTTGACTTTTTTTATCAAAATAACATTGCGCATCAAACTAAAACAAATTAAAAATTTTGTGCATCAAAATTTTTTTGCGCATCAAAATTCGTTTTTTGTGCATTAAAAAAAACGTATCAAAACTCAAAATTATAAAAAATGTTTTCACAAAAGTTTTATGCACCAACATACCTGATCTTGTGGGATTTTTTTAGAATTTTTGGTGAATTTTTTGAATAAAATAAATTTTTTTATTCTTTTTACGGATATTTGTCTTTTATATATATATATATATATATATATATATATATATATATATATATATATATATATATATATATATATATATATATATATATAATTGTTTATTTTTACTGGCAAACTAGAGAAACTTACCTTTATAAGGAACCGCCAAATATTATTGGATGCACAAAATTTGTTCAATCGTAATATAATAAAGTTAAAAAGTGATTGAAAACAAAAATTCATTAAAATGATTGATAAATGAACATATTACCAATAGATCCGGTTTTTTTTCAAAAAATAACACTATATCGAGAAAATTCATGGGGTTCTCGGGAACCCGCCAGAACACCCTGGTTCTGTCCCTGAATTCTTACCCTCAATGATTGTCACTAGAGAGCAAACTTTCCAGGCGTTATAAACTAAATTGAACGAAGGTTGTTATCTTAAGATAAAGTTATACCATTTTTAATGTATTTGTTGTCTCATGTAATGCAAATATTAATTGGCTTACAAGGTTCTATTTAGAAAAGATGTAAATAGCATTTTCGGGTCTTATTGAGTTAACCTGATAAGAAAAAAATTCAACCCTAACCCGACCTGGTAACAATATCGGGTTATCGGGTTCGGGTCAAACAAACCCGACTATTGTTATGAACCCGATTAACCCGACCCGACCCTATAAGACCTTATTAGGTTCGGGATAACCCAACCCTACTGGCACCCCTAATTGCCATATTACATTCTCAAGGTACGGCAACATGATTGATTTCTATTTTCTATGAACGCTTAAGAAAAAGCTCATGTATGAGCTTAAACAAATACGTTTTGTTATCAACTTACGTTTTCTACTAGTAACGATGAAAAACATTGTGTTAAATTCATAAGTAACAATTATCTTTTATTTTAACCGAGCTCAAACTATTATTTACAGATGCCAAATTTATGAAAAGTGTCACCAACAGAAACTATGTAGTATTAACTAGTATAGAGTTTGGTTCAATAAAGATCAAAGAAAAACTAAAGATCAAATAAACCATTCTCCACCATTCATTTTTTCATCAAAACAATAAAATAAACTTTCACCTTCATTTTTAAAAACTAAATATCTCACAAACCATTAATCTTTAGACGAAACTAATCATACCATCACGACAAGCATAAAATTACCTTTAATTTGATATCCCACATCATATACTTTCGACGAAATTTTTTTTTCGACTTTTTTGTGGGTTTAGGGTTTACGGTTAGGGTTTAGGTTTTTAGGGTTTAGGGGTTTGACTTTTTTGGGTTATGCTTTTTAGGGGTTAAGGGTTTAGGGTTTTTAGGGTTTAGCGGATAGGGTTTAGGTTTTTTGGCTAGCGGTTAGCGTTTTAGGGGTTTAGGGTTTTAGGGTTTAGGGTTTTTAGGGTTTAGGGTTTTAGGGTTTAGGGTTTAGGGGTTTAGGGTTTAGGGGTTTAGGGTTTAGGATTTAAGGTTTTTAGGGTTTAGGGTTTGTAGTTTAGGGGTTGTGTTAACACAAAAGAGTACTTTTAAAAATTTTATTTATAGTGTAATATATCGAAACCCGCAAAAAACGATAAAAATTAAGTTCGTCGAAAGTATATTATATTGGATCTCTATAGAAAGATAATTTTATTCTTGTCGCAATGGTATAATTAGTTTTATCTAACTATTAACGGTTTGTAAGATATTTACTTTTTAAATATAAAGGTGAAAGTGAGTTTAATTAATTTGATAAAAAAATGAGTGGTTGAGATTGATCCATTTGATCTTTAGTTTTTATGTGATCTTTATTGATCTCACCCCAACTAGTATATATGTGATTAAGTAAATGGTTAGCTAACTTCACTTCCATTTTCTATTTGTTGCAATATAAATACACTAAAACTATATATCAACTAACCACTTTACATGCATTAATCAATCTCCTATAAAAAAAAATAGAATAAAGAAAGATAAACAAAAAATATTAAAAAATTATGTACTAAATGGTATATATGTAACCAACAACTTCATCGTTCAACCTATGTGGGATAGAGTGTTAATTAAGATAAAAGTTAGCATAATGCAAGATTTAGAACATGAAACATGAAGGGTAACAGTTTAATGTGGACTATTTGGAATTTTTGCAACTAGAGTATTTTTTGGTCGAATAGTACTACTAAGGCGTCTCTTTTTTAGCCCACCTTGTAACTTTGTAAGTTCCTAGCTTCTTGCTAGTGTTTTAATATATCCGTCGTTAAAAAAAAATGAAATTATATGTTTATCATATACATATTGATAATCATGTTTTCTTATATGTTATTTCTTAGTAGGCTTCCAAAATTTGTTCAACTTGTTAAATGTAAACATGTTTTACAATACATAAAGTTAAGAGTTCTTATGAGTATCCAGATATTCTCCGTAATACTGATTTTTGATAACCGATAGAAAGTGGAATATTGAAAACATAATACCATTCTCAACACACTTGGCACGCGTACACTATAGTATAATAGTAACCAGCAACTTCTATCTTCAATCTATGTGCGATATGTTGCCTAGAACACCAAATTAAAGTTAAGAAGCAACTAGTATATGTGTTTGGAGCACGAATCATGAAGGGATCAGTTTCGATAACGTGAAATGATAAGCTTTTAGACCTCAAAATATGAAAGATTGCAAATGTTTAAGCGTTGTTATAAGAGCTTGTGATTTCTTATAAGAGAAAAAGGGTTAATGATTACTTATCATTATATAAAGTGATCAAGTTACGTTTATTGTGGTAAAATTAAGTTACATGTTTTATTTAATCGAGCTCTAACCATTTTCACAATGCAAAATAGAAAATGATGTTTTCATTCCTGACAAGTTTCACAAACATAAATCATTGAGATGATAACGATCGAAAACATGATATCTATATATCAAGTAACAAATTTACATACATCATAACTATTTATGCGAACAGAGAGTGATGCTATCCAATTTTAGAAATGTTTTGAGAAATAAGTTGTTTAATTCATTTCAGTATTTGCTATTTATAATGATGAAAACATAAATGGGTAATTTTATTGTTACTCACACTCTTTCTCAGCTTTTAGCCATTCTTAGTGACATAAAAAATAATTGTACTTCTTAAGTTATGCGAAACTAAAGATTAAAATCTTTTCCACTAAAACACGTCTTATAATTGAAAAGGTTATGCAAAACTAAAGATAAAAGGGCAAATGTTTTTAAAAGGTATTATACATGTCATCATTTCTTTTGTGGGTAGCGAACACAATTTTTTCATTTTGTGGGTATCCTATCATTTTTTTTTTGGTATTTTGGGAAATTTTTGACAGTTTTGCCTCTCTTTGCTAATAGAAGAAAAAAAAATTCCCGAAGGGCAAAAATGTCAAATAGTACCCTAAAAAGGATGAATTTAAAAGAAAATTACCCACAAAAACAAAAAAATTTGTTCTCTACCCAAAAAAGCAAATAATAACAAAATATGATTCGTTATAAAAATATTTGCCCAAGATAAAAATGTTTTCCACCAGAGCATGTTTTATAATTAAAAAGATATTAAAAAAAAGTTTGAAATTCATACAAGCTTTCAGGCGAGCATGTTTTATAATTAAAAAGAAATTATAAAAAAGTTTGAAATTCATACAAGATTTCAAGCAATCAAATCGATGGAATCTTTGTAAATTACTGAACTTTTAAAGATTCCACGAGATTGTGTACCTGAGAACACTATACTATTCCTAGCTCATACAATCCCATAGACTAGTGTATATAACTAGGCAACAAGTTCTTTCTTCAACCAATGTGGGATTAAATGTTAGGAAAAGTCTTCAAAATATATAAAGATTTTTATGTACATGGAAAGAAAGATGTAAATACCTAATGAAGAGTTATCAACATTTGGTGAAAGAACTATTTCTTACATGGATCTCCAAATTCAAGTTTAGAAGCAACTACTTTTTGTGTTTTTGGAGCACGAATCATGAAGGGAACATCTTGGATAACATGAAAGTATATGTTATTCTTTCTTTAAATCGAAAGATTGCAAATATCTAAGCATTGAACTGAACACCCTATGATTTTTCCAAGAACAAGGGGTTAGCTTTTACTTATTTTGAAATCATTCGTGAAGAAATTTTATACATCACTGAATAAATTACTGTTATTCAAGTAGAGATCGATATACACGACTCAATGAATACGAGTTGAGCTGTCCGAGAAAATTTCTATATTATGATACTTGTTTTGTTTGTTTGGCCTTACGTTAAGCAGCTAGACAATCCTTATTCCTTCGTATAATAGCATATAATAAGAGTACAAGACGAAAGAGATAATTGGGCTACGATATAGTAGGGATGTTTATCGGTTCGGTTATCGGGTTGTTTGGTTTATTCGGTTCGGTTAAATTTATATTTAAGGTAAAATTGAAATTTGAACCTAACCAAGTTCAAATTAGATTAAACCAGACCCGAAAACCGAATTTAAATTCGGTTCGGTTTTCACTTTGACCCAAATAACCCGAATTACATAATTTATATTCATTTTCAATTAATTATATAGTTTTTTAGCTAAAAGAAATCAAACTTAAAAATTGTTATATATACACTAAGAAAAAGTTTTAATGGTTTTATATGTATATAAATAGATAAAAGGGCTAATGGCACTGTAATTTATTATACATGTCATTTGCACCTTTTATATATATCGAACATTTTTTTTGCTATTCTATGTACTAAACTTGATTTTATTGTATTTTTTGTGTATTTTATGACCATTTTATCCTTATTTTTTGCTACTATATGCATTATAGTTTTCATAAAGTATTACTCGATTTGTGAACACCCTTGACTATATGACAAGTTTTCTCTAAATCTCAACTGCTAACTTACTTTAACATCATTATCTACTATTTTCAAGACATTTAAGTGTAGCTCCTCTTAAGATTAGCTCGAAAGATATAGGAAATCTTTTTGGAAATTGTTTTCTAAGAATTTTAATGGTGTGTAGCTCAGATGGTTTTAGATGAGAAATAAAACTCATAAAACCATTAGTCTTATAAGAATTCACGTAATAAATGTTGTATAAATTCGCCCGTGGCTGTAAAAAACATGTGAGAATATAGAGCATCGTTTGGTATGAACCTATGTAAAGTTAAAGATCAAAGTGGTTCCATCATAATAATTGTTTTCTTAACTCATGCGTGGTTGTATCAAATGGACCTACGTGATTAGGCATCCTTGAATATTCAAAGTCGAAAGTATCTAAACATGATGATTCAAATATTGTCACTATCATTGTTGTCTATGTGTAAGATCACGTTAGAATGAAAATGTATATGGCACTGGATGAATATAAGATAATCCAAAGGATATCCTTGCTATGAACATTCAACTATTAAAATTGGTTCATGTCACAAAAGGTTTTGATATGTACGTGTATGAATTATCTTATAAGTTTTATGGTGGTTATTGACTGTTGAGTTAGTTTTCCTTTCTAATCTCTGTGATATCAAAGATTAACTTGGTCTCCACTGAAACATGTTTAGAGTACTAAAATAAGAGAAAAAGTTAAGAGTTTATAAGAGTTTTCGAATATTCCAACACCCTCTACGTTTGTTTCAACCTACCGGGTAGATAAGAGCGCGATGAGACATTGGAGGACATATAGTAGTCCCAACACATTCACCACACATACACTTATGGTATGTAAGTAACTAAAAACTTCTATCCTCAGTCTATGAATGGTTTAAACAACTTACGTTTGCTATCTGTATGGCACAAAACATTGGAGTAACATTACAAGTAACCATATTAGTTTAAACCGAAGTCTAACATTTCCATACAGGCGATAGAAAGTGATTTTTTCATTTATGAAAAGTCTCACAAACAAAAAATCATGTATGAGATCGCTTAAATGGTTAGTTCACTTCATTTGATAATATACGTGCACATAAAGTTATGGTACTCATAATAGTATAAAAATACTTTCTACATGCATAATAAATGAACGAAACACCAATATATACCATGCTTGAATCTTTGGAAACCCATTCCATGCTTATTCAGTTTAACTGCACTTTGGGGACCATTCCATACTCGGGCTGCTTTGTTACAAGACTGGCATCCAGAAATCGAGTTTTCGAGAATAAGTAAGACATTCTCAAGATGTAGAAAAATGGTCACAACGGATAAAAGATGTAGAATATTATTTTTATTCAGTAACATATATAGTTTTTTTGAATGTATGCTACCTACCCAATTACATCTTCTACTTCAAACTTCCACATTTAAGAGACTTCATCGTCGCTCTCCTGTATATATAGACATATAGTTTATACATGAATGGTTGCAAGTGAAAAGGTTATTATTTTAAACTGTTGAGTCTTATGTCTCTTATACTTTAATTGTACGTGCTCATGATATATTTCGATATCAGTCAAATTCATAAGATAAACAAAAATAAATCAAGTATGTTGGCTTGATTGATATCGTCTAATGTTTGAGCGTATGGTTCAAAACATTTCACCGAAATCTGTCTCTCAAGAGGCCAAGACTCACAAATGTGGTTCCACTTAATAAGGATCTCCTTGTTCATATTAGTGTAATGAAAACCTTGATATTCATATTTAATAGGGTATAGATTGATATACCTTATGAGTAAGTGTTGTTATTAGTTTTATTAGGATACACTCTAGAAAAGTCAAAGATCATTTGAAGATGTGGTGAGTAAATGTAAACTACATAAAACTAAATATTTGAATCAGTGAGATCGAACAAATGAACATTGACTTCTATATCATTCTTTGGTCTTCAACTCTACTTTCTAATTAGACGTTCTTAGGACAGATATTGATTTAAAATCATGATCGACAATTGTACTATAAGGATATACTCAAAAGGTGTAGATCGGTGGGGACACCCTTACCCCAGACACCGACCATTCCCCAAGGACCAAGGACGGGGCAATGATGTTGTGTCCCTGCAACCTAATTAAATAATAAGTTGTGTGGATTATGGACCTTTAGATTTAGACATCCTCGAATATTCAAATCCGATAAGTACCTAAACTTGATAATTGAATTAGCAGTTTTTGATTGTTACCATCATTGTTGTATTTATGTAAGATCACATTTATAAAAAAAATATACACGTCACTAGCTAGATGAAAATAAGATATTCCATAAATGTATGAATTGTCTAGTGAGATTTATGTTGGTTGTTGACTAATGTTAAATCGTACACGTATTTATTTTGCACGTTGCATTTGAATCAAAAAAATTAAGATGCTATTAGACGATAAATATAACCTAAAACTATAATCGGGGCAGTGGATAAATTTTTATATTTCTGATTGTTTGTTAATTAAAAGAAAAAAATTAAGAGTTAATATAAGTTCTCAAATACTTCATCAATGCGAGATTTTCTCAACCTCACAAATGGTGAAATATCCAAGAACATAACACTATTTCTCAACACATTTAACACATGTACACTTATGGTATATTAGTAATCAACAACTTCTATCTTCAGCCTATGTGGGATAGACAGTTGCGATAAAAGGTTACAAAAATATATTCACAGATAATGATTAGAAAAAGATAATGCAAGAGTTCTTAGTGAAAGAAAAATCTGTTACATGGAACATCAAATTGAACTTTAGAGGCAACTAATTTATGTGTTTATAACACAAAACATAAAGGCAACGGCCTAGATAAAAGAAACTATGATGATTTTTTTTTTGTAAGATATTGTATATGTTGAGTGTTCAGCTCATGAATACAAATTCTTGTTATATTGTGATACTTGTTGAGGTTTGTTTAAGAACTTGTTCGTCTGATTACATATCACTAAGCATTTTTTGAATGCTCAATGTATAAATTGTGAATGTACATATATATGTTTCCATGTAACTAGGCAACATTTAGGACAAAGTTGACAAGATGAGCATTATGTTGAAATCTCATATCTCTCTTGTGTTTGCTTCAGATAGTCCATCGCCTTGTAACATTCCTGTGAATATCACCAGCATTCCTTCGAATAATTGGTTTTAATATAAATGAAAAAACTAAAACTGATTAATTGAGTTACTTGAAAATATATTAAGAGCAATTGAGTGGTCATTACGACCATCGTCTATCGCTATTGGTCTACTGTCAACATTATTACCATATATCAAGTAACGAGTTTACATACATTAGTTCGTATATTTTCATAAATGTTTTGATAAATTTAATGTTTAATTCATTTCATTTGCAATGTATAATGATCAAAACAAACTTGAGTAATATGATTGTTACTCACAGTCTTTCTCAGCTTTTAGTCATTCTTAACTGACTTCAAAAATATTTTTACTTCTTAAGCATTGCAAAACTAAAGATTAAAATGCTTTCCACCAAAACATGTTTTATAATTAAAAAATATAGTAGAAAAAATGTTTGAAGTACATTCACAATTTAGACATTGGGCATTCAACAATTAGTGAAAGATTTGTTGCGTGGAACATCAAATGGAAGTTTATAAGCAACTAACTTATCTGTTTATAACACGGAACATAAAGGCAACAACTTGGATAAAATAATCTATGATGATTTTTACTAAGCAAAAAGTATTAGCGTTTACTTATACATCTGAATTAGTTATATAGAAATCTATATGCTTTTGTATAAGTTATCTAGTTGTATAGTGACACTTGTTTAGGTTTGTTTGAAAACGTGTTTTGCCGAGTACATATCACTCGGCAATTTTTGAATGCCGAATGTCTAAATTGTGAATGTACATATATAGGTTTACATGTAAGTAGGCAACATTGAGATTTTTCTTCGCCTGCTGTGAATATCACCGGCATTCCTTCAAATAATTGGTCTTAATAAACATGAAAAACTAATATTGATTAATTGAATTACCTTAAAATATATTAAGAGCAATTTAGTGCTCATTATGACCGTTGTCCATCACTATTGTAGATTTAGCACCAAATCCGTTGAACTCTCATCACTGTCATCTATTTTACTTCACCGTAATCACTGCAATCTCTGAAAAAAAATAAACATTAAGTTTAATCGCCGTTCAAAGCATGAGCTTATGAAGGCCACGACGAGCTAACCACTTAGCGTATCACTCGCAAAGTGTACATGGCTCGCTAATTCCATCATCACAACCTTTTTGGTAAATTAAAACAAGCAAAAACATTGTTTAAATGAAACTATTCTATTCTAAAATTCGAATATTGTGTACAAGCACACAAAGTATAGTTTCATTAATTTAGTTCACACGATGTCCTTTTCAATCGACATATATATAGATTGTTTTGAGCCATTATAAATGTGTCTCCGTTAGGTTCCCATTTATTAGTAGACGTTAGACCATGAAATTGTCTACATATTTCATCTTCAACTCTACTTTCCAACTAAATGTTCTTAGGACATATAGCAGCTCAAATTGCGTTAACGACAACTACAATATCATCTAAACACAAAGTTTTCTCTAATTTTTATTCCTTCCCTTTCTTTTCTAATAATCTAGTGTAGCTCATCTTAAAAGCGGCTCGACGGATGCCTCAAATTTGTTAAAAGTAGTGGTCCAAGACTTTTAGTGACGCGCAGGTAAGTTGGTTTTAGATTTGAATGAAGACTCGTAAAATCCTCCGTATTTTTGATATCCTTGTCATATATAAACTTTAAACTCGCACTTGGTTTTCTCAAAGATTCAGGGAGACAGAGCATCGTTTAGTGTGGACCTATGGGTTTAGACATTCTTGAATATTCGAGGTCGAAGCATGATAATTGAAATAGCAGTTGTTGATTGTCACTATGGTTGATGTATTTGTGTAAGATTGCATTATAGCAAAAATGTATACTTCACTGATTAGATACTTTAAAGGATGTTTATGAACATCGAACTAGAAAAACAGAGGCGGATCCATGTGTTATCAAGTGGTTTTCGAGAACCGCCTTAGACGACAAAATTTTTTAAAAGCGATATAAAAAAAATTTCAGGAACCACCTTAGAAATTATTTGCGAACCATTTTAGAATTTTTTTTTGAAAAACACTTTTCTTTTAGTATAAAATATTCTTAGCCCAAATCCCAAATAGCCCAAAAAGATTACCCCATTTAATAGTGTAAGGTACTCAAATGTTTTTTTTTTCTCAATTTAAGGTATCGAATTTAATTTTACGTGCAATGTTAGGTTTTTGACTTTTTGAAATTGGTTATCGGTCATAATTTTAGCCGAAATGACTTTTAAATAATGAATAATAATGATATATCACATTACTTAATTGTTTCATCGAAAGCATTGACGGGAAACCTTTTACGAAAAGTAGAAAAAACCTCAAAAAACTTTACATTACACATAAAAATAACTTCGTTACCTTAAATTAAGAAGAAAAGAAAAGTTGGATTACTAAAATTCAAATTGACCTAAGGTAGAGTACCTTTTTATACGATTTCCTCTTTAAAATTTAATAATTAACTTAAAAAAAAGGCATAAGAAATCCATTATGCTTTTATTTTACCGTTATTCGTTTATTAAATCCTATTGGATCTTCTGATGTTTAATGTTTTATTACCGCATCTTGTTAAATTGGACCCGATCCGACCCGGAATTTTTTTGACCGGTTAGTTGGTTGACCCAATATTATTTTTAACTTAACCAAATCAAAAAAACACCTTATATTTCATTTCATATATATGGTTATAATAAATGTATGAATTATTTAATAAAGTTTATATTGGTTGTTGATTGTTGAGTTAGATCGTAAGCGTATTTATTTGCCCGTTGCATTTTAATCAAAAGAATTAAGTTACATTTTTACACTTCTATTGTTTCTTTATTAGCTTTCACAGTTTGTTTTCCTTTATAACCCGTGTGAAATTATGATTAAGGCGGTCTTCGCACAAACATATTTTCGAGTACCCAAATAAAAAAAAAAAGTTAAGAGTTCACATGAGTTTCTGAACTTTCAGTACTCATCAAATTTTTTTAAACCTGACAGATGGTGAAATATTCGAAAACATAATAACATTCTCAACATACTTGCCAAAACCGAATTAAATATTCGGTTTTCGGTTTGGATATGGTTTAGCAAAATGAAAACCGCCCCGAATCGAAAACCGAATTCACACAAATACATATATTTTAACATATATATAAAAAACCATTAAAACTCTTTCTTAGTATAAATATAACATTTTCTAAGCTTGAAATATTTTTTTTTGCTAAATATCAATAAAACGAAATGAAAAAAATAAATAAATATCTAATTCGGGTTATTCGGGTCAACCCAAAAACCAAACAGAATTCAAATTCATTTTTCAGTTCGGTTTAATCCAATTTGAATTCGGTTCGGCTTTCGATTTTACCCATTTAATCAAATTAACCGAAACCAATAAACAGAATAACCCGATAACCGAACCGGGTGAACTCCCCAGGTCCAACTATTGAGCTCAAGCTTTAATAATAACAATAACAATAATAATAACAATAATAATAATAATAAATAAATAAATAAATAAAGATAGGCATATAGCTACCTAGACAAAGCCAAGTCATGCATGTTCTTTAGATTCAGGCCCAATTTGTATCTTACGTCTTTGTTATATGCAAGTATATAAAGGATGGTTTAGCTGCTTATAACGAGATTGTAACATAAGTACTCTTTTTAACATAATAAGATTTTAACCTAGGGCCAAAATAAACCAAACAAGCATCATAATATAGAAAATACTTTACCCAAACAACTGAAAACGTAATTCATCTAGCCGAATAACCATTTATACTTGAATAACAATTCATTTTTTTAGAGCAATAACAACAAATAGTATGACTTAGGTTATCAAAACTGTATATAATAAAGGTTTGGCTAGTTGCTTTCTTTCCGATTATGACATAAGTACCTATCTCATAAGCATGCTTGTCAAAAACTTTGCTTAGCTACTTGCCAACCGAAATATGTACATTCATAATATACACATTGAGCATTCAAAATGTGAAGTGATCGGCATCATGAGTTTGCTAAACAACCCATGGACATAATAAGTATCATAACGCAAATATACTTTTAACCTCCATGACCAGAAAACATAATTTATTCAACGATGTTTATTGTTAACTTAAGTCATAAAAGCTAAACCCTTGTTCTTAGAAAAAATCGTAGGTTGTTTTAGTTCAATGCTTAAACATTTGCAATCTTTTGTTTTTAGAGCACTAAGAACATATACTTTCATATTATCCAAGATGTTCCTTTCATAATTCGTGCTCCAAAAATACAAAACTAGTTCGCTTCTAAACTTTAATTTGGAGATATGAACACTTTCTAGAATCCTTACAAGTTTAACAAATTTGTAAAGATTCAGGCTTGTGATAACCTTGCAAACTCGTATGAACTTCAAACTTTTTTTCTACTATTTTTCTTTTTATTGTATAACAGTTTTGGCGGAAAACTTTTTAATATTTAGTATCCCATAGCTTAAGAAGTGATAACGTTAGTCGTATATTTCTATTGGCTTCTAAAATATATGTTCCTTTCAAACTTGTGTGAAGTTAAAAATTAAAATGATTTCACCAAAACATGTTTTTGAGTAACAAAATAACATAAAAAAAATTAAGAGTTCATACGAGTTTTCGGACAAAACACAACTTGTGAGATTTTTTCAACCTCATTAGTGGTATATTGGCGGAAGACATAATACTAGTCTCAAGACATTAAATATGGATAAACTTATGGTATATTAGTAACCAACAACTTCTATCTTGAGCCTATGTGGGATAGAATGTTAGGAAAGAAAGAAAGGTCTAAATAATACTAGTAAGAAAGAGTTATTAACAATTGGTGAAAGAAACATAAGCTACCTGGAACACCAAAATGAAGTTTATAAGCAACTAGTTTATGTGTTTGGAGCACGAATCATGAAGGGAGAAGTTTCGATAACGTGAAATTATATGTTGCTATTGCTCTAAAAATGAAATATTTCAAATTTTTAAGCGTTGTTAAAAGAACTGTGATTTCATAAAGAGAAAAAGGGCAAGTGATTATCATAATAGAAAATGAGCAACTTAACTTTATTGTGGTAAAATTAACTTAAATTTTTTTGTTAAACCGAGATCTAACCATTTTTCAATATAGAATAGAAAGTGGTGTTTTAATTCATGACAAGTTTCACAAACAGAAATCATTGACATTACATACAAATGGTTAATTTACTTCAAGTCCATATGCTATGTGTAAAGATCGGAAACACTATTGATGTACATCAAGTAACACTATTAATCTCCCATTGGCTATGGAGGTTAATCTGCATCGACTCAGGGCTATTCAAAAGAGTAGTCGCTTTGGGATTAGTAGGCTCGCAATGTAGAGTCAGAAACCCGATAGACAAAAAAAAAAAAATGGTTAGGCGCGGCTATAAAACTTTACTCGTTACAACCGATAAATAATATGAGAATTTGTGTGTATTATGATATTTATAATATTAGTTTATACTCTGCTTGTCTCAAAAGAAATATTCAATTTTAAATTAAACATAGTTTTAAAAAATTACATCAACTACATTATTCACCAATCAAATATCATCTTACTCAC
>BPTQ01000009.1:344682035-344797394 GCA_019973895.1 Chrysanthemum seticuspe
GTTTCGTTTCTGTTTGCGTTGCCTTCTCGATATTCTACGGCTTCGGGTTCAGAGCATCCGGCGTCCGACCTTGTCCCCAAGTCGGACATGCATATTTACTCCTTCGTGCTTTCCGAGGGGGAGCTGGAAGGCCTCATTAATGATTATGGGATTCCTAGGGACCTCAATCCTCGTTTACCTCCGATAGATTTTACTATGGAGAAGCTGCCGAAGGATGCTATTGGGTTGTATGAGCAGTACTTTACGTTTTCGGGAGTGCGAGTTCCGTTTTCTACCTTTCTTCTGAGGGTGATAAGGTATTTCAAGGTTCACATATCACAACTTGTGCCCATCGGACTGAATAGGCTTGTTATGTTTGAAGTATATTGTCGGAGCCTTGAGATTGAGCCGACCGTGAATCTGTTTCGGGTTTTTTACAAGTTGAATAAACAAGGGCACTGGTTCTCTTTCGCTAGTCGAACCGGAGGGAACTCTCCGGGGCGTATCTTTAAGGAAACTTGCTCAAGCTTGAAGAATTGGAAAGATAATTTATTTTTAGTAGACCGGAGGGCAATTCCAGATGCCATGCCTTGGAGACATCCGGACTCTAGCGTTTCGGACGATGTTCCCTCGGGGGGATATCGGGATGCCGATGTGGAGAAGTTGTGCGAGGGGATAGTGGAGCTTAGGCCTGTTCATTCGGGTCTCTTATATGAGGTTGGGTTGACGAAGGTCTGGAAGCATTCTGGCTTTCACCCGGAGTTTAAGGATATCGAGAAGAATGGTAACGCAAACACACATACTTTTATTTTATTTTACTATCATTATTATTATTATTATTATTGTGGATACCCATGCCTTTTTTTTATGTGCAGTTATTACCATGTCTCGCTACTTGCGTTTGAGATCAGAAGAAGGGTCTAGGTTAGGGAAGGGTGCTCCTCTTGCCGAGGGGACGGAGATACCTCAGCATGTGACCTAACCCTTGGAAGTGGGAAAGGAGGTTCCGGAGGTTAGCCGGGCGCAACGGATTGTGGAGAAGGCTGATCCGTCCGTGCTGAAAGCGAAGGAGAAGAAGAGGAAACAGCAGGAAAAGCGCTCGACTGGTCCCTCCGCCTTGCTTAAAAGGAGAAGGCCCAATACTCCCTCCATTGATCTTTCGTCGAGCCCGGATAATTCCCAGCGGACTCGTTCGGCGTCGCCCATAAATACCGCGATGCCTGAAGACGCTGTAGATGGTCCTGAGCAAAGAAGTGTGACTGGTGGCGGAGGTGATCAGGGCGCTGGTCTTCGTGGTCCGGAGGCCACTTCATTGGAAGATCCTCCCGTCGTTGCTAGTCCTTATGTCTCCGGCCAAGGTATGCCTTTTAAACTTGTGATGTGTGTTGTTATTACCTTGTTTCCCTCTTTTTTTTTTATACTATATCCTTCGTTTTTTTTTTTTTTTTTTTTTTTTTTTTTTTTACTAGGAGCTGGAACGAGTGGGACGGTGGCCGGTGCTCACGGTGTCGCCCAGGCTAGCACCTTCGGAGGTACGTTGCAACTGCTTTGCTTACTTCGGTTTGCCTTTCTTAATCTTGCAAGTCTGTCTTCCTTTTGCAGGTGGGTTTGGCCGGAGGGGTTCTGGGGAACCGTTCATTCCTGGCTGGAGCTTGCCGCTTAACACCACTCTGAATGACGCTGCGCAGTGTCGGGACATGATGAGTAATCTGGCCCCTCCCTTCATATTGTCGGAGCAAGAAGACTTGGCCGATGACAGGGCTTTGTATAGAGGATGGTTCGAGTTGTGTCATGGGACCATGGCTATTACTGATGTGTTCAAAAGGTTCGAACGCTTGAGCCACCACTATGCGGATCTCTACAAAGCTCACTCCACCTGTTCTAGTGTCGAGGCTCAGCTTTCTGAAGCTCAAAGTAATCTCCGAGCTCAAACAGAAGTTAACCAAAAACTTGCCCAAGACAACCAGGATCTCCAAGCGTCACATAATGACTGCGGCCGGAAAGAAGAGGAGATGGGTTCTCGTCTGGTTGCTTTGGAGAGGGAGTTGAATGAGTTAAAGATCAAAGATGAGGAGAGGGAGAAAAAGGTGGGATTGTTGGAGGAAACCTTGAAGAGAAAGTCGGAGGAGTTGGATGAATCCGAAAGGGAGGCTGCAGTTTTGAGGGCTGATTTCGAGAAACTCGCCGTGAATGTTGGGCACGAGGAGATCGTAAGGTTCAACTATGTGAAAGAGTTGATTCCGGCGGTCGTTCGGCGCCTACATGGGAGCAATGAGTACCAACAGGCTTGGGGGCGTGTCTTTAATACCGCCATAGACTCTGGCTATTTGGATGGTCTCAAGGTTGGTCGGAGCGACGAGGAGGTCGCGGAGATTCTTGCCACTCAGACCGATTTTGACATGGAAGCAGTTAAGGGTTTTGTGGCTTCTTATGATGAGATGTTCTTAAGGTCTTTTCCTTACATTGAGAAGATCAAGCGGTCTTATCATCTTCCCCTCGCAGACTTAATGAATGTGCTTCCTGATGGAACCGGAGCTACCCCAGGGGCAGGCACCTCCGGAGCGTCTTAGTGTCGGATAGGGTTGTCATTATTTGGCCTGCGTGCCTTAAAACTGATGTACTTGAACAATTTGATGCTTTGTTTGTACTTCCTTGGTTGTATGCTATGTCAAACAATATTTATCATTACTTATGATCAGACGGGCCGTCCGTATACCGGACCCTCCATTTTGGTTTGTATATGCTCGTGTATGCCCTTTTTTTTTTGTTAACGTCTTGACACTTTCGGCGTTAAATTATGCCCGTGAGCAAATATGCTGCGGCCTTCCCTAATGACTTAGCATTTTTTGTTTGGGGTAATGTTTTCGCCTGGTGGTAAGTATACCTGGTGGCTCATCCCTGGCGTCGTCACGCCTACGGGGTATCTGCGTGCCGTTTGGGCACATATGCCTCGGCTCATCCCTTAATGTCTTAGCATTATCCGGGGGTATGCAGTCGCCTACCGAATGGTGTGTGGCCTTCCCTAGTGTCATTGCACTTGCGGGGGTAAATCAATTTTAATTAGGGGATTTTTGGGTACGCGGTCGGAGGTAGCTAATCTCCGCCGGTCCCTCCCTTACGCATGAGATATGATTGCGGAAAATTTTCCTCCTCCGTGGGGGAATATATATCATTACTTAGTGAGAATAAAGTAGTTCACGCCCGTGGGCTTACAATACATATTTTTAATTTAAAGGAAACATTTCTTCAGATTCATGGCGTGCCACTTCCGGGGTACTTCCTCTTCATCCAAAGTTTCCAATTTGTACGAGCCGTTGAGATTTGCCTCTTTGATCCGATAGGGGCCTTCCCACTTGGGTCCCAATTTGCCTTGATCTTCGGCTCTGCTGGCTTCGTTTTTTCGATACACGAACTCTCCCGGTTTGAAAGAAACCAGGCGTGCCTTCCGGTTGTAGTACTTTTCCAGCTTTGTTTTGTATCGGGCTTCCATCACAGCGGCCTCTTCTCTCCGTTCTTGTAGTAAGTCAAGGTTGAGACGGATGTCTTCTTCGTTTTGTTCTACCGTTCGGTGGGGATCTTCTTCTTCCATTCCTTCTCTTATCCGCCTTACTCTGTATGTTGGCATGCCTATTTCTGCCGGTATGACCGCTTCACTTCCATAAGTGAGGCTGAAGGGGGTCTCTCCATTACTAGTCTTAATGGAAGTCCTGTGTGCCCATAGGACGTTCGGCAATTCATCCACCCATCCGGCTTTTGCGCGCCCCAACCTTGTTTTGATTCCCTCCATCAAGCTCTTGTTAGCCCTTTCTACCAGTCCGTTGGCTTGTGGATGAGCCACGGCTGTGTTGATCTGCTTGATGCTGAGCTTTTCGCACCAGCTTTTGAAGGGGTTGTCTACGAATTGCTTAGCATTGTCCGTGACGATGACGGCGGGGAGACCAAAGCGGCATACTATGTTATCCCACACGAACTTCGTGACGTCCTTTCCTGTGATCTTCGCCAGTGGTTTGGCTTCCGTCCATTTGGTGAAATAGTCGATTGCAACCAAAAGGAACTTGACCTTTCCGGCCGCCGGTGGTAGAGGTCCTACTATGTCCATACCCCATTGGTAGAAGGGCCATGGAGCCATGATGGGCGTCAGTTTGGTCTTTGGAAGCTGTGGTACCGGGGAGTGGATCTGGCAGGAGTCGCACTTGATTATCTCGTTTCTAGCATCCCGGTGCATTGTAGGCCAGTAGTATCCTTGCCGCATGGCCTTTGCCACGACCGATCGAGGACCGGAATGCATACCACACGCTCCCATGTGTATCTCTCTTATAACGTAGTTTGCCTGTAGGGGACCCACGCACCTCATCATAGGTACCAAATATGCTTTCTTGTAGAGTATGCCGTCCTCCATGACATATTGGTTGATTTTCATCCTCAGGTTGCGGGCTTCATTGGGGTCTTCCGGCCAAATTCCTTCCTCGAGACACCGAATGATGGGGGTCATCCAGTTATCTCCCTCTTCTTCAACAACATTGTTAACCTCTTTGCTTTCAGTCGATCTCTCCCTTAGCACCTCCACCAGTACTTCCTTCGTCAAGTGATCAAAAGCGACCGTGGCCAGCTTACTAAGAACATCCGCCTTTTGGTTCTGACCTCTAGGGATGTTCCGGATGGTGAAGTTCTCAAAACTAGCTATGTATTCCTTCGCCTTCGCCAGGTACTTGATCATACTTTCGTGACTTGCCACATAATCTCCGTTTATCTGGTTAGCCACCAACTTAGAATCCACCCGGACCTCAAGGCTACGAACCTGCATGCTCTCTGCCATCCTTAAGCCTGCCAGTAGGGCTTCGTACTCGGCTTCGTTATTAGTACTGTCGAACTCAAGTCGGATGGCATAAGTGAATTCCATTCCCTCTGGATTGATTAGTACGAGACCCGCCCCAGAGCCTTTGTTATTGGACGCTCCGTCCGTGTATAAGAGCCATTTCCCTTCCTCCTTCTTCTTCTGTGTGGGTTGGTCGAAGTACTTCTCATTGCATTCTCCGATGGGAGCTTCCGACAGGAAGTCCGCCAACACTTGGCCTTTGATTGCATTTCGGGGTTCATAGGTTATGTTGTATGCACCCAATTCCACCGAATATTTAGCTAACTTCCCGGACGCCTCCGGCTTATTGAGGATCTGCTTTATCGGTTGATCTGTGATCACCTTTATAGGATGTGCTTCGAAGTATCTCCGGAGCCTTCTTGACATGTGTAACAGACATAATGCCAGTTTTTCAATCGGGGCATAGTTCTTCTCGGCTTCGTTGAGTGTTCGGCTCACATAACGAACTGGTAATTGCCTTCCCCTCCGCTCCGTGAGGAGGACCGCGCTAACTGCTTCCTCAGCGGTAGCCAAATATACGTAGAGTGTTTCTTTTGCCGATGGTGTTGTTAGTGAGGGAAGATCTGTTATCAGCTTTTTCATCTCTTGGAAGGCCGATTCTGCCTCTTCTGTCCACCGGTACTCCTCCTTATTCTCCTTGGTGATGCTTTTGAGTGTTTCGAAGAACGGTAAGGATCTTTCGGCCGACCGAGCCAAGAAACGATTGAGTGCCGCCAACTTGCCGCTGAGGCTCTGCATTTCTTTCAGGGTCCTTGGCGATTGCATGTCCATTATTGCCTTCGTCTTCTTTGGGTTTGATCGAATCCCTTCTGAAGTTACCATATACCCTAGAAACTTTCCTTCCTCCATCCCGAAGGAGCATTTTTTGGGGTTCAACTTCATGTTGATCTTCCGGAGGTTGTCGAATGTCTCCGCTATATCCGCTAGCATTCCCCGCTCTTCCTTGCTCTTGATGACCATGTCGTCCACATAGGCTTCTAGGTTTCTCCCGATTTGTGATTGGAAGGCGGAGTCTATCATCCGTTGATAGGTGGCTCCGGCATTCTTCAGGCCGAATGGCATCTTGGTGTAGCAGTAGGTTCCTTGCTCAGTGTAGAACGCTGTTTTTTCTTCGTCCTCTCTCGCCATCTGTACCTGGTGATACCCTTTGTAAGCGTCCAAGAAACATTTGTACTTATACCCCATGACCGACTCGATCTTCCAGTCGATCTCTGGCAAGGGGTAATAATCTTTGGGACAGGCGGAGTTGATGTTCTTGAAATCAATGCACATACGCCAGCTTCCGTCACACTTTTTTACCAGAACAGGGTTGGATATCCAAGTGGGGTATTTCACCGGCCTGACTATGCCAGCCTTGATCCATTCTTCTACCTCCTTTGTGACCGCATGGCTTCGATCCGCAGCCAACATTCGGCGTTTTTGACATACCGGGTCTACCGAAGGGTTGGCATTCAGGGTATGCTCCATGATTGCTCTAGGGACTCCAGTCATATCCGCCGGTTCCCATGCGAATATGTCGATGTTCCTCCGCAAAAGATCCTTGAGTCGTCGTTTGCCTTCGGCAGACAGTGCACCCCCTATCGTTACAGCTTGTTCGGGAAAGGCAGGGTTGATCGCTACCTCCTCCGTTAACCCCACTTCTCCTGTGTCTGTTTCTTCCTTGTCCTGCTCCGGAACGATGGTCTGTAATTTTTCCAACCTCCTGCATTCCGAAATGATGACGGAACGGGTGACCAACGTGGCAATTCCTTGAGGTGTTGGGAACTTCATCATGGAATGGACCGTAGAAGGTATGGCTCGCAGAATCTTCAATCCGGTCCTTCCTAAGATGACATTATATGGAGACGGTGCTCGAATAACTGTGAACTTCATCCTGACCTTCCTGTACAACCCCTCGTCTCCGAATGACACATCTAATTCGATCTTTCCCAGTGGGCGTGTTACCTGCCCGGCGAATCCCAGCAAATCTGTCTGCGTCTGCTTCATTCGACTCCTTATCTCGTGAGGTAGGTTGTTGAAGCAGTGTTCAAACATTACCTCCACCGAGGCTCCTTCATCTACGAAGACTCTCCTTACTAAGTACCCTTCCATCGTGGCTTCAACTATGAGAGGGTCATCCGACACATCTCCGTCGGGGAGCGGAGGAAACGTTATAGGCACGTTCATCCATCTTTCCTCATGCTCCGATGACTTCCTTTTCCTTCGTTCGGGACAGGTTCGGATCATGTTGATGACCTTGTCTTTAGCTCCTGTGTCATTCCTTGGGGGTTCTCTCCTCCCCTTCTGCCGGAGATCCTTGACCAGATGATTTAGCTTCCCGGACTCCAACGCTATCTCTAACTGTCTTTTGAGCTGGTAGCAATCATTCGTATAGTGCCCTTTTTCTCCATGATAATCGCAGTACTTATCTTGATTCTCCTTGCGTGGGGGGTCACGCATCGGCTTTGGAGGGGGTAGGCATAGCTGGTGCTCGGTGGCTAAGATCTCTTTTGGTGGTTTTATAAGTGAATCTAGGGTTAGGCGTGGGTTGCCTCGATTCTGGTGGTCACCGCGATGGGGCACGTAAGGAGCCGACCTGTCACCATGGCGGTGTGAACTTCCACGGTCTTTTCCCGAGTACACATGCCGTCCTTCATTCCTCTTGTCTCCTCCGTAATGACTCCTGACGGCCCTTTCGTCCTTTCGGAAGGGTCCCGTCGAGGCTCTTCTAGTAGTATCATAGTGTTCTCCTCGAGGCAATTCGGTGCTGGCGAAAGCTTCCTCCGACCTTACGAAGTCATCGACCCTAATCATCATCTCCTCCACAGTCTTAGGGATCGTATCGGCGAACCGCTTGGCCAGCTCGGGGCACTTACACCCGTTCATGAATGAGGAGATTCTCATGATCTCCGGAGCACCCTGTATGAATCCTGTCTCCGTGGTCCACCTTTCTTTGAACTCCGGCAGCGTTTCATTAGCCTTTCTCACGATCTTGGCGATCTCTGTAGGGTCCTTGACACAAGCTTTGTGCAAGGAGAAACGAGCCTCGAACTGGTCCTTAAAAGCTGCCCATTCATCAATGCTTCCCGGCGGAAGCCCATCAAACCATCCTCGGGCCTTTCCATCCAACGTTTGCTGGAACATGCGGCACCACACGGGCATTGGCCACTCTCCATGTCCTGCAGCTCTAGTGAATCGGTTGAGATGGTCTTGAGGATCCGTAGACCCATCGTACAGCTTGATATGGGTGGGCATCTTGTGTTCCGGAGCGGAGAACTCGATGATTCGCCTACTGAACGGGGATTTCGAGACTTCTTTAAAAGGCTTCGCCAGGTCTTCGTCTTTCACTTTGTTCCCCGTAACTATCTCCTTCCTCTTAATCGCTGGCTCGTCCTTATCAAGAGTCGTTTCGTCTTCGAAGTCCAACCGTAGTGGCTCAACGGTATCCCTCCGGCTATTGTGTTCTTTTATCATTGACTTGATAGCGGTCACGTACCCTTCCAACTGCTCTCTTGTCAAGGGTGTGGAACTTCCTCCTGAAGTTTCCGGTGGTGTTGAACCCGTCATCCTACAGCTCTGGTAGATTGAATGCGGATCCCACGGATGGCGCCAATGTCGAAGTAATTTTTTGTAGGTTGTTGCAGTTATCCTCCAGTCTTAGTACTAAGCCTTCCGGATACCTGCTAAGATGAACGACGCGTTAGTCTCGCCCCGGGTGTTATCCCAGGACCCGACTCCGGCGTAAGAGTAAGTATGTGTCTTACCGAAAGGTATATTATAAATGAATGTGTGTGTGAAAAATGATACCTTAATCCCAAATACTGTGCGCATATTTATACTGCCTGATGTCACTGTCTGGTCCCTGCGTCTGTCGTACTTCATGGGACCGTTGATAGTATCAGGGCTGACACTGTCCCTGACACTGTCCTTGGAGTCAGGTCCGATATCCACGGGGATGAGACAAAGTGTATCCAGGCTAGATGCCAAAGGTACTGTCAGGTCAGCGAGCTCTTCGGAAGGACGACCTGACATTGTACCTTTTATCTTGGACTGTTGTGTTAGAGTATCAGGCCCTTCGGCTAGGGGTATCGTGCCATTCGGCTAGGGACCGGAAAGACATATGTGTTGTCAGGTATTCGGGCCCTTCGGCTATAAGCCGGAGAGGCATATACGTCGTCAATATGCAAGTTCATCCAAACACCATGAAGAATCGGCATAGTTTTTGGAGAATACGATGAGGGCAATATGCGATTCTCGGATAGCCTTCAAGAGAGATGGGCCGATGGTATCACCTCGGTCAAGTGTTACATCGTCCTTGTAAGTGTGTATGTTGTGGTGTTGAAGAGCAGAGTAGAGATGATCTACAAAAGTCTTGCGAGTATCTTCGCCTCTGAAACTAAGAAACACATCATATTTCCATGACGACCCGGAAGACGAAGATGCGATTACTGATGATGAGAGAGCGGCAGTTGATGCACGAGAAAACATCATCACTAGTAATATTATTGTTGTTGTAAGTATAACTACAACTGCTGCAACCATGAGATCAGCTCCCATTGTGATTTCTTCTGTCATTCGTATTTGATTTTTTTCCGGATTTGCTTTTCATTTTCAACAACAAATAAGGCTACGTTGCTCCTAAATTATTGTAACCTGCTTTTCTTACAAAAGCAAGGAATTCTTGACGAAAGAGTAAAGAGTGGGCCATGAAAATGACTCACTTTTCAAAAACTCGTTAAAGTTAATTGCCATATCATTATCTTTTGTTTTCAAAGAAAACGAGGTATGTCACCCGGGCGTTGCCTCGGGAGACATAGGGTGCGTTTGGTAGAGAGAAATTCAGAGAAAAGAAATGAAGTAGAGAATAAAATCTCAGAGAATAGAAATCAGTAGAGAATTTTGTTCAATTCTAATGTTTGGTAACAACAGATACTTGACCCGAAAAATGAAATTTTTTTTATTTAAATAATATTTTGTCTAAATAAAAATTCTTAAAAAATATTTAAAAAAATTTATTTTTAAAAAAAATATATCTTTTTTTTTAAATTTATTTTTTTTAAATTTATGTACTTTCTTTAAAAAAAACTTTTTTTTTTAAAATGTATTTACTTAAAAAAAACTTGTTTTTTTTTAAAATATTTTTTAAAATGTATTTATTTAAAAAAAAAACTTATTTTCTTTTTAAAAATAATTTTAAACTTATTTTTTTTAAAATAATTTAAAAAAAAAACTATTTTTTTTAATTTTTTTTAAATGTAAAAATATATATATATATATATATATATATATATATATATATATATATATATATATATATATATATATATATATATATATATATATATATATATATATTTTTTTTTTTTTCAAAAAAATTAATCCATTTCTCCAATTTCTCCACAATATTAATGGAAATGAGGCTACTTAAATTACACTACTCAACTCTCTCCATTTCCCTTCCAATTTCTCCAATTTCTCCGCTTTTCCATTTCTCTAGCTTACCAAACACGAGAATTAAAGCCATTTCCATTTCTCCATCTTCAATTCTCTTAACCAAACACACCCTATATAGAGTTTATTGTGTACGGTAATATATAAAATTAACAAGTTGTTATCAGAACCATTATATATATCATTTTAAATGTCAATTTTATTTTATTTTTTTGTCAATATTTCATAAATAATTTGCCTAAATTCAGTTAAATTACGTTCTTTCTATATATGAATTTTATCAAATACTACATTTGTAGCATTAAACGATACAACAATGAATGAAATAAGCATATATGATAATCTATTAATAAATTTGTAACACTAATTTATTTCACACAAATCTATATTCATAAGATTTTGCTAAAAAAAATAATGAAGTGTAATAAGCATAAGAAAATAACCTAACCAACCGTAAATAAGAAAATAATATGGTTAAAAAAACTTACCAACATATTAAAGAATAAAATAAAAAGTTTTTAAAGTTTGAAAAGCGAGAAAGAAAATGGATCATGAGATGGTAATCCATACTAATGAAATAAAGTGAACGAAAAGAAAATGAATCATAAGAGTGTAATATTTTACACCATATCGCAAAGAGGTGTCGACACTTCGACACTTCTTGATTTAGAGAAAAGAGGTAAAATAAGGATTGAAGTATTTGAATAAAAACCATGTAAAGTTGAGGGGGAAAATGAAAAATAAATAGATAAATGGATATTAAAAAACTAAAAATAAAAGAAATAAAATAATAATAATAATAATAAATAAAAAAAATTTCAAAGCTCAAGTTAAATATAAAAAAAGTAATGCTCAACTGATAACTAATATAAAAAAATGGGTTTCAAAGTAATGAAAGTTCGAAAAAAATATATAAAAAATTAAAGTGTATAGAGTGGGCACGCAATTCGATGAACCCATTTAATATATATTATAGAATATCATTATTTTAACATTTTAGATAAATGTTTATTTGAAAACAAGTTTTAGAGTGAGATCCAAGGGATAAATCCTAACCATCCATTTGATTTAATCTCAACCTTTGGATCCATTTTTTCTCTCATCTCTTCCCTTCCCTTCTACCTCCATCCCGTCACCACCATTTCCGTTCAGTTTTCCGAAGACCTGAAATAGCTGGCAACCACCACCACCGCCGTCATCATCTCCGACCACTACCATCGCCGCCACCACCATCATCTCCGGCAACCACCATAACCACCGCGACCACCGCCAGATTCTCGTTTTCTAGATCTGACCAGTCACCGGAGGCGACCACCGCGACCACCACCACCTCTGGATCGCCGCCCATCAAATCCTATCAACCTCCAACCCCTTTAGAAAAGCCCTTGAGGTCGAAGACCGCTAAGGCCGGAGTCCTTTGAGGTCGAGATCGAGGAGGCCGAAGGGCGGAGCCCGTAAGTAGTCACCGGAAAAGTGCAGCGGCGACGTTGTCAATCACATGTGATTGTGAAGGAAGAACGGATCGGAAAAGTTGATCGGAGTTGGAAGGGGGGATGGAGGAGAGATCTTGATCTTGAAAATGGACGGCTGAGATTTGTCCCTTGGATCTCACCCAGGGACCGAACCAAGGGGGTGCCCGCGGGTGCACGTGCACCCCATGGATTTTTTCGCTATAGTGTTAATTTTTGAAAAAATTATAGATTTTTTAAAAATGTATCTTAAATGCACCTGATGCATCAAAATATGTCTCTAGTATTATTTAGTTGGTATATTTACAATTAAAAAAATAAATATAAAATTTTGTGAAAGCCCTAATATGACAAAAGCCCAAAGATGAAACAAGTTTGATAAATTAAAGCACAAGCCCAAAGATGAAAATGTTTATTAATTAGACAAGTTTATTCATAATACTAACAATTTGCAAAATCCAAAATTGAACCGAAAGTCACCACAAATATGAAACAGGTTCGTAACTCGAAGTCATAACATATATCTTTCATTTGTTTAATTATATCTTTTAATGTTTCTTTGTTTTGATTGGTTGTTTGAAATTAATAGTTTAATCATTAGGGATTAGAAGTCATTCTTTGGTCTTCCTTGCACTGATTAAAAGCGTTTATGGAATTAAAGTGATTTTTTTTCCCTTTTACTGCGTATATAATTTATATTCTTCACCAATTGTTAGGATTAATAATCATGTAATAGTGATATGAAATTATTGAGATGGTAAATATGGCTGACTTTCATTCAAGAGGCCGAAATGATAGAATTACAAACCAACATCATTTCGAGGTTGATATATTCAACATTGTTATGGATATGCAAATTCAAGAGTTTGGAGATCGTTTTGGTGAGGGAAGCACCGATTTACTTGATTGTATAGCGGCGTTGAGTCCACATGATTCATTTTCAGAATTTAGTATATCAAAGTTAGTGAAACTTAGTGAGATGTATCCGCGTAATTTTATTTATAAGGAAAGGTTAAGCTGTCCTACAGAAATTGGAGTCTATTATCAGATCATACGTAATGATAACGATTTCGCTAACTTGGATAGTATTGACAAACTTGCAAAGAAGATGGTGGATAAGAAAAAGCATACATCTCATCATTTGGTTTATCGGTTGTTGAAGATGGCTTTAGTCTTGCCTGTTGCTACTGCTTAGGTTGAAAGATGTTTTTCTAAAATGAAGCTCATTAAAACTGTTTTGCGTAATCGGATGGGTGATGATTATTTTAACGGCGCTTTAACTTGTGCTATAGAGAAAGAAGAACTTATTAATGTTAAAAATGAGGGTGTACGTAAGCGTTTTTTTGCTATGAAAGATCGTAGAATCACTAATTAGATGGTAATATGTTCATTTATTTATCGTTTTAATGAAATCTTCATTTTAATCCACTTTTTAACTCTATTATATTATGGTTCAAAAAAATTTGTGCACCCAGTCATATTTGTGTCTGGCTCCGTCCCTGATCTCACCATTTTTTGAGTTTGCAAATGAATACAACCCTAACATTTTATTCAAAACTTTCTCAATCTATTAAACTTTATCATGCATTAAACTCATCATCGTACTTCATATATCTTTTATGTTTTTTTTTATGGTATATATCTTTTAGGGTGAATTGCATATATATCCTTCCTAAACACTAAAATTGCATATATATCCAAGCTAAACATCAAATTGCATATATATCCTTCCTAAACAATAAAAATATCATATATGTCCTAATAACTAATTTCAATATAGTTAAATCTTAAAAATTAATAACAAATATCACTTAAATGATGATAGACCATTATGCCCTCTAGCTCTACCATTATCAAGCCATCATTCTCACACTGATAAACAAAACCAACTGTCAAACTTCTTTCTTTTTTAATGCAACAACTATGCCATTCATTTTTCACAGAAGACCACACGAAACTCACAAATTCCTTTTCAATTCCCGGTTCATGCCCAGTTATGGTTTCATCCGTATATCTATGTTTGCAAAAGCAAGTAGCGTGGCTAGCGATGCTCGTCAGAGATACACGTAACTTAGTTGATGTTTGGTGGTGCTTCGTCCGATGGTTGACTAGTTGACGTTTTCATTCGACGGGCCGCCGTCAATGGGATACTGGGATGTGTCGTTTAAGCGTGGAGATGAAACATATCAAATTAAATATTTTAACGTTTCATAATCTTAATATATATGAAACTAATCTTAATATATATGAAACTAATCTCAATAAAAAAACATATACATACAAAAGGTGAGTGAAAAAGGTAGGCGTTTGTCTTTTTGGAGAAGATTGATAATCACCGGATGGAAAAGCAAGGGCATAATTGTCTATTATGATTTAGGTGATAATTTTTATGATTTAACTATATTAAAGTTAGTTATTAGGACATATATGACATTTTTATAGTTTAAGAAGGATATATATGCAATTTGGTGTTTAGCTTGAATATATATGCAATTTTAGTGTTTAGGAGGGATATATATGCAATTCACCCTATCTTTTATGTTATTTACAAAGAAAAACGAAAGAAGGCTCACTTATTTGACCACCAATGTACTTTAAATACACAGGCCACCAATTAATGAAATAAAAAATTAAAGTAGTACTGTAGCAGCTAGCAAGGCCCACTTGGTTTATTTAAGGGAGTTCTTTCAAAGACACACAATCAATAAATGCATTAATGCGTGGCAACTCCACACTGTTAAAATACATTGTCAGTTCGTTTTATTTTTTGGTTAAACTTTAACACTAGGGGTGAGCGAAAAAACCTGAAAAGACCGAATAAACCGAAAACCGAAACCGAACCAAACCGAAAATAACTGAACCGAACTAATAACCGAACCGAATTTGCTAAAACCGAACCAAACCGAATTACTAATTCGGTTCTCGGTTTGGGTATGGGTTTGGCAGTTTGAACCGAAAACCGAACCGAAAACCGAATTCATATAAATATATATATATTTTATATATTTATATATATATTTATATATTTTTAAGTATATTTATATATAAATAAATACTATTAAAAGGTTATCATAATATAATAAAATACTTTTTATGCTTCAAATATATTTTTTTGCTAAATATCTATCTAATTATTAATTTTTTTTTTAAAATAGTGAAATTCGGTTTATTCGGGTCAACCCGAAAACCGAACCGAATTAGAATTCAACCGAACCGAACCGAAAACCGAATTTAAATTTGGTTCGGTTCGGTTCTCGGATTGACCTAAAAAAATATTTTAGCCGAATTAACCGAACCGAACTAACCGAACAACCCAATGACCGAACCGATCAACACCCCTATTGACACCTAAGAGCACTTCCATTGTTAACGCCGAAACGGCGTTATACCCTCAAATAACGGCGTTGGCCCGTTACTACTTTTGGAAGTGTGTTTATGTCACGGCGTTGGTCCCCTTGCGTTACCTCCTTAACGGCGAGTTAAGGGGCAGAAAAAAAAAATCAAAATTTTTTCATATCTAGTCCCTCTAACGGCTACTAGCCGTTAACTTTTAAAAAAAAATCATAAAACACCCCTAACGGCTAGAATTTATTAAAAAAAAAAAAAAAAAAAAAAATCAAAAACCTTTTTTTACCACTATAAATACACAATTAAAACACCATTTTTATTCACACTTCCACTTCTAAATCCTCTCAATACTCTCAATCTTTCAACTTCAATTAACTGCAATGTCGGGAGGCAACGACGATACTTTCTTCAATCTTCTCAATGATGGGTGGAATCCCACAAACCCGGGTTCATCATCTAACCCGAACACTGGTTCATCTTCAAACCCCAACCCACTAGGCTTATCAAGCCAAGAAATGTGGAAACAACAACAAACATTACTGTTTTGGCAACAACAAAACCAACAAAGCACCTTAAACTCCAACTTTCAAAACCTACAATTCACACAACAGTCACAACAATCACAAACTGAAACACAAGATGTTGCTGAGACACCCACATCTCCACCAAAAAAAGGAAAAGGTCGTATTAAGCGAAAATCCAAAAAATCCAAAGACCCCGAGCCCGAACCAATTGATTCTGATGAGGAGGTTGTCGTTACCAATCGTTGGAATTCAGCAGAGGAAGCATTACTTGCAAGGTGTTACATAGCTGTTTCGGAGGATCCAAAAGTTGGAAAGTGCCAACCTAGAGATACGTTTTGGTATCGGGTCAGAAATGAGTTCAATAGACTCAACTTTCAACGGCGCACCAAGGACATGATGTCAAGCAAATGGACATCGTTTAACAGGATATGCACAAAGTTCAACTCTTGTTACATACGTGCGCAACGGGATCAACGAAGCGGTGAAAGTGAGGTGGATGTGATGAAACGGGCAAAGCAATGGTATCGTGAGGAAAACAGAGGAGCACTGTTTAATCTCGATGACGCTTGGGATGTTTTGCGTCATTATAAGAAATGGGAGACGCCGGAAACGGTTAATTTAACCGGCGAAGTCCCAAGCCAAACAAACGAGGCTTTGTTTGGTAATGATGAACAACCACGCCCCATGGGAAAGAAATGTGCTACCAAGAAAGCACGATCCGAGACTACAACAAGTACTGGGGGAACAAGCACTGGAGGAACGAGCTCGTCAGCTTATTTCACATAAACTATGGCAAACGAGTTTCGTATGAAACGAGAAGTCTCCGAAGCGGCGTATCGGGCCCAGCAGGAAAGAGATCTCACATTAACAAGGTTGGAAGAGATCAAGTTTTTTATGACGTCTACTGAGGGGCAAGATCCAATGGTCGTGCAGTGGATCAATGACGAAAAAGATCGAATCATCGCAAAATATAACTTGAAACCTCGTCAGTAGATCGTATTTCCTTTAATTTGTTGTAACGTTTTAATTGAAGTTTTTTTTTTTTTTTTTTTTTTTTTTTTTTTTTTTTTTTTTTTTAAACTTCGTTGTATTTTTTTTTATATATATTTTTAATCTCGTATTGTAATATGTTTTTAGTTTTAATGAAATGTTTCTTTTAGTTTAATAAATGAAGTGTTTGTTTTAGTTTAGGGGTTGAAATTGAAAATATGAAATATTATTGATGTTATGGTGTTATTGAGATGTTATGGATGAGAGTGTTTTTTGGGGATGTTAATGTTAAATGTTAAAGCTGATGTGGCGCTGACGTGGACGGTGTTATTGGTGTTATGGATGGGAGTGCTCTAAGCCCACTGTGGATGCCCTAAGTGTGTTGTGAGCGACATCTTGATGTGCGTGAAAGCACCATCACATCGATCACTAATATTGTTGAAAGTATAGCCACAACTGCCGTAACAACGAGAACCCCGGTTGTAACTTCTGTCATCATTCAGCGATAAAATATGAATTCTGAAATTTATGATTTGATTTTGATTTCCAAGAATGATAATTTTGATTCGTTTTCTTTCACATTACATTACATTTGTATTTAAATTTAGGAAATCCCAATTTTTTTTATAATTTTTAAACAAAGTCGTCGCTCATGAGCTGTTTTTTATATGGAGGAAGGTTGATGAATATATTTTCGTTAATTAATTAATTAAGTTAGAAAATCTACATACGAGGCTTCCTGTCAAACACTTAAACTTGTTATTTAATTTAATTGATTAATGTCGACACCACCTTTGCCTAAAAAGTCAAAGAAAGCAATAAAAATTAGTAAACTAACTAAACATACAGTAATAATAATTAAGAAAATTATTAACAAGAAAGTAAAGAGACGTTGTGGTGGGTGTTGAGCGGTACGTTGTCTGGGAGTTTCCGATGAGCTTACTTGTGGAGTAGCGGTGGGGGTATATTTAAGCAAGTTTTTCAAATTGGCACTCCAAAAGAGAGCTTGAATCATGGCGGATGTTAAATATACATTTATAATCATCGTCATTAGAAAATTCAGAGGGGAAATTTGTTGTTGTTGTTGCCTTCATTTGATTGTTGTTGGAAACGAGTCTAACTCCAAACCTACTAACAGGTGACTCTTCATTTGTAAACTTATAAAATGAATCTGGAAACTCAATGGAAAAGTCAACGGCGGTGGATGTTTGGTCCCACCATGCGGTGCATCTCAATGACTCGAATGAAACATACCCCACCCATGTGTGGAAACAAGTAACTCTCTCCTCCATAAACACTTGTCCTAGAGAATCCCCCATTCCACCCATGCCGCCGCCGCCGCAATTCCTCCTCATTTGTTGCTCCTTAATCAAACGAAAAAAAAAAAAGTTAAGAGTGCACATGAGTTTTCTAATATTTACATTGCCAGGAAACGCGACAAGGAAGGGAACAGGTTCGGTTTCTTCACGTTTAAGAAGGTCAGGAATGCTCTGGATCTTGAGAAGAGAATGAATGGAGTGAAAATGGGGCAATGTAGGTTGAGAGTGAATGTAGCAAAGTTTGCTGTGGAAAATATTGGGTTGTGGGAGTCGGAGGAGAAGATCGGTAGGAACAAAGAGAAGCAAGAGGTTAGGTATGGAAGGAAGTATGATACAAATGAGGAGGTGAGACGTCCTAGGGTTAACTTGAACCCGATTCGACCAGGGGTGGGGTTGTCTTTCAAAGCTGCTCTTGATGGTAAGACAGGTGTGAGCCCAGGATGTAAGGAGGAGTCCACCTGTAAATCCATCAAGGTCCCGGATAATGTGGTAGCGTTCTTTGAGATCAGAGGAAAGTCCTTGATTGGGAGAGTTTCTGATTTAAAGACACTTACATGCATGAATAAAAATTTAGCGGACAATGGGTTTGGAGGGTTTGATATTGTGTACGTAGGAGGTCTCTCGTTATTGTTGAATTTCCAGGAGAAAGAAGATGCGATGGACTTTCTAAGGAAGAGGGAGGACTGGAGTAAGTGGTTTACTGTGTTGGACGTATGGGTTGGTCAATCGTTACCATTTGAAAGGGTGGCTTGGCTCAAGATTCATGGTGTGCCAATTAACCTAGCTTTAAATGAGATTTTTGATGATGTTGCAAGTCTGTTTGGTAAGGTGATCCATCCCTCTCAACTTAGCCTTGAGGATGGCGACATTTCAGTAGGTCTTGTGGGGGTTCTCGTTGGTGAGGGTGTGAAGATTAATGATTCGGTTAACCTTAGATGGTTGAATAAAAATTTCAAGACGTGGATTACGGAGGAGTCGGGCACTTGGGATCCTGAATGTGTTGGTGCTGTGGTTAGGAAGAAAGTGGAAGTAGTTGTTCCCCTAGACAGTATGTGTAACGTAGAGTTGCCGGACATGGTGCATGACCCGGTATCGGAGAATGGTGAGGAAGAAGATGATACGGTGGATACAGTGATGGAGGAGGGAGAATTTCGTTTCCAGTTGCATGGGGAAACTCAAAGGGTGCATGGGGAGAAACAAGGGATATTCTCTAATGATATTGGGGAAACGCAAAGGGTGCATGCGGAGTATGGAAAGGAGGTTTTTGGGAATAATGTGTCCCCTGAAGTGGGGGCGGAAGTTGATGGAAATGTTGGTGTAAATATTATTAATGATGTGGGCCTGAAGAGTAACAATAATAAAGGCATTATCTTTTCAGCTTATAATATTGGGCTGAAGCCCAAAGGAAAGCCTGGTAAGAAGTGTAAAAGAAGTCAAAAGGCTAAAAATATTAGCCACAGCCCTGTAGATGTGAGCCGACAAAAAAAAAGAAGCAGACAAGAGGATGATGACCCCTTTGATCTAGATAGATTTATTGGTATTGTGAATAACAATGTTATGGCAGGAGGGGAAGTTGATAACGGGGCTGATGTTATTAAGTCTCCGGTGCGAAGTGGTGAGGATGAAGCGGAACAGGGTGTTAGGGTGGATGTTGCTATTGATAAGGAAGTTCATAATACTATCATAATTGGAGCTGTGTTGGGTGTGGAGTTGGCTAATCAAGAAGTGTTGGTGCGGAAGTCCATTGAGGAAGAAGGTATTAATGTGGTCAATTTATGAATTTCCTATCTATTAATGTGAGGGGATTAGGGGGGTTGGATAAGGTTCCTTGGATTAGTAAATTGAAGAAAGATCAAGGGGTTGATTTCTTGGCGGTTCAAGAATCTAAAGTGGAAGATATGTCGAGTTTTAATGGTAAAAGTATATGGGGGAACAATAACTTCGGTATGGATTTTGTGGGTTCAGTTGGTCAATCTGGGGGTTTGTTGAGTATGTGGGACAAGGGGGTGTTTTCTCTAAGTTCGACTATCAAGAGCCGTAATTTTCTGCATGTTTCGGGGACCTTGAAGGGCCTCAATGAAATCGTCAATATTCTGAATGTGTATGCTCCTCAGGGAGTTACAGCGAAACGTGTTCTGTGGGATAAGATAGGCACGCTTGTGGCGTCGTCTAGTGGCATGTGGGTTATAATGGGTGATTTCAATGCGGCCCGGTTTCCTGAGGAGAGAATGGGCTCGGTGTTTAAAAACTCATGTGCTAGAAATTTTAATGCTTTTATCCATAGTTCGGGGTTAATGGAATTCTCTATGAAAGGGAAGAGGTTTACATGTACTAGGGATAATGGGAAGAAATTGAGTAAAATCGATAGGTTCTTGGTTTGTTCAAGATTTTTTAACAGATGGCCGGAGGCATGTTTAAGAGCGTTGCTGAGTCTTCATTCGGACCCTTGTCCGTTGTTGCTTTCGACGGTATCCAAAAACTTTGGTCCTAGGCCATTTAGAATTTTTAATTCATGGTTATCGAAAGTGGGTTTTGAAGAGGCTGTCTGCTCGGCGGCTTCTATGGTTAATGTGGAGGATCCTCCTGACGTTTTCCTGTCGAAGAAGTTTCGTCGGATTAGGGATAGTATTAATAAGTGGAAAGGTGATATGTTATATAAAGAAAACGTTGAGGAGGAAGCGGCTAAGGCTGATATTGAAAGTCTTGAGGCTGAGATGGAAACTAGGAGGCTCTCGGAGGAAGAGGAATGGATGTACGCCGAAAGTAAGAAGGTGTTAAAGGAATTGGAGATTAATAAACAAATGGATATTAAGCAACGTTCACGGGTGAGATGGGCTCTAGATGGTGATGAGAATTCTAGTTTTTTCCATGGTATTGTTAACTGTAGGAAGGCGAGTAATAGCATTCCAGGTCTGATGATTCAAGGGTCTTGGGTTACGGAACCAAGTTTGGTAAAGAAGGAGGTGTTTAATTTTTTCAAGAATCGTTTCGTGGAGGAGCTTTGGGTTCGACCTAGGTTGGAGTGCTGGAACATTAGGCGGATTGATGGGGACGATATGGAGAGCTTGTCTGATAGGTTTTCGGCCTCGGAGATCAAAATGGCGGTGTTTGGATGTGGTGAGGATAGAGCTCCGGGTCCGGATGGGTTGAATATGAGATTTAACGGGTCCTTCGTTTATAACTTTGATTCCAAAAGGTCATGATTCAGTGGAGTTGAATAACTTTAGACCTATTAGTCTTGTGGGGATTATTAGTAAGACGATCTCTAAGGTGTTATCTAACCGGCTCAAGTCTGTGTTGGGCAAGGTGATCTCCAATTCTCAATCCGCATTTTTAAAAGAAAAGTTCATTCTTGACGGACCGCTGATCATCAATGAGGTCATTACGTGGTGTAAAAGGAACAGAAAGCAGACTTATATTTTGAAGATCGACTTCGAGAAAGCATACGACAATGTGAATTGGAACTTTGTCATTGATATTATGGCTCAGATGGGTTTCTCTCGGGTTTGGTGTGCTTGGATAAGGGGTATTCTTAAATCAGCCCGGTCATCGGTGTTGGTTAATGGGTCGCCAACATTCGAGTTTCAGTTTGGGAAAGGAATGCGACAAGGTGATCCGATATCTCCGTTCCTTTTTCTCATTGTTATGGAAGCGCTTTCGTGTATGCTCAATAAGGCTCAAGAAGAAGGCTTGCTCAAAGGGATTAGGACCCCTAATGAAGGACCCGTTATTTCGCATCTTCTTTTTGCTGATGATGCGATCATCATTGGAGAGTGGTCGGACTCTTGCCTTGCTAATGTGGTAAGAATCCTTCGGTGTTTTCATGTTTGTTCTGGGTTAAAAATCAATTTATCGAAGTCTTGTCTTTATGGGATGGGGGTGAGTGAGGCAGAAGTAGTAGAAAAGGCTAAGCTTGTGGGGTGTAAAGTTGGGGAGTTACCTTTCAAGTATTTGGGTATAACTGTTGGGGCTAATATGAACTGTATCAACAATTGGAGACCGGTGTACAATGTGTTTGAAGCTCGTTTATCGAAATGGAAGGCCGGGTGCTTGTCGATAGGTAGGAGAACAACTCTGATTAAGGCGGTTTTGGAAAGCCTCCCGTCGTATTATTTCTCGCTTTATAAAGCCCCGTGTAAAGTTATTAAAGACCTGGAATCTTTAATCAGTAATTTCCTTTGGGGGGGGGGGGGTTCGAAAGAGGAGTATAAAATGCATTGGGTTTCATGGGATAGAGTCAGCACTCCTAAGATTAATGGGGGGCTTGGTCTATGTAAGTTGAAGGTGTCTAATGTAGCGTTACTCTCGAAGTGGGGTTGGCGTTTTAAAATTGAAGGTGATAGTCTTTGGTGTGAGGTTGTGAAGGCGCTCCACATTACCAACCGTAGCTGGGATTTTCTTCCGGTTCGTAAAACATTGAATGGTGTGTGGAGCAATACTGTTAAAACTATGTCGAGAACTGTGGTTGCAGGGTTTCCAATCAGAAGATTTTTTAAAGGAAAAGTGGGGTGTGGTTTGGAAATTGCTTTCTGGATCGACCCATGGCTGCTGGATGTCCCTCTTATGGTGGTCTGCCCCAGATTATTCAGGTTGGAGTCTTTTAGAAGATGTAAGGTTAGTGACAGATTGAATAGGACGGAGTTGGGTATCATACGGGTTTGGAGTTAGAAAAGACCGGTTATGTCTGATGAGGAAAAGACCGAATGGGAGGTGCTCGATAGTCTGTTGGATGGTGCGGTGATAACAGAGTCAAAGGATAGATGGGTGTGGGTAGGGGCTAGTGATGGGTGTTCTCGGTGGGAACTGTTAGGAGGTTGTTGAACAATGATAGGGACTATAGTAATATTCAGGTTTTCGAGTGGTGTAAATGGATCCCGATTAAATGTAATATCTTTGGGTGGAGGGCTGAGATGGGAAAGATTCCGACAGCTATGGCGCTTAGGCACAGAAACATTCCGATTAATGATGTATCCTGCCCGTTTTGTGGTGATGTGGAGGAGACGGTTGATCATCTCTTTACTGGATGTTTGGTTACCAATACTCTTTGGCAGCATGTAGCGGCTTGGTGCAAGGTCCAGAATTGGTTTGCTTTCTCATTCAAGGACTTGGTGAAGATCCATAACTTTGTTGGCCTTTCGGGGAAAGCCAAAGACATTTTCCATGGCATTATTCCTATAGGGTGTTGGAGCATTTGGAGAGCGAGGAACCGCATCAAGTTTCAAAATAAGAATGATAGGATGGAAGACATAATCGGAGAAGTTAAAGTGTTGGGTTTTCTTTGGGCTAAAAATAGAGCTAAAGTGTCTTCTTTACTTTGGGTAGATTGGTGTAAGTTCGTAATTATGTAAGTGTTTTTTGCGGTTGTTTGTGCTGCCCCGTCTTGTGGGCTGGCGGTTGTTAATGAAATATACTTTTCAAAAAAAAAAAAAAAAAAAAACAAAACAAACTGCGGGATTGTTTCAGTCCCAGAATTTGTGAAATATTGAAGACTTAGAAGAACTCTCAACACATTTAACAAACATAAACTTATGGTATATAATTAAACAACACTTCCATCTTTAGACAATATGGGATAAAGTGTCATGATAGAAGGTTAACATTTGGAAAAAGAAAGAGTTGTTACATTAAACATAAAATTGAAGTTTAGAAGCAAATAATTTATGTGTTTATAATACAAAACATAAAGGATTAAAGGCACAACTTGGTTAAAAGAAACTATGATGATTTTACTAAGAAAAAAAGATTATCGTTTACTTATGTGAAATCGTTTATACTCAAATCTATATGCTATCGTATAAGTTAGGTGTTCAGGTCATCAATGCAATTTCTTGTTATATTGTGATACTTGTTTAGGTTTGTTACAATCTCGTATCTCTTGCGTATGCTTGAGATAGTTCTTCGCCTTGTAACAGTCGAATATATTGGTGTCCTTCGAATATTAGGTGTTCAGGTCATTACCACCATCGTCCATCACTAGTGTCAAATTAACATCAAATCCGTTTATCCTCTCATTAGGGGTGAGCGTGGTGCGAGTTGGTGCGGTTTTTGGTAAAAACCAACCTGCATCCGCAATTGCGGTTTTAAAAAAAAGAGAATCCACATCCGCGCGGTTATGCGGTTTCGGTTTTTGCGGTTTTGCGGGTTTTTGCGGTTTTTGGGTCAAAGTTTTTTCTTTATCTTTTTTTTTAAATTATAATTTTTTGTATATATTTATTATAGAATAAATATATTATAATGTTGCATGATATGGTGAAACATATATACAAAATGTTGTGTATTAGTATTAAATTATAAATCAATATAATAGTAAAAGTCAAATGAGATGAAGAATTTTATAAACTTGATGACAAATTGAAAGAAAGATAAAATTATATTAACTAAAAACTAAGATGATAATTTACCATTAAAATGTGTTTGAAATAATTTATTATAAAAGTATAAAAAAAAGTCATAAAAAGTTATAAATTTTAGTGTGTTATTCTAAAAAAAAATATATATATTGATTCACTCATCGCTCTCATCTATTTTACTTCACCGTAATCACTGACAAAAAACCTATTAAGTTTGCTTGCGGTTCAAAGCGTACATGGCTCTCAAAGCATACTGGAAGGCCACCACGAGTTAACCACTTACCGTATCACCCTCAAAGCGTGCATGTCTCTCTAGTTCCATCATCACAAGCTTTTTAGTAAATTAAAACAAGTAAAATCATTGTGTAAATGTAACTATTCTAATAATGTAAGTCATGTTAACATGTATGTGTGTAAGAGTATTATGTCTCACAATCTGATCATACTACCAGAATCGCAATTGAATGAAAGGGTTTATGTGAAACATATTATCAGCTCTATTCGAAAATCGAATATTGTGTGAAAGCACACAAAGTATAGACGTATCCCATTATAACCCACTTTTAAACATTGTTAAAAGAACTTCTGATTCGTATAACAGAATAAGGGTAAGCGATTACTTATCATAATATAAATTGATCACCTTATGATTTTTTTTTTGTTAAATATTAAGTTAGATTTTTTTATTAAACCAAGCTTTAACCATTATAATAGAAAGTGATGTAGGCGTGAAATTAAAAGCATGGTAATATGAGAATTTATGTGTATTAAGATATTTATAATATCAGTTTGAACTCCTTTTGTTTCAAAATCAATGTTTAATTTCAAATTGAACAAAGTTTTAAAAATAACATCAAATATACTTTCACCAATCGAATATCATATTTACTCTTTAATTTTTATTTTATTTTGTTGAGACACACAGTGAACATTTATTTAAGATATTCATAAATAAAAGATGAACATTTATTTTGAGACAAAAAAAAAAAAACTTGTAATTTTAGATGTTAACCAAACGGTAAAATGGATCAAAAAGATAAGAGTGATAAGAATAAAGGATTAATTACTTAAAAATATATGATACTTGTCACTTTTTTTATTTTTATTTTGTGTATTGAACTTTTTTTTCTTATTGTGTGTATTTGTGACTATTCAGCCATGTAAAATAATCATTTTATCTTTCGAAATTTGAAAAAAGTAAAGGTAAAACGATTAAAATATGCACAATAGTCAAAATTTAAAAGTTCAGTACACACAATAAGAAAAAAAATTTAATACACACAATATAAAAAAATGTGATACATATTCAAGCAATTAACCCTATGAATAAACGGTGAAAGAAATTTGGTTCCATTGGTTGAATGACAAATTCACCATAATCTTTCTTGCATCTACAGTTGATAAATGTAGATGTTGATATAACCACACACTTTACATATAGAGTTAAACAAGTGTAGAAACCCGCGCGATGCAGCGGGATTGCTTTTGTACACGTGAATTTAGAACTGATGAATGACCGGAAAATTTGTTTGTCTATTTTCGTGGCTACAAAGGACTTACTTTGTAACGACACTTAAACCTTAGGGACTACTTTTGCGAAATTGCTATAGATAGTTATTAATTCTACAGGACTTACTTTGCAACGACACTTAAACCTTAGGGACTATTTTTGCCAAATTGCTATAGATAGCAATTAATGCTAAAGGACTTACTACGCGACGACACTTAAACCTCAAGGGCTATTTTTGCCAACTTGCGAAAGTTAGCAATTAATGTTTTGACACATGGCATGTGAAGAGAGCATGTCTTGCTCTATAGTTTGCTATAGATAGCAATTAATGCTAAAGGACTTACTACGCGACGACACTTAAACCTCAGGGGCTATTTTTGCCAACTTGCGAAAGTTAGCAATTAATGTTTTGACACATGGCATGTGAAGAGAGCATGTCTTGCTCTATAGTATATATGATAATAATAATGATAATAATAAGTAGACATGTCAAAAGGGGGTTTTAGCCTCGGTCTGAGTTCTTTTTATAAAGGTCACAGTTCTTTTTATTGGTCACAGTTCATTACATTGGTCCAATCATGGTTTATGTGTAGAACTTGACCTCCCTATCAGGTTATGCCATATGCTATATGGATCAGGTTATGTTGTGAATAGTATTATGCTTTCAATAATTTTATGGTCTGCCTGGTTGAAAAAATCCAACAGACCCGGGAATATTTGAAAACTCATACGAACTCTCAACTTTTTTCTTTTAATTTCGTACTCTAAAATATTTTTTGGTCTTTCTTTAAAGGTCTAATTGTTTTAAATATATTATACTTGACAAGTTTCGTAATTCTACCGTGCAAAAACATTTTTTAGGTGTTAATGTGTGTAGAACTTGACCTCCCTATCAGGTTATGCTATATGGATCAGGTCACTTCCATGTCACTGCCACGTCATCCAGCTCACTCCAATTCATTGTCCAGCTTACTTCAATCTCATGCTATATATAACTACAAAAATTGGCAAGCATATTACATTTTTAGCTATTCAATTTGCATACCTGTAACTAAATCTTCAACTAAATCAATTAAAATCACTTCAGTAACAAATGTACGCTGATGCACAGACTTCTGACGACTCGATACATGTGTTCCAGATTCTATGGACCCCCATATTACCAAGGAATGCCAAATAGTAATGATAGGTTAAAGAAAACCATATTTATAAAGAGCTCGGCTAGTTAAATATAAAAATGAAACAACACAGATCCTCAAATTAATTAGGAGCATGAATGATTAACACCCTATCTAAGAGATGCAGAAAAAGGTGATCTCAGGGAAGGTAAAATACATGACCACACTTGGTTCTATACTAGAGTCTTTAAACCAGTAACATAAACTCTCCACGATCTCAAACCTCCCAAGCTTGATGCAAACTTTCAAGATCTATTACCTGAGAACTTTTACAAATGTACACATACTTGTAAAGAAAAAAAAAAGTTTTATATAAATAAATGGGCAACTTGCTAGGAGGTTAAATTCTACACACATTAACAAGTAAAATTGACCCATTCAATACGAACCCGTTTTCATCCCTTACTCAACGTGTATGACCCGCCATTTTGCCACATCTAAACTAGTATGCTTCTTTTCATAATGTTTTACCAACACTAGTATCAAAACTTTTTTTTTATCATCGAAGCCGATTTGAAAAGCGTGACTGCAAAAGAAACACGTTTAAAACCCAAGGAGGAAAAGTTGGTGTTAATAGGAAAGGAGATGGATAATCTTGAACACTTGCATATGGTGGGTGTGAAGGATAAAGCAATGGTGATCTTAATCGAGAATTGACCTACCAAAAATAAAATAACGAAGAAGTTAAGGAACGTCAAACTAATGGTAAACAATTAGTTTGCAGAAAAGTTTGATGTTCCAAGTAACAAATCTTTCTTTCACCAAATGTAATGAATTCTTGAATCATCTTTTTCTTACCATTTTTTATGAAGATATTTTTCTAACCTTTTATCCTAACACTCTATCCCACATAGGCCGAAGATAGAAGTTGTTGGTTACTTATATAGCATGAGTGTACTTGTGTTAAATGTGTTGAGATTGGTATTATGTTTTCGGGTATTTCAGCATCTTTCAGGTTGAAAAAATCTTAAGGGTCTTGAAACTCTCCAAAACTCATATAAACTCTCATCTTTTTAATTATAATTTGGTATTTCAAAACATGTTTTGGTGGAGACCATCGTTGTAACACCCCAACCCGACAAGGGTAAAGATATTACAAATATGGTTTCAAATCAGAACCTTAAGTACTATACAATAGCGGAAGCCTTTACAAAATATTCAAAAAGAAAACATAAATAGCTAAACTTCAAATAAATCTAAGATCTCTATGGTCAAATCTTGCTCTTGTCTCTACACTCAACCCAGATCAGCTATCCCATAAGCTCATCTTGAATGCTTAAAACCTGCCGCAGGAAAAGAAAATGCGGCTGAGCTTACAAAGCCCAGTGAACAGATATAACAGAACAAAAACTAAACAAAAACAGAAATACAAAATTGAAACAAAGAAAAGAATAACAAAGTCGTAACGGAATGAGATTCAATGAAACATGGAGGATTCTGCGGAAACACAATTACACAGAAATCAGGAAGAACAAATAACAAATAAGAACAAACACATAGCACATTGCTGACACAAATGCAAACACATTAAAATAACCAGACCTTAACTAAATCAGGAAATTCGAGTGCATATAAGCCAAACGAAATATCAAAACTAACAGAAACAATTTCTATGAAGTAAACATGACATTCACACAAATCGGATAAGTTACATTTAATAAACTTAACCAGTGTTGTAGCAGTGGAAAACAACAGTCAGCACATAGTAGTCACACATACCAATGAGAACACCTTACAAAAACTATAACTAAATGAACTAAAGGCATAACATAGCAGATAGTAAGTTAACAGGCCAGACATTATAAATTAAACCGTTTTCCCAGATCAAACTTTAGTATAAGCAGAATTTAAACATGGCAGGTCACACATACAGACAGAAAACACAGTAGACAAACTATAACTCAATAGACAAAGACATAACATAGCCATTAGCAATTATCAGAACAGATATCATAAGCTAAACCAATTCTCAGATCAAATCTTAACATCAGCAGAGTTTTAACATAGCAGATCACATATGCAGACAGATAACTAATCGATAGGCAAGGTTTATAAAATTAACTGAACCATCATACATACTAACTTCCAAACACTCAATTGTTCACTAGCACACTCATCTCGCAGATCAACGCATTCACGTGACGATAAACTAACATAATATCAGATATACGAATCATGTTTAAACATATTAATCCTATCCTAGCATGGCAACTAGTAATCACTTGAACATATACGTCATGAGCACATTCACTAACATGTCATATCAGAATACATAATATAACACTCGAAAGTACTAAACCATAACAGAATACTTAACGCAGACATAACAGATAAGGATTTATTTAACTACCACGAGCCCAGACATATCATATCAGAAACATCATACATATACAGAAATAACCTTAGAAAATAATTTGGAGTAGCCAGCTCCCAGAAGTTGTGAAGACGCGTATTGCATACGACATCATTCACTAGACAAATCATCTCGGATAACAGATCAGATCTAGGATGCATCCATACGCCCCACCAACAGATATTGGTCATATAATATAACTCGAGCTCATAACAGATAACGGATAAGGGACGTGGCAGAACTTCACTCTACTGCCCTAGAGTCATGTCAGAGGTGCATCACTGACACGGACATGGAACCCCCATGACTAGTTAATATTTTGGCTCGGGTGTCCAACTAACTTAGGTCAAACAAAATTTCAGATATGACACAGGTCATAATCAAACACAAAGATCACAGATAACATATCAGGTAGTTCATATTATAAGGTTCATATTCCGACATTCAGAAGTCAGAAGTTCTTATCACAATAACAAATCATACATTCATATTTAGAAGTTCATAGTTACACTTAATGAGGTTCAACAAATATGCATATCAGTGTCTTCATAACGCAAGTTCACAACAGATATTGCATGGTTCAATAAAAACAGAAGTTCAGATAAGCAACAGCTCAAACAAACAAAATAGGGTTCATAGCAAAGGCTTAGGAAATCCTAATATAAAAGCTAACGAAAAGAAAACGTTATAAGGAACCTTTACTGAAAAGGTCAGAATATCTGTACCTTAACGCAAATGAGAGAAAAACAAACGAATGAATGAACACGAAGATACAACGTCGCGTCTCCTTCAACGAATCTACACGGATTAGGATTTGTTTAATACTTATTAGCATCATTAAAGCTATAACGGATTAATCGCATTAACATTCTTAGAGTTATAAGTATATTCTCATTTAATAAGCTTCTTATGCATTTGTAAGTGTGTAACCTATTGATATCATATTTTATCTTTCAGTTTCTTAAACTCATATTCGGACCAGACTTTAGCGATTTTTATAAAATACTTACTTAGCTCAAATGAAATCAAGCAAAATCCCAGAGGTTCCCATATGAGTTAAGAGACTCTCCAAAAATTGGTGGGTTCTATTTCCATGCTAAATGGCCTATGGAAAATCACAAGTCCAGACCTATCCAGAAAGTGATCAGAAAATACACCTTAAAAGTTTACGCTTATTGGACCTGTTTAGACACCTTGGAAAAATCCCCAGAACTCCCAGAAATTCATTTATGTCATAAATATCACTCCTGTAAAAGGAGAGCTCCCAATTCCTTATGGTTTGAAAATAAAAAAAAATCAAACAATACAACTAAATTTCAGACCCGTTTTCTCAGCTTTGACACTTGATTTTGTAAAATTCAAAAATACGACTTAGACAACTCCAAATCCGACCAAACCACTTGGAAAACTTAACTAAGACATAAAATAAACTTTTCCAACAAAAACCCAGATTATTGTACTTATAAAATTCGATCTATGACACGCACAAGTTCGACATATGATGCTGTCCAGTTTTAGGGTTTATTAAAACCATTATAATCACATGTTTAGACCATTAATTACACTTAGGGTTCCATTCCAATTAGGGTTTCGAATTTATTAGGCATGATAACATTTACATATGTGGTTCGGTTCTCTTGTGCTCGACATACCTATGATCCGATTCAAACAATACATATATAATATATGTTCTCTTAATTCTTATAAGGTCCGATTTATTATTTGTTTGTTTCATATGGTTCGGCCAATAAAGAAACACAAGCTCGACTAAAAACAAAACAAGTTACAACATATTATACGTTAGGTGTTGTCAAAGGAAGACGAGAAGAACATGTTATACCTTAGCTTGCTCACGTTGGGACTAAACTCGCGACACCAAGGGATTAGGGTTCGGCCGAATGAAAAAGAAAGAAAGAAGAGGCAAACTAGGGTTCCAAATTGAGGTTAATGTGTTGTATATATAGGTGGTACAAATAGGTTAGGGCTTTAGAGGGTGTGGGCTTCGGCTTGGGTCCAACCGAACACAAACAACACGCCCATCTTGGGCTCTCGGCTTGAGTCCAAGCTAACAAAACCAACGGCCCAACTTTGGTTCACCATTAACGAAAACAAGGCCCAAACGATTTACGCGAGACGTTTAATCTTCGTCGTACCATGTCGATCACGTACACATATTCGTTAAGTTTTAATTATAGATAAGTTAAGTTTTAAATTTCGTTAAATGAACATAAACGTATTTTACGTATTTTATAATTTTCGATTTCAAGGGTATTTTAGTCTTTTTACGTGTCTTAGATTTTCGGGTTTTACAATCGTACCGGAATCTTTTATTTCACATAGCTTAGAAAGGAAAACTGATTGTGAAAGCTCATAAAGAAACAACTGGAATGTAAAAGTGTATCTTAATTTTTTTGGTTAGAACGCAATGTGCAAAATAAATAAAAGTTCGATCTAACTCAACAATCAAGAACCAACATAAATCTTATTAGATAATTCATACATATATGAAAACCTTTTTATGACATTAACAGTTTTCAATAGTTGAATGTTCATAGTGAGGATATCCTTTGGAATATCTTCAGTGCCATATATATTTTGATTTTGACGTGGTCAGACACATCCACAACAACGATATGTCAATCATAATGTTTAAATACTTATCGACTTTGAATATTCAAGGATTTCTAAACACATAGGTTCATACTCAACATTAAACAATTCTTTAAATTCCCAAATCATTTTCACAACTGAGTACATTTATTAAGAGAATATCTAAAAGGCCAAGGATTTTGCAAATCTTATTTCTCATTTGGAACCAACTGAGCTACGCGTCACGAAAACAATTAAAGTCTTCGACAACAATTTATGCAAAATTTTCATATCTTTCGAGCTAAACTTAAAAGAAGCCACACTTGATGACAAGAAAAGAAGTAATGAAAGAACTTAAACCAGGGAGGAGGTCGAAAATAAAATAAAAGTTTGTCTTAAGATGAAAATTTGGTCGTCATTCACGCAATTTAAGCCATTGTATGTCGTAAGAACTGTAGTTTGAAAGTAGTTTTGAAGACGAAATAGGTAGAAAACGTTTCATGTTCAGACGGTTAGAGCTCCATTTATTGGACTTAAGTGTTGGAAGAAAAAAAATGTAGGGTTGATGCATTTTCTTTATATTCAGCCCCATTTATATCTTGTTTCGTTGTTATATGCTTACAAATATTTTCAACTAACTCCCTACGACCCGTATATATTATCTTCAAGTATACAAAGTATTGCCTAGCTGTTTTATAAAAAGATGTTATCATAAGTACTTATTTCAACATAATAAGTTCTAACCTATGGCCAAAACAAACAAAATAAGTATCGACATACATAAATACCACCCAAAATTTCTACACTAACGATAAGTAAACACTAACCCCCTATCTTAAAAATAATTACAGACACTATTAATACAATGTCTAAATGTTTGCAATCTTTCATCTTTATAGCTATAACAACATATTATATCATGTTTTAAACTTCAATCTGGTGTTCGAAGTGACATGTCTCTTTCTTTCTGTGTACATAAAAGTCTTTTATATAACAGTTTACCATATTTTTATGGAAGTATCTTCTAACTTTCGAATCTAGCATTGTATCCCACATAGGTTGAAGAAATATATTATTGTTTAGTAATATACTCTAGTGTATGCGGGCTATGCATGTCAAGAATAATATCATGTTCTCTAATATATATCCATCTCCCGACTTCAAAATAAATTCAGTAGGTAAGTTTGTATTTGAAAACGCATATTAGCTCTTAACTCTTTTTTGTGTCTATTATTTATTTTTTACAATAAAACATGTTCTTGTGGAGACCTTTCTAATCTTTTACGTCAAATAGCTTAAGAGGGAAAAATATATTTGAAGTTAATGAAGAAAGACTTGAAAACTGAGAAAGAGTGTGAGAAACAATTTACTTCGTTTTACTTTGATCACTATACATATCAAATGTAATTGAATTAAATAACCTATTTTTAAAAAACATTTCTGAAAATTGGAAAACCATCTCGTTTCTTTGCACATGTATGAGAATGGTTTTGGATTTCCATATGGAAAATTGCTATATTTATATATATTAATAGTGATTTTTTTTTTTTTTTTTTTTTTTAATTGTCACCATTAGCAAATGCAAGTGAAGTAAATTAACCATTGATGTAATCTCATGCTACATGGTTTCGGTTTGTGAAACTTTTCATAATTGAAAACATCACTTTCTATTATGTATCCATGAAAGATGGTTAGAGCATGGTTAAGTAACAAATAATTATTAGAGTAAATTACACCGTTCGTCCTTGTGGTATACGTTGACTGACAAGTTTCGTCCTTTGACCAAAAAACGTTTACCGTCCGTCCTTAAATGGCAAACGTTATTTAGCGTTAGTCCTCCACACTAACGGGCTCCACTAACGGGTGTTAGGCACCCATCCACTAAGGGTATTTTAGTCTTTTCCCAAACATACTAACATCAACTACCCCCACCCTCACCCAACCCTCACCCAACCCACCACCATATCTTTTTCACCATTCCTCTCTCTTTATCATCATTAATCATTTATCCCCCGATCTTAATCTCAACCACCATCAATCACCCACCATCTCCAGCAACAACCAAACCGTCACCCACCATCCCACCATCTCCGGTCATTCTATTATAATTTTAATACCAACAATCACGAATGGTTTTAAGTTTTAACTTTGAGTTAGAACAAAAGAAACATATTACAAAGTAAAGAATTAAAAATAGCATATGAGATAATGGATATGCAAATCATAAAAAGAAGTAGATGTGTCGGTTCATGTGCTAGTTCAAGAATCAAAAGCCATCATCATCTCAAAAGCCATCATCACTCGTCCAATCCTTTTAAAGAGAAAAAACTCAAAAGCCATCTCAAAAGCCATCATCACTCTGCCAACATATAAATCATTTTTTTTTGTATCTTGTCATCATCCTCACTTCATTTTAAAGAGAAAAAACTCAAATAATACTTTCTTTCTTGAAATTGTTTAACAGTTAGGAAATATTTTGGTTTAAAATCATTTTTGGCAACATTGAAACAAAACCATCCCACAGATTCATTAAAAAAAATAATAGTAAACAAAAAAATCATTTTCACTCATTTTGTATTTACTGATAAAACAAAAATCATCAATTTGGTACTTTCAAGTCAACAGATATGTGGTATCATAAAGGTTTTTCCCCAACAGATCTGTAGTATTTTCAAGATCTCAAATTTGGTTTATTCAAGACAATAGATCTTTACCAAAAACCATCATAGATCTTGAAATCAAAAACAAAAACAAACACGAAAAAAATTCACCTACCTGAGACCTTGTATAAGATCTTGAAGCTGAAAACTTGTGACTTCATCATGGGTTACCACATACGAATTTTTGATGGATTAGACGTGGTGATGGCGGCGTTGTAACAGTGGTTTGTGACAGTCGGTTGGTGGTGGTGGATGGTGTCCATGTGGTTTGCGTTGATGATGATGGTGTCATGGTGGGTTTCATGATGATGGTGTCGTAGTGGTGGTGGAGGGTGTCGTGTGATTTGGTCAAGCATTGGAGCAACAATCAGGAGCTTGATTTGGTGTTATGTGTTAGATTTTTTTTGTTCTTGATATTATGATTTGGGTTAAAAGATGACTTCTGGGTTTTGTTGTTACTCAAGATGGTAATGTTGGGTATGTAAATGAACACACGACCCAATCCAAAATTCCAAACATGATGCTTAGATATTATACAAGTGGCAAATGTAAAAGGACGAAAATACCCTTACATTTTTAGACTTAACGATCGTTAGTGTGTCCCGTTAAAGCAAAGGACCAACGGTACATAACGTTTTGCATTTAAGGACGGACGGTAAACGTTTTTTGGTCAAAGGACGAAACTTGTCGGTCAACGTATACCACAAGGACGAACGGTGTAATTTACTCTAATTATTACCTATGATTTTACCACAATGGCGGTTATTAATAGCAAGCATAATTTGATCACTAAACATATTTCCCTAAGCGTAATTCCTTCAGCGTCGTATAAATTTTTACATAATGATTCTAGATAAGTAAACGATAACTCCTTGTTCCTAGAAAAAATCACTGGTACTTTCAATAACAACATGTAATCTCATTGTTATAACATGTCTTCTGGTGGAAACCAATTTAAATCTTTAGTAATACATAGGTCCATACTAAAAGATTATCCATATTCCCAAATATTTACTACAACTCATTTTGTCGAATTCTTAAAAGACGGATTTTACGACTCTTATTTCTCGTTAGTTAACGATGTTAAAGTAGGTAAGCAATTTCAATTTAGAAAAAACTTGTCTTATAATGACATTGTGGTTTTTATCCACGCCATTTGAGCCACAGGGTCCTGTTGGAATTATATATCAAGACATTCAAATAAATAATCACAAAAATATCAAAGTATCAAGCGGAAGCGTATAGGATGTATTAACGAATAATTAATTAACATAAAAGAATATGCGTACCTTTTCTTGATTCTAGCCGAACAAGAATCAAATCCACAAACTAGCAACGGATGAACCCTAATTTGATTTAGTTAGGATTATGTGAATTACCCATTACCTTTTTGTAATTCAATCCAAGATAATAACAAAAGTATGTTATTACTATGTTCTTGTACACACGTACTAAACCGAATTAAAGTAATGCTAGTTTTTAGTAAACGAATAACTTGATGTGGAAAAGTTTAAGGATCGACACCCACAAAAGGTGTGGCCGATCGGCTTGGACAAAACACACACAAAACAATTTTAGGTTTAGCTTGTGAATACAAGAGAGATCGCAAAAACAAGACCCCTAGCCTTGTTTATATACCCAAGCAAACTTGGTGAACAAGTTGTGGATTGTTTCCTAATACCCCTAGGCCGATCGGTTCATAACCTCCACAAGGGGTTCCGGAATCTTCCAAACTTTGCAATTAAGTCCTCTTCCAAATACCTTTAACGACCGTTAGTCCATTACATTAATTACTTAACGTCCGTTAGTTATTTCGTTTAATAAATAAATAAATAAAACATTTATATTTAATTATTAACTTTAAATTCTCATACGTAAAGTGTGCAATCCCATAGTCTCGAGTTCGATCCTAACTCACGTCTACTAATTTATATCCATAAAACTAACAGCTCCCACTTGGATATATCTTAATAGAGTGATCACATTCGGTTAGCGTCTAGCAACACTTCGATGCCTCTAGTACAACTCGAGCAAGGCTCCTGGAAAACCTTTTAATGATTTCTCATTATTATTATCCTTTTGTTTCTAATACCACGTTAAATAAAGATATGGAATTAAGTCATTCTTTATATAACTATTCTGTTTCTCGTTTGTAAGTGATTGACCAAGATTACCGAATCATCTAAACATATTTAGGGGAGATTTGGGTGCGGCCGCACAAACATCTTTTCAACCCTACGAGGGGCCAGCAGTATTAAACTCCAAATAAATTTGAAGGAACAAATTCTATTTTGACTACAAGAATAACCCACAAACTTTGTAACACTTCTGAAAACCACCCTTATGACTACCAGTTACGTATAGCGTTAAGTTGCTCAACAGAAATGCACTACATTTATGACACTTATCTGGTATCTCAAGTTTGAGGATAACTATTCATAATTTACTTATAACAATATCCACAAAGTAAATTATGTAGTTGAGATAAGTCCTATATTCAATTCATTGAATATCATCTGAAATTGGTATGCATTCTCATCAATATACTTTCAAGTATATTCTACCACATCTCTCAGATTTGTCTTAGTTCAATGATACTCCCATATCATTAATCGACAACGGACATTTAAAATAACTTAGTTATTTACGGATTAAACATGCAAATATAGGACAACAATATTATAAATGAAAATAAACATAATCCAAACTTTATTTCATCAAAATAATAAATGTTTTACAATATCCTTTATCCAAATACTAATCACAGTTATGCATGAAACTATTAGCTAAACGAAGTCCAATTCCATTGGCAAGTCCTACAAGCTTGTCTTTAGCTAAAGCCTTAGTGAACGGGTCAGCTAAGTTATCATCTGTGTGAACTTTTAGTAGATTTATTTCACCTTCCTGGACTTGTTCCCGAACATAGTGATACTTCCGTAGAAAATGCCTGGTGCCCTTCATGACTCCAGGTTCATTGGCAAATATGACTGCAGCAGAATTGTCACAATACATATCAATAGGCGATTCAATTGAAGGCATAACACCAAGCCCTGAAATGAATTTCCTAATCCAAACAGCCTCCATTGCAGCTTCCGAAGCAGCTATGTATTCGGCTTCTGTCGCAGACATCGCAATCGTACTCTGCTTCTTGCTCTTCCAGTCAACTGCTCCTCCATTGATGACAAAGACATAACCCGTCTGAGACTTCATATCATCTTTATCACACTGCCAGGACGCATCACAGTAACCTGTAACACCAAGCTCTGTGTCTGGATTTCCACCATACACCAAAAACATATCTTTAGTATTTCTAAGATACTTTAGAATATGCTTAACAGCAATCCAGTGAAGTTCACCCGGATTCTGTTGATATCGACTGGTCATGTTTTGAGCGAACGCCACATCTGGCCTTGTGCATCTCACAGCATACATAATAGATCCTACAGCCGAAGCATAAGGAACTTTCTGCATGCGTGCCACCTCAGCAGGTGTTGAAGCACACATATCACTACATAAGCCATGCTTTACTTCCATCGGCAAATATCCTTTCTTGGAATTTTGCATACTGAATCTCTTCAATATTTTATCAATGTAAGCGCTTTGACTTAAACCAATTAACCGCTTTGACCTATCTCGGTAGATCTTGATTCCCAAAATGTATGCAGCTTCTCCTAAATCCTTCATGGAAAAACACTTTCCAAGATATGCCTTAACATTTTGCATACTTGGAATGTCTTTTCCCATAATTAATATGTCATCGACATAAAGAATTAGGAAAATTTCATCACTCCCACTAACTTTGTGATATACACATGTCTCATCAAGATTTTGAACAAATCCATACCTTTTGATTTCTTCATCAAATCTTTTATTCCATTGCCTTGATGCTTGCTTCAATCCATAAATGGACCTTTGAAGTTTGCATACACGGTTTGGAAATTGTGGATTCACGAACCCCTCAGGTTGCTTCATATAGATGTCTTCATCCAAGCGACCATTTAAGAAGGCGGTTTTGACATCCATTTGCCATATCTCATAGTCATAGTATGCCGCTATAGCTATGAGAATTCTAATAGCTCTAATGTCTGCTACAGGAGAAAAGGTCTCCTCGTAATCAATGTCATAAGTTTGAGTAAAACCTTGCGCAACTAGACGAGCTTTATAGATGTGTACATTGCCATCCATGTCAGTCTTAATTTTATAGAGCCACTTACTCCCAACCACCGAGGCGTTTGGAGGTAAGTCAACCTCTACCCAGACTTCATTTTCTCTCATGGATTGCATTTCCCCATTCATTGCAACCTGCCATTTAGCCTTGTCAGGACTTGCCATGGCAGCTTTATAACTAGTAGGCTCTCCAAGATCTCCTAACATAGTTTCCTCAACCTCTACGTTAAGACATAGACGTTCAGGTGCACGTATATTCCTTACGGATCTACGAACGGGAATCACTTCAACTTCTGGTGGAGGACCCAGACTATCAGGTTCTACCGGAAGTACATTAGTGTTTTCAGAAGGTAATGCATCTTCTTGATCATCTTCCAGATCATAAACTCTCCCACTGAATTCTTGAGATACGAGATCTCTTTCAAGAAAATCTCCATACCTAGCAACAATTACTTTATTTTCAGTTGGATAGTAAAAGTAGTAACCCATAGTTTTCTTAGGGTATCCTACGAAGATACACTTTACAGATCTTTGTTGGAGTTTATCTGCTGAGTCACGTATAACATACGCCTCGCAACCCCAGACCTTTAAATAAGACAAGTTAGGAGCTTTACCATGCCATATTTCATATGGTGTCTTATCAACCTTCTTTGTGGGAACCATATTTAGAATACGAACAGCAGATTCTAAAGCATAATCCCAAAAGGATAAATGTAGAGTGGTAAAATTAAACATAGATCGTATCATGTCCAACAATGTACGATTTCTTCTCTCAGATACACCATTTTGTTGTGGAGTATATGGAGAAGTGAGATTCTGGACAATTCTATTCTCAGCTAAGTAATCTTTAAACTCTTGGCTTAGATACTCGCCTCCTCTATCGGATCGAAGAGCTTTAATCTTCTTTCCCAATTGCAGTTCTACTTCAGCTTTGAAAACCTTAAATGTTTCAAACACCTCATGTTTATGCTTAAGTAAATAAACATAACCATAACGGCTGAAATCATCAGTAAAGGTTAAGAAGTAGCTAGCACCTTTCTTTGACACATGTCTAAGTGGTCCACACACATCAGTATGAATAAGACCAAGTAGATCAGAAGCCCTCTCCATATTGCTATGAAAAGGTTTCTTAGTCATCTTCCCAGATATACATGACTCACATTTATCAAATGATTTGATTCGGTGCAATCCGTCAAGTTTTGTCACACAAGCTAGCCACTTGTGAATGGCCAACCGTAACAAACTTAAAACAGTCTGGAACCAAATGCAATGAAGTCCAGGAGAGTATAGTGTTTCCCCAGGTCGTTATGTCCCAACGAGCTGTGCGAGAATAGTCAGACGAATAGTGATCGAGAGGATTTGAATGGAAAAGAGATATGATTGATTATAACTACAGAAAAAGTTTATAAATTACAGGGGCTTAAATGCAAATTAAAAGAAATTAAAAAGATAAACTATATTAAATAAACGCTATCACTATTTGTAAAATCTAATGTTTTTGATTTTTCTTTTATAAAACTTAAATTAAAAACTACGTGACGTACACAAGAAAATGTAAAACTGAAGCAATATTAATCCTAAAAATATGAAAATGACATTTTTACAAACCTAATGATAAGAGAAAATTTTTAGAAAAAGAAAATTATTTTTATAACTATTTATCTAATTATTATTAATTAAAAACTATTTTTACTTATTTAATAATACCCTAAAATACAAGAAAATATGAAATAAAGCTAGAAAAATGAAATTATGACTTAGAAAAATCTAAAATTACTAAAGAGAATTTTCAAAACTAATTTTGTATTTTTCTGATTATTTTTGTATTTTCTATGAATTAAAAACTATTTAAAACTACTTAAATTGCTTAAAAATACAAATTTAACTAAGAAAAATCTGGAAAAATATTTTTTTGACTTTTTATATTTATCTTAACCTAGGAAAAATAAAAACTTATTTTTTTGAAACTTTTCTGAATTAATTGTATTAAAAGCTATTTAAAAATACCTAAAAACTGTTTTAAATGAAGAAAAATAGCAAACTGGCCTAGAAAAATCTGAAAAATTCAAGATAAGTCTAAAATAATATTATGAATCTGAGAAAAATATAAAAATAGGGGCTTATGTGAGAGAATATGAAACTGCAATGACAAGTGCTTATGAATAAGCACTTGAAATAAGCCAAAGAGCACAATAAGCTACCAAACTAACACAGAACCTATAATATGCTAAAAACACTCAAAAGCAGCTAATTACAACAAGCTTTAACCTCTGGAATACAAACTACAAAGATTTGGATGATTTGACATTAAGTGCTAAAAGAGATTTGATGTCTACTTTGTGGCTTAAAAATAAGCCACCCAATAAGCTGGAAGTTGAAAACAGAAGTTGGAACTTGAAGTTGACCTGGTTGGCTAGTTGTAAACCAAAGATGAGCCTTGGGCAAGCTCTTATGAGCTTTTGCCAAGCTCTGCAAGACCCTGTGCAGACTCAGTATTAACTAAAAATCTACTAAAATTACTAAAAATCTACTAAAATCATAATAAGAATCTAGACCAGTTTAAGTTTATAAACCCAAAGTTTCAATGAAATTGACCCAGAAATGAGTCAATTAAAAATCAACTTAGGTTGATTGAAAACTGATATTTGCAAATTTGACTTTTTGACAGTTATGAAGATTTTGACTTTTATGAACTTTAATCTTAATTTAATGACTGAATATGATGTTATATGTTAAAGTAAGGTTACATAAGGCTACTCCATTGAATTCTAAGTACAAATCAAACTTTTGATTTCACAATTTTTTGACAGATATGAAATGAAGACAGGAACATGGTGATTTTGACTTTTAAGGTGCACAAGTGATATTTGATGACTGAAATGGTTCAAGTGAACCTAACTGAGACTTAGTAGACAGATTTTAAGCATAATCCAAAGCTCAATCTCAATCAAACCTACTGATCCAAACACTGCTATAGAAACTGTTTTGAAGATTTAAACTAAGCTAGTTGCTGATTTAACTTATTCCACCACTTAAACTAAATCTAACATCCTAATTACCACTAATTAAACATGTCTAAACTATTTAATGACCATAGGTTCCAATACAAACACAATATGTAAACTGTATTAGAAATGAAAAGAAGATAAAACTCACAGGTGTCCCAGCTTATTTTGCAGCTTAAACCAAACCCAAACTATACTAAACTATACCAAACCAATCCATATCAACTCTGCAACAACCTGTAACCATTTCCATCACTGCTTGAACAGATTTTCTTCACAGTTGACTTTTGTTGACCAAAAATGAAAATTGCTTGAAACTGAATTCCAAGCTTATCAAAAGCTATAATAAGCTTAAGTAAACTTATTGGAACTTAAAAATAAGCTGTTAAAGGTTTGGATATAAGACTTTGAAACTGAACTTTTCAACAGTGAACATCAAAACATGAAATTTAAGTGAAACCTTGAATTAAGACTTGAAATGAATTACAATGACTAAGTTGCTTAGTTTGAATACAATAAAGCTTAGGATTACATTTTAAAACACTAATTAAGCTAATTTAATGAAAAACGACATACATTAGAAAATAAAAATTAACTACTGCTTTCTTTTTCTTCTAGCTTCTTCTTCCTCTTTTATACACCCAAAATGTTTCTCTCTCTCCTCTGATCACTTCCCACTTGGTTCCAGGGCCATTGGATGTCTTGAGTGGATTTTGGCCATTGGATCAAAATTTGGCGGGAAAGTGGATATTTGCCAGTGGTTCTGTATTTGCAACTGGGGGGGGGGGGGTAGAGTGTAGGTGTGATGATTATGGGGGTGAGTTGGAAGAGATAAGGTGAGAGGAGAGGTGATAGGAGAGGAGAGTTGCAGGGCTAGTGGGAGAAGAAAGGTGAATAGGTGGGCGGGAGGATTGGTTTGACTGGGGTGGTTTGACCAGGGGTTCAAAATGGAGTAATGACAGGGGGTCATAAAGGTTATATGGCAGGGTCAAGTCCAAAGGTTATGAAAGAGGTCAAAGGATTAGTTTAATATTGTAGGGACCATTTTGTAATTTCTGAAATTTGGAGGACCAAAGCTGCCAATTTCTCAAAGTTGTTTCAAGGGTCACTTTTGACAAGTTGCAATAGTACAAGGACCATTTTTGACATTTTCAAACTTTCAAAGGACCATTTTTGCCAAATTTCAAAGTTTAGGGACCTAAGTTGTAAATTTGCAATTTTAAATCTCAAGGACCAATTTTGACAACTCATGAATCCCTAGGGACTTGAAATGATATTTTTCTTTATTTTGTTTTACCAGGGACTGTTTTTGACAACTTTTGAAACTTGGGGGACTAAAACTGCCAATTATGCAAACTTGATACGTTTTTCACCAGATTTTGATATTTTTGCATTTAAAACACATAAAACACTTATTTGTGATATTTTTATCATTTTGATGCATTTCTGAGTGTTTTCAGATGTTTTTGCAGTTTAAATGGTACAAAAATGATGAGTATTAGGATTACATTTTAAAACACTAATTAAGCTAATTTAATGAAAAACGACATACATTAGAAAATAAAAATTAACTACTGCTTTCTTCTAGCTTCTTCTTCCTCTTTTATACACCCAAAATGTTTCTCTCTCTCCTCTGATCACTTCCCACTTGGTTCCAGGGCCATTGGATGTCTTGAGTGGATTTTGGCCATTGGATCAAAATTTGGCGGGAAAGTGGATATTTGCCAGTGGTTCTGTATTTGAAACTGGGGGGGGGGGGTAGAGTGTAGGTGTGATGATTATGGGGGTGAGTTGGAAGAGATAAGGTGAGAGGAGAGGTGATGGGAGAGGAGAGTTGCAGGGCTAGTGGGAGAAGAAAGGTGAATAGGTGGGCGGGAGGATTGGTTTGACTGGGGTGGTTTGACCAGGGGTTCAAAATGGGGTAATGACAGGGGGTTATAAAGGTTATATGGCAGGGTCAAGTCCAAAGGTTATGAAAGAGGTCAAAGGATTAGTTTAATATTGTAGGGACCATTTTGTAATTTCTGAAATTTAGAGGACCAAAGCTGCCAATTTCTCAAAGTTGTTTCAAGGGTCACTTTTGACAAGTTGCACTAGTACAAGGACCATTTTTGACATTTTCAAACTTTTAAAGGACCATTTTTGCCAAATTTCAAAGTTTAGGGACCTAAGTTGTAAATTTGCAATTTTAAATCTCAAGGACCAATTTTGACAACTCATGAATCCCTAGGGACTTGAAATGATATTTTTATTTATTTTGTTTTACCAGGGACTGTTTTTGACAACTTTTGAAACTTGGGGGACTAAAACTGCCAATTATGCAAATTTGATAAGTTTTTCACCAGATTTTGATATTTTTGCATTTAAAACACATAAAACACTTATTTGTGATATTTTTATCATTTTGATGCATTTCTGAGTGTTTTCAGATGTTTTTGCAGTTTAAATGGTACAAAAATGATGAGTATTTAGACACTCATCATGATTCATCATTGATATTTTGCAAAAGCCCTTCTTGTTGCAGCTTATGCATGCGAGCCTTGCCTATATGAGCAAGTCGACAATGCCAAAGATAAGAAGAATTCAAGTCTAACTTTATCTTCTTGTTAATGCTAAACATCGAATTATTATTATTGTTAGATTCATTTCCAATCACATCAATTTCAAACACACCATTCACAGTAATTGCTTTAAAATAAAATACACCATTTAAAGAAACATCAATTCCATTACGTGAAATAGTATGAGTAAAACCATCATCCAACAAAACTGAAAAGGAAACAACACCTCTAATTACAGAAGGTGCGTAATGACAATTGTTCAATAACAGTACTAAGCCCGAAGGCAATACTAAACTAAACGTTCCTATGGCTTCAACAGCTGCATGTGCGCCATTTCCCACGTGCAGATATTGCTCCCCATAGGCAAGCTTCCTTTCCACTCTAAACCCCTACAGTGTATTACAAATGTGAATACCACAACCCGTATCATATACCCAGGAATTTTTAAGATTTAGAGTAAATAATTCAATGACAAATAAATTATCTGAAGGACCGGCGCCCGAGGACCCGACGTTCATCTTATTTGTCCGCAATTTATCAAGATAGAGAGCACAGTTTCTCTTCCAATGCCCAACTGTCTTGCAATGGTGGCATGCTTGATCCTTTTTAGGATTATCCTTCCTAGGAGTAGGATACTTCTTGGGTTGAGGTTGATAGGCCATAACATTTTTACCTTTGTCAACCTTTCCCTTACCCTTCCCTTTCTTGTTGTTCGCACGCTGCGGTTTTGGCTTATTAATCCTTCCACCCTGAATAGCAAGTACGTGGGTGGTAGGAACCTTTTGAGGTAACCCTTTCTCATAGTCAATTAGCAATGCGTGTAGGTCAGTAACTGTCTTCCCCACGCAATGCATATTGAAATTTCTGACAAAACCATTAAAATCCTTGTTAAGGGATCTATTAATCAGATTCACAGCCATGTCATCATCATAAGTTTTGCCAAGTGCTTTTAGTTGGTCCATGTACCCTTTCATTTCAAGTACATGAGCACTTACGGGTTTACCCTCTCCCTGCCTACAGCTGTGTAACGCGTCGGTCAAGTCATAAATCTCGACGGCAGCTGGTTTCTCAAACATAGTTCGAAGTTCATTGAGCATATTAAATGGGAAATGATGTTCGAACTGCTTTTGAAGAGCAGATTCCATCGTTCCCAACATAAGACAAGCCACATCGTTATGACGCTTATACTCAAGTTGCCAAACGTCCTTTTCAGCTTGAGTAGCTGTAGGACCAGTTGGTTCAGCAGGACAAGGTTCATAAATGTATTTCAACCGGTCAGCAACTCTACAGACAATTCTCAAAGAGCGGTGCCAATCATTGAAATTCTTAGAGCCAGTCAACTTTTCTCGATCAAAAAAGGTTTTGAACGCAGAAGTTAGAGCAGTGTTAGTGTTATCGGTGTTTTGAGCCATTTCTACAGAAAAAAGTTCAAGTATTAGTATTTTTGATAATACACTTTTCAAGAAAATAAATATACCCAAAGGTAATATAAACATATAACCATATTATTTTCTCGAAAACTAGGATCCAAATTATCATATGTTCATTACATCAGTTGATCTTCTAGTAACGAAAATACATAATAAGGTAATCTGTCGAACATTAATTGGCAAACAATTTCCAACTCCTAGATCATTATGGGATTTATATTTTCCAACGCTATTGCAAATATAAACATGTTTCATCCCATCTTATGCCATTGAGTCCAGGTCTCACTTCCTACTCAACTTAAGTGTCTAACTTAAAGAACTGCAAATATGTCCATGTAAGGTCTGACTTTACATAGAGATTTACCTCTCCATTACAATCTAGCCAAGTACTTTCATGACGTAAATTGCAACTTCAAGTGTTCCTTTTAATTAGATGGCATATTCTTAATTTTAAAAGGGTACTAGTTTTGATTTTATGTGGTCAAATCAAATATGTACAAAGATGTCATGCATTCATCTTGTAGCATAATTTAATAAAAAACTTTTTATTACCAATTATTAAAGATCAAATTATCAAAGTCTTGACTGAGGTATTGGGTTCACCAATCAAGGAATTTAGTGATAATTATCATCCATTATACCGTACTTTTGCATAAGTGTAAACACTTAGTGTTTCGGATAATTACCACCGAAGTGGCGCATGGAATTAAAACTAATTCGCCCTTAAGATGAGCTTGTACATTTTATGGCTTACTAAGTAGCTCCATTCGAATTTACAGGGGGCAGAGGACCAGGTAAGCGCAAACGCATAACCTTAGACATCCATTCAGTGTGACTGTGCGCACTTCTTAAATAACCCCTTTATAGTTCATTCGAATGGGTGAGCCGTTCAGTCATTGTACAAAAGTCACCAATCAATTAAACTTTTGAAAACTTAATCCTTTAAAAAACAATTCAAAATTTCGCCATTGTTTAGTCCATATTATTTTTCTATTCAAAATTACCCTTTGCTTAAAACTGTCAAACATAATAAACAAACAAGTAACAAATAAAAAATAAACTACTAAAGAAAAAACAATGCGCACATAATAAACAATTTATACGTGTAAACAAGTAGCCACATGCAACTTATTCGATAAAACCCTATTAATAATCAATATCTAGGTTAAATTAATGTATATATTAATTTAGGGTTTTCACTCCAACAATAGAAAGTGAACCACATACATCGATGAATCGATTGCGTAAACCCTTAATTAAATTATACCAAATTGCACATAATTGATTCATTAATATATGTAATTGGAGTCTTCCCCAATTCAAGATTTATCGCAAATAAATATGTCTCAGCAATTAAACAATATATCAAAGCAACTTATCTATGACTAACATGCATGTATAATCATGGATATCATAACAATTTATACAAAGAAGTCACAAGATCGCATATAAAAATTCTATGACACATAACAAATTATTCATGAATTAATCACGTAATCAATATTAATTCTAGGTTTTAATAAGGTTAGCAAACAATTTTCAAAACCCTAAAAAAAAATATGTATATGTCGACTTAAAAAAAATAGGGTACGCCCCAATTTAAAAAAAAAAATCGACCAAAACATAAATTAAACATAAACCCTAGATTAACATAGCAAACAACATACAAGTATTTGTTTTATTACGCGTTTATGTAATTAATTACTCATTAAAAACCAATGACTCGTGATGCCACTGTTGGAATTATATATCAAGACATTCAAATAAATAATCACAAAAACATCAAAGTATCAAGCGGAAGCGTATAGGATGTATTAACAAATAATTAATTAACATAAAAGAATATGCGTACCTTTTCTTGATTCTAGCCGAACAAGAATCAAATCCACAAACTAGCAACGGATGAACCCTAATTTGATTTAGTTAGGATTATGTGAATTACCCCTTACCTTTTTGTAATTCAATCCAAGATAATAACAAAAGTATGTTATTACTATGTTCTTGTACACACGTACTAAACCGAATTAAAGTAATGCTAGTTTTTAGTAAACGAATAACTTGATGTGGAAAAGTTTAAGGATCGACACCCACAAAAGGTGTGGCCGATCGGCTTAGACAAAACACACACAAAACAATTTTAGGTTTAGCTTGTGAATACAAGAGAGATCGCAAAAACAAGACCCCTAGCCTTGTTTATATACCCAAGGAAACTTGGTGAACAAGTTGTGGATTGTTTCCTAATACCCCTAGGCCGATCGGTTCATAACCTGCACAAGGGGTTCCGGAATCTTCCAAACTTTGCAATTAAGTCCTCTTCCAAATACCTTTAACGACCGTTAGTCCATTACATTAATTACTTAACGTCCGTTAGTTATTTCGTTTAATAAATAAATAAATAAAACATTTATATTTAATTATTAACTTTAAATTCTCATACGTAAAGTGTGCAATCCCATAGTCTCGAGTTCGATCCTAACTCACGTCTACTAATTTATATCCATAAAACTAACAGGTCCAACTATTGGGCTTAAAAGTCTCGGCCACAGCCTCCTACAAATATAGTATATCTTACGAGCTATAATCTTATGAGGAGCTAATGTCATCAACAGCTACAATGACAACTTACAGATCGATAAAAGTTGATAATACGGATTATATTACAGTTTACCATCCTAAAAGCTGTCGATCTCCCAATATCCAAAATCTAACAACACACAGATATGATGGTCAGGTTATTTGAACTCGATTAAAAGCTTTCTTACACCTAGCTCACGCATCCAACATACTCGATCATGTTTATAGTGACAAATAGGCTTTAATGTCATTATCAATATATCTTAAACACGTGAAATAAACAACTCACACAGTTTTCAAAGTTCTTATTGGTGATCATTTACCATTCATAAAAGATATACAGTTTCCATCTCAAGGACGACAAATTAGGGACTAACAGAAACTATATTTATAAACAAATGCAGTAACAAACCATAACTTGTTTCGTCGTCTTTAGTACAAGTAGAAGAATATTGATACTGCAAAATCCAATATATACCATTCATTTGAAAAGTCCGTCCTACTTGTAACTTAAACGTAGTGGAACTCAATCCTAATCGAAACGTATTCAGAACTTTTAAAAAATATCCATAAGTACGTTACATCCTTTACCTAACAAATGTGACAGCTTAATAACTCTAGTGACAAATTTACTCCATAATTCACAACTACGCTCTCTAACTAAAACATTACACATATAGCGGGTCTTGGCGGGTCAAACCGAGTCTTGGCCGGAATATCCGGGTCTAGCCGGGTCAAGAGCTAGTTAGTGAGGTGATATAAAAATTAATACAAATTCTTAACTACTAGTTTTTTTGTTTTTCTTTGTACTTTTTACTGTAAAACATGTTCTAGTGGAAACTGGTTTAGTCTTTAATTCCATGTGGCTTAAAAGGAAGGGAGAATTGCATATATACCCACTAAAACTTAAAAACTTGCATATTTTTCCAAAATACAAGATTTGAATGCATGATGTACAATGCAAGTTAAGCATGTTTCAGGTATCTATACAAATATGCAAGTTTTAGTAGGTATATATATGCAATTGACCCTAAAAGGAAAGTATATTTAAAAGCCAATTGATAAAAGTATCTATATATACTCTCTAATAAAATAGAGTTTTTCTAAAGCCTCTCATAAATTTTTTCTAAAAATAATACTGCGTATCCTTTTGACACGTGGCACACTCCTCCCTTTGAATAAAGTCAAAGACACACATAATTAGACAAATTAAAAACACGTACGTTATTGTAGCTAAGCATTTGATAGGTTGTTAATGTCATTGACTCTATATTGTTAATAAAGGAAAGAATTACAAGACACGTACACTATTGCTATTTTTTTAAATAATGTTAATATTTTAATTTTAATGGCATTTAAGGTATTTCCCTAACCAGACGTATAGTCTATATCCGGGTTATGAACCCGACTAAAGTCCGACACTAACTTATCCCGGTACGAACTGGGCTACGATGATTAAATGTTTGGGCTCACGAAAGCCCAAGCCCAAATCTATTTACGGAATAGATATTGGATATCTCCTATGTTTGGAGATAATCATCCCCAACCGTCTTAGGCGGGATACGCCGAAGGTTGAGGAACACGGAACCAACAAGGATTTCGTGCGTATATAAAGGGAATCACATCCCTCGTTTAAGGTACGATCTACAAACCCTAACTCTCCTTAAACCCTAAACCGATTACTTACTCTCACGCCGGAGGATAATCGTGGGAGACAATCCCACGGTAAGCCTAACGGTGTTTTCTGTCTCTTAGTGCGCAGGTCTCAAGCAACGATTCTCAATTGGTACGAGAGCCGGAGCTCCAAACAAGGAACGCCCAACTTTTGTATCAACAAGTGGCGCCATCCGTGGGACGATTCACTAAGAACTAAGACTAGAATGACGAAGCATGGAAGTCAGCGATCGCAAGCGGACCTTACTGGAAAGAAGCTGCACACCGGCTCAGCTTCCAAACAGACTCCTGGGACAACCAGTACTGCCAAAAACAAAGGATCAGGCCTGGACTTGGTCTACCCTATAGTGGAACCGCGCTCGGGGACAACCCAGGCCACCACAACCACTACTAGCACAGTGGATCCACTGCGCACTGTTCTTACCACTCCCTTCAAACCGGTATTAGAGACTGACTTGACAAAAGCACCAGATGCACCGGATAAAAATAAGGACACAGCGGCAGAAGCGAATACCCTCGCTCTAGAAGGGGTCGCACCGGAATTAACACCAAGGGATTTCGTATCCCAAAATTATGAAACCTTGACTGCCCTCATGCAAGAGGAGGCTAGAAAAAGATCGGGTCGGAGCCTACAAACCCGACTCAGTTTTGACTCGGAATACGAAACCTCACCACCGCGCCGCCAGAAGGAGAAGCGCGGCAGAGACGGCCGCCGACCTCCTGTGTTTAACAGAATTTGGAAGAGGATCGAGGATGATGAGACATCCAACTCACAGTACCTGGAAGGAAGTGACGAGGATGAACGGTGCACCAGTGTCCATACCAGACTTGGTAGCCGCAGAATACAGGACAGACTGGGGCGACGATATTCCACAAGTGAAAGCCCTCCGAGTACAAACTCTGAGAACAATCGGCGCAACCGCCGAAGGAAGGAAAATTCGTCCTCTGAAAATTCCTCGGACAACGGGGATAGCGAAACTGGACACTGGAAGTCCAGAAACAGATATAACGACCAGGAGGATGAAGATATATCCCTCCCGTGGCGCCGTCAAAAGGTGGATGCGTTTACTAGACGCATCAGTGACTTCTCAGAAAGTAAAAGGAGGCGCATGCCTGCCAACGTGAAAACCTATGACGGAACAGGTGATCCTGATGATCACCTCAAAAATTTTGAATCAGCCGCCACAATTGAAAACTGGCCACAGCCTGTGTGGTGCCACATGTTCAACTCCACACTGGTGGGAAACGCGCGGAACTAGTTCAGCAAGCTTCCACGCAGAAGCATCAATGGCTTTGAGGAAGGCGTTTCGCCTAAACTTTACTCAGCGAAAGAAGTGCGCTAAAAATCCTGTCGAACTCGCCAGGGTAAAGCAGCGCCAAGGAGAATCTACGAGCGCATTCATGGAACGCTTCAAAGAGGAATGCATGCAAGTTAAAGCATGCCCTGAAGTGCTAAAGATCTCTGGTTTCATGAACGGGATTAACAATCCAGAACTCATCAAGCGGTTGAACGACAAAATTCCTGAAACCTTTGATGAGCTCATGAAACGCTCTCGGTCCTTCGTCCAGGGAGAAGCCGCCGCGGCGGATAGCAAAAGAAACTACTCGAACTACCGGTCACAGGAACAACCTGGGAAACAATCCACTGACCGGGGTAGTAACCGTAATAAGAGCTATCGCAACCAGGGGAGCGGGAGAGATAATGACAGGTACACCCCGCTGACCAAGACCCCAAAGGAAATACTCGCAACGGAAGGTGCGAACTTTCCAAGACCGCCGCAAATGCGCACTCCAGAGGATCGGCACACCGGGAACGGATACTGTGACTACCACGCACAGAAGGGCCACACAACTAACGAATGTGTCCAACTGCGTCAGCTCATTGACAAAATGGTTAAAGAAGGCAGATTGGACCATTTGGTCAAAAATATTAAGGAAGGAAAGGATAGACAGAAGAGTGGGAACAAGAAGGAGACACCCAAGGAAAAGGCCGACACCATCTACATGATACAATCATGGCAGCGGGTCACTAGACAGAAGGTCAGCCAGGAGTTTTCCCGAGGAAGTGAAATCTCTTTCTCCACCTTAACTGCGGACAACGCAGTAGTTGAGCCACTCACCATTGAGATTAGTGCGGGGGGTCACGACATCCATCGCATGTATGTTGATGGTGGCGCATCGGCGGACATCATGTATGAGCACTGCTTCAAGCGACTGCGGCCTGAAATACGCAGTCAGTTAAGTCCGGTCAGAACGGCGTTGACTGGTTTTACGGGTGAAAAGATATGGCCTATGCGGCAAATACGATTACCAGTCAGCATCGGAAACGAAAAACACTCCGCGACGGCCTGGATGGAATTTATGGTGATCAAGTCTCCCTCGCCATACAACGGCATTATAGGGAGACCTGGGATATCAGCTATGCGCGCAGTGCCATCAACAGCGCACGAGATGCTTAAATTCCCAGTGGAAGGAGGCATTGTTACTCTTTACAATGCCACTGTACCGCATAGAGAATGTAACACGATTACATGCGAAACGGCACCGATCCCAGAACAGCGCGCAACCAAAGTTCCAAATCTGAAGGTTGCGCTTCACCCAGAATACCCGGAACAGGAAATATCCATCGGAGGGTCACTGTCGGACAACGGCAAAACAGCTGTATGCGCGCTCTTGCAAAAGCACTTGGACATTTTTGCATGGGAGCCAAAACACATGACTCGGGTACCACGCTCAATCACAGAGCATAAACTGAGAATCCGACAAGGGTACTCACCAATACGCCAGAAGAAGCGCGGCCAAGCCCCAGAGCGCGCGCAAGCAATTTTGGCAGAAGTGCACAAACTGGTGGATGCAGGAATTATGCGTGAAGTCTACTACCACGACTGGCTTTCTAACCCAGTAATGGTCAAAAAGAGCGACGGTAGCTGGCGAATGTGCGTGGACTTCACCGATCTTAACAAAGCGTGCCCACAAGACTGCTACCCATTACCAGAAATAGACTGGAAAATAGAGTCTCTGTGTGGGTACCCATTGAAGTCTTTGCTCGATGCGTACAAAGGATATCCTCAAATCCAGATGGCAAAGGAGGATGAGGAAAAAACGGCCTTTCACACAAGCCAAGGCGTCTACTATTACACAAAAATGCCTTTTGGCTTGAAGAATGCAGGCGCCACCTACCAGCGGTTAGTAGACAATGCTTTCGAAAAACAGGTAGGCCGCAACCTGGAGGTCTATGTTGATGACCTGGTCATAAAAAGCCATACTGAAGATGAGTTAGTGCGCGATATTGAGGAAACGTTCAAAACTCTACGAGAGATCAATATGATGCTAAACCCCAAAAAATGTACCTTCGGCGCCACTGAAGGCATGTTCCTCGGATACCTAATAGAGCCCGACGGTATAAAACCATGTCCAGAAAAGACAAAGGCTGTCATCGAACTTCCTTCACCGCGCACGTTGAAGGAGGTCCAATCTCTCAATGGAAAGCTAGCTGGCCTTAAGAGGTTCCTGTCTAAGTCAGCAGACAAGTATCTACCTCTCTTAAAAACACTCAAGAAGTGTATCAAAAAGGGAGATTTCCGGTGGACTACGGAGGCAGAAGAAGCCTTCACACAACTTAAGCAACACCTGGCAACGCTCCCCACACTTGTCGCACCCCGACCAGGGGAAGAGTTAATTATGTATCTATCCGCAACTGATGGAGCAGTAAGCGCAGTGCTACTAACAGATAGGGATTCAGTACAAACCCCTGTCTACTTTGTAAGCAAGGCACTCAAGAAGACGGATATGAACTATAGCGCCATGGAAAAATTCGTTCTGGCGTTGGTGTTTGCTGCCAAAAGGCTACGCAGGTACTTCCAAGCGCATCCAATAGCAGTGATCACAGACCAACCGATCATCTCCAAACCTGACGCATCAGGCCGCCTGCAGAAGTGGAGTGTATTGCTAGGTGAGCACAACATCTCTTACAGACCACGTACCGCAATCAAAGGACAGATTCTGGCAAACTTCATCATCGAAAAGCCAGACACCGACGAGGTACCCGCACCAAGTAGGACGGAACTGCATGACCCATGGATCTTGTTTACAGATGGGTCCTCATGCGTTGATGGCTCAGGAGCAGGCCTCATTCTCACAAACCCAGAGGGAATGGAATTCACTTACGCACTGCGTTTTGAATTTACAGCGACGAACAATGAGGCAGAATATGAATCTCTAATCGCTGGACTACGCATTGCAGCTCGGATAGGTGTACGTAACCTAGAGGCAAATGTGGACTCCCGACTAGTGGCCAACCACGTGTTGGGCGGATACGTGGCTAAAGAAGAAAATATGATTCAGTATCTCGACAAGACCAAGACACTGATCAAGGGCTTTGACAGATTCACCATCAAGCAAGTTCCTAGAGGAGAAAATCGCAAGGCAGATGTACTAAGCAAGATCGCCTCGACAAGCTTCGCACACCTATCAAAGCAAGTGCTGGTGGAAACACTGAAAAGCAAATCCATATCGGAGATGGAAGTCTCCACAATAATATAGGAGGACGGTCCTACATGGATGACACCGATAACAGAATTCTTAAGCAAAGGAACGTTACCCCAAGAGCAGAAGGAAGCTCGTAGGATACGGCGCACAGCACAGAGATTCGAACTTCGAGACAACATACTGTACCGACGCTCCTTCCTCCAACCATGGCTCCGCTGTGTTGGCCCCCTACAAGCAAATTACGTGCTGCGAGAAATCCATGAAGGTTCATGCAGCATGCACTCAGGACCACGGTCTGTTGTGGCACGCGCCATGAGAACAGGATACTACTGGCCAACCATGCACCGCGATGCGCGGGATTTAATAAGGAAGTGCAATGATTGCCAAGTTCATAGACCCGTCCCGCGCCAACCACAACACGAGCTAACGCCAATTACATCACCATGGCCATTCTACAAGTGGGGTATCGACATTGCAGGACCTTTTCCAGTCGCAGCAGGAGGGTTAAAATTCCTCATAGTCGCCATAGACTACTTCACTAAGTGGATCGAAGCAAAGGCAGTAGTGACAATCACGGGCAACCAGGTCAAGCGCTTTGTCTGGGAAAGTATAGTATGCCGCTTCAGACTGCCTGGGGAAATCATCTCGGACAACGGGAAACAATTCTGCGACCACCCTTTCAAATACTGGTGTGAGAAGTTGAACATCACACAGCACTTCGCGTCAGTTAAACACCCACAAACCAATGGCTTAGTGGAACGTGTGAATCGAAGCTTAGGTGAAGGAATTAAGGCACGCCTAGACAAGCACAAAGGAAGGTGGGTAGAAGAGCTATCACATGTCTTGTGGGCGCATCGCACCTCAATTAAAACCAGCATGGGAGACACTCCCTTCTCTCTAGTCTACGGGACAGAAGCCGTCATACCAGCCGAGATCGGCATGCCAACAATCCGCACTGCTGATATCAATGTGGCAACCAATGATGACGAGAGACGTGTCGACTTGGATCTGCTAGAAGAAAGGCGCGAACGCGCAGCTATACGGGAGGCAAAATCAAAGTCAAGGATGAAAGGATACTACGACACTAAAGTGCGCAGTGTTTCATTCAGACCAGGTGACTTTGTTTACCGCGCCAACGATGCGAGCCATGCAGAAGACACATGCAAACTTGGCCCAAAGTGGGAAGGACCCTACGAGGTTACTGAAGCACTAGGAACAGGCGCGTACAAGTTACGAGGCTTGGATGGTCGAGAACTGCCGCGCACATGGAACATCTGCAACCTCAAGAGGTGCTACCTATAGGAGTGGCCACGGCCCAGCGTACAAGCGCTCAGGCACTTTACTAAAGTACCCAATAAACATCTATGTATTTACTTTTTATTTCCTTAGTATAATGTCTTATTTGTTTCTCATATACACTTGGAAGTATTAATAAAACATCACGGTTTCTAGCTAACTCCGTGACACATTTCAATTTGTTATTTCCATATACTGTATGTCTTAACATTTTTTATTTTGCCTACATGGCGTGCATGCACTAAAATAAATCCACGATGGTAACAGGATAAGTTAACCTACTAAACAACTTGTTGAGTAAGAGGGCTGCAAACCCATCAACACTGGATCACGTATCCTTGTTAAACACCTTGTTCTCAAGACGTTGGAATAAGTTTTGCGCGCATCTTACGATGGGTGCGCAACAGCGCATATGGTGCACGTTTAACAACTTAGGAACCAAGACACTTGATTCCTTAATGTGATATTTACAGTACGCTGCATATCATAACATACACGACTATGATAAAGTACTTAGAAAGTACACTATGATCTTCATACATGATTATGGATTCCTTATATTATTCATGCTGGCGTACACATTTGATTGTCCGGCAACAAATACGTTTTTTACGCAAAGACAAGCTGATAAATATGCACATCACACGAGTTATTACACAAACGTTTTTTACGCAAAGACAAGCTGATAAATACGTTTTTTATGCAATAACATTCACACGCACTTAACAAAAGGAGATTTATTCATAACTACGAGTTATTACACAAAGATGTTTACAACACAAGTTACAATCTAGAAGCTATGACTATGCTCCAGCGAAGAGCTACACGCACGGCTTGCAGCATTCCCAATCTCATCTAGCTTCTTCAACAAATCTGCATCTCGACGAGCCACAGTAGCAACACTCACTGGCACCCCGTAGCGCCAAACTTTTCAAGGGCACTTTTCACAGTAGCGCCACAGTAGCAACACTTTTCACAGTAGCGCCACAGTAGCAACACTTCATCTCATGCGCTTCAAGGGCACTTTTCACAGTAGCGCCAAACTTTTCAAGCTGGGAAGTCATCGCATCTTTACCATTCTCCAAATATTTCATTGCCCAGTGACAAGTAGACTTATACCCTGCGGCCTCTGCACGCTCTTGATTTATTTGGCACATCAGCGCCATCTTCTCTTCAGCGAGCTTTTGGGCTTATGACCCCATGCTCTCTGCCGCAGCCTTGGCACTGGCCAACTGTGACTCCAGCAACGCAATAGCCTGATCCTTCTGAGTGCTTTGGCTGCTCTCACCAGAAATCTGAGCCCTTAGCCTCTCCACCAACAAAGCTTGACGCACAGATACCTGCGCCAACTCTTCTACCAGATGCCCCGCTGATGCATCCCCAGCAGACATATCCACATCCTTTTGGCTATGCGGTTCAGACTGCGCGGAGTGCGAAGAATGCACAGGACTATTATGCGGCGGCGACTCCGCACCCTGTTCAAACCTGCATACACAGACATCGAATTATCAGTTTCATATATACGCAGCTAACAGAAAGGAAACAAGTATTGTCAAGATTACTTACTGTGGGCCAGATACATTCGCCGATGGGTGCGAGGACGCAGCCTCACTAGCAGATGACTCTACATTGACGACCACTGGGCGTTTCTTCCTCGAGGAGCTCGCGCCATCACTTCTGAGCGTCCTTTTACGCTTTAGCCCAGACTCTTGCTCCTCTACCTCCTCATCCATGGGCTGCGCCACTGCTGTGGGTGGTGGCTGCGCTATTGGGGACGGCACCCGAGGGATTGGCACGCTTTGTAGCTGCGTCGCTTCCACAGCAACGGAGGAACTTGTCCCCGTCTCTCCCACATTCAGCTCCAGGGTACGCCCTGCGGTAGCGTCTAGTATTGGCTCTTCATCATCCTTCAAGGGTTGTGTCCCTGTCTTTACCTCCACGGGCTTTGCTAGCCGCACTACGGTGAATAGATCCATCTCTGCGCAATACAAGACAACAAATACACACAAGTTATATAATGCGCGGAAAAAAGAAGAAAGCTCTTACATTAATTGCAAAAGGGGGGCAGAAGAATGAGTACCCACCCTGGCCATTGGCGCCCAAGAAGATTGGCATCTCATCCGGCATACCAAAGAAATTACGGCTGATGCCCATATGCACCAAAAATTCCTCGGGGTAGGAACTAATGGGGATGCGGTTAACATTTATCAGTTCCGCATCCTCAGCGACATAAGATCCAGGCAAGGGGCACTCATCCCTCTCTAATGTACCGCGGGTATAAAAATCATAATGCCATGGAAAGCATGTATCATCCACCCAGAAAAAGAATTCCCTCCAATTCCTAAGAGAGTCTAGTTTATCGGTGTAACATTGAAGTCTACCCGCGCGCTTCGCAAAGGATACCCACCCATGCGCCCAGGTTGTATGATAGAAGGCGCGGAATAAGTGGATGGTGGGGTTAATTGCCAGTAACCGACAATTCACTTCAAAATTGGTTATTTTAGCCGCCCCAATGCAGTGCAACTAGGATATATGCAGATTGTAATAGTTTAGTACATCGCACAGAAAGCGGGACAGGGGCACACGTTGATTCGAGAATTCGATAAAACGTGTATATACCCCCACTTTCCCTTCGGGGAAATCCGCAATAGATGCCCCGCGCATCCGGAACAACCGGATGCACGTCAAGGGGTATAGAGTAATCTGAGGTGAACTCTAAGAGATCGCTCTCGGTAAGGTGGGAGGTGAAGTCAGACAATTGTTTAACCATATTTTTTTTTAAGAAAGCGCACACGCGGCTACCTTTGACGTAGGTTTGTTTCTGAATTGCAACTGCAAGTGTTCTTGAACAATGGTAGATTGTGTTTTCTTTTTACTGTGAGAAATGCTGTGAAAATGAAGCGAGGGGTTATATAACCTCCCTCATCCACGCGATGAGTGACACGTGGACCCCACCAACCCTCAATATGTGGTTGAGATCACTTGATGGGACACGGGTGCAGTAACTTTCCCCCGACTTACGAGGCGCCTATTTTTTAATCCAATGTCTAGATACAATGTACCGGTTGGTATATTTTTATGGCTTCTTGGCTACGCTTCGAAGTTTTTTGATGACTACGGTTATTAGTCTAGCATCCGCAGTTAGTCACTACGCATACTAGACTGGGGGGATATGATGACGTATAGTCTATATCCGGGTTACGAACCCGACTAAAGTCCGACACTAATTTAGCCCGGTACGAACTGGGCTACGATGATTAAATGTTTGGGCTCACGAAAGCCCAAGCCCAAATCTATTTACGGAATAGATATTGGATATCTCCTATGTTTGGAGATAATCATCCCCCAACCGACTTAGGCGGGATACGCCGAAGGTTGAGGAACACAGAATCAACAAGGATTCCGTGCGTATATAAAGGGAATCACATCCCTCGTTTAAGGTACGATCTACAAACTCTAACTCTCCTTAAACCCTAAACCGATTACTTACTCTCACGCCGGAGGATAATCGTGGGAGACAATCCCACGGTAAGCCTAACAGTGTTTTCTGTCTCTTAGTGCGTAGGTCTCAAGCAACGATTCTCAATTGGTACGAGAGCCGGAGCTCCAAATAAGGAACGCCCAACTTTTGTATCAACAGTTAAGGCTTCTATACATAAATGTTTGGAGTAACATATTTGCAAGAACTAATACGAAGTGATTTTTAGATAGTATAGTTTTGCATAGGTAATTGTCAGTTTCTTCATTATTGGTGTTACATTTTAAAAACTAACAGTTTTTTAAATTCTTTTGTTTTGTGCAGATTGATCATTGTTCGATGAACATATAATAAAGAATAACATGTTTTCAAAGATTTGTAGATTTTTTATTCCCCATAAGTTTAATGTAATTTGAGTATCGGTTGTGTTCTTAGCTTTGTGGTAGCAACTTCATATATTCAAGTAAGATTTTTATGCTCTTAAACTCTTTGTTTAATTTTTAGGGTTTCTTGTCAGCATCTTTGAGTAAAAGCACCTTTTTCATCTATATATTATGCAAATTGTATGATCTCCATTCTAACTTGGATACATCTATGAATAATGTAAGTATTTTTCATTTCATCTATATGTTATGTACAACTACTTATACTTTTCTGTGCATTAAAAATATTGATAGCATATATTTGGCAAAACTTTTTCATATGAAAGTGTTTCAAACTCTCATATGATGTTTTTGCGTTATAAAACGTATGGTGTAAAGCCTTCTACCTCAAAATTTACATTTTTGCCTTTGTTTGGCTAACAATTTCTTTGAAATGTGGTTGAGATTATCATTATTGACCATTATTTGAACGTTGACTTTCAATAAGTTTTTAATCAGGGAGTTGTCCATGTAAGTATTTGATTCTTTCATGTGTCTTTGAACAATTTAGTTTAAGTTTATGTGATCAATGATGATATGTGCGACACACAAGTTGGCTATGATTTTAATTAAAATATTAGGGCTAATTTTTTAAAAGAGCATCATAGTTGTCAAAAAATCAATTTCAAGAGTAGTGAACTAAAAAAAAAATACTCGTGTGAACATACCCATGAATTTTTGAAAATTGCATCCACCGTTCCTAGGGTAAATAATATAAATGGTCCTTGTGGTTTAGGAAAAATTGCATTCACAGTCCCTAATTTTTTTTTCGTATTCTTTTTTAACTTTTTTTGTTGAATTTTGTTTTTCGTCACATGTGAATTTTTTTGTCACAAGTGAAATATTTTTATCCGGAATTTTTTATTTTTAGAAAATATTACGAAAAAAAATTTAGAAATTTTTTTTCACATGTCACGAATTTTTTTTAAAAATATTTCAGAAAGAAAAATCTCAACAAAAAATTTACGAAGAAAAAATATGAAAAAGAATTTCGAAAAAAAAATTTGGAAAAACTTTTTTTTCCAAACGACAGGGACCATTTAAGTAATTTATCCTAGGGACGGTGGATACAATTTTCGCTTTCAAATGTCACAAAAAAAATAATTAAAAATATTTTAGAAAAAAAAAATCTCGACAAAAAAATTACTAAGAAAAAAATTGAAAAAAAAAATTTGGAATTTTTTTTTTCCAAAATTTTCTTCAAACAACAAGGACCATTTATGTAATTTATCCTAGGGACGGTGGATGCAATTTTCGCAAAGGGTTATGGTACAGAAAAGTTACTAAAGTTTCCTAAAAATTTGTCCTAAGTTACTATATTTTCATTTTGTTCATCCATGTTACTGAACTTTGAAACTTTGTTCACTCAGGTTACTGAAATTATAAAAGTATACATTCAGGTACTAAACTTTGACAATCTGTTCAGTCAGGTTACTGAACTTATAAAAAAATATACGTTCAGGTTACTCGGACTAACATTGAATTTATCGAAGTGTATGCTCCCGAAAGTTCAGTAACCTAAGTGAACAAAATGAAACTATAGTAACTTAGGATAAATTTTTTGAAAACTTTAGTAACTTTCCTGTACCATAACCCTTTTCACAAACCGATAAAGATCATTTATGTAAATTGGAAGGGTAAAAAGATCATACTACTCACATAAAGACAATAGTGTCAACTTAGAGCTCACAAGATTATTTTTTGATGTAATTGGTGACTATAGTAACTTAGGATAAATTTTTGGAAAACTTTAGTAACTTTCCTGTACCATAACCCTTTTCGCAAACCCATAAAGACATTTATGTAAATTGGAAGGGTAAAAATATTATGACAGATCATATGAAACATTGTTTATTACTTTATGATGTAATTGGTGCAAGGGGTGTTTGTTTATATTTTAGTGATTTTTATAACTAAATTACTTATAAATCTTCTCAAGAAGTTTAGTGTCGGCGGGTCGCCACTTAGATATAAGTGGTTTTAACATTACATCAGTAAGGTAAATTTTATATATAAGACTTGAAACTGGCTTCTTCTTTGTTGTACCAACATTTATCTTTTACTGTTAAGTTCTACGATTGATGACAATAAAGATGAATTCGTTATAACACATACTTTTCACCACACAACTTCTTTATTGTGAGAAGTACTAATTTACACTATATGTCTATACACATGCCAACAAGGATTTTAGCTAGAACTTTTACTAAAAAAGTTCTAGAATAAATTTTGTGTGATTCATTTTCACTATTAAAGAGTTACGAAGCAGCAAAAAATGATTAATTCATTGCTTTTAGAATGCATAAACATGAATCTCTCTTGATGTTTGATCTCTTTTTGTAGTATATATTTACAATTTTTGTGAACTTTTTAGGTTTGGATCAAAATTATTTGTTTCACGTATTATGAGCAGGTGCAGATATAATAAAAGTCTCATGTTTTTCTTGACATAAGGACACTACATTTAAGTGGCCAATAGCATTTGTTTTTCTTTAATATAAATCTCTTTTATTTTTAAACAATGAAAGATGTAACGAATGTTCTATGATGATGAATCATTATTCAAGCTCATTACATTAGCCTTTTAATTTTAGAGATTGTCACTAATATGGTACTAATAACCTTAACATGTAAGGTGCATATTTCATTTGTGTTTGGATGTGTAACAGTTTCTTCTCGAAATTGTTGGAAGCTTTTAAACATATATGATCTATTATGGTATTTGATGTACAATATGAAGAATGCCATCTTATCACTACACCAATCGGAGGGTTTGGGGACGCCCATATTTTTTGGCTCGAGAATGTCGTCCCAAATTGACGACTTGGTCCCACATATATTCAACAAAAAGAACAGTCAACAACAAACTTTTGGCCCACTCATTTTGGGACGACAATGTCGTCCCTAACTGTAATTATTTGATTTTTAATATTTAAAATCTTTTTAAATAACTTTTCACGAAAATAAATACATCCCGCCAGTATTTTTAGTACCCGCCAAACACTTAGGGACGACATTGTCGTCCCAAACTGTAAGTATATGTTTTTTTTTAATATTTAAAACTTTATAAATCAGTTTTTATTTTTCAAATCAATTTTAAAACTTTTTTAAAAACCTTAGGGACGACAATGTCGTCCCATATTTTTAAAATTATTTTAAATAACATTTATAATCCAATAATTTATCAAAAAATACTTATATATAAATTAATTTTAGAAAATTATTTGCTTTAAAATTATATGTTAGTGTAAAAATTAATTTAAAAAAATACATAAATTAAAAAAATTTACAAAATCAATACTTTACTATTTATCAAAAATATTTTTGTTGTTAAAAATATTAATAAAATTTAAAATGTATATTCAAAATCAATACTTTACTATTTATCTAAAAAAACACTATACTATTTTCATATTCCTTAAAACAAATACTTGAAAGATAAATACGAATAAGTAAAACATGCATATTATTTGAACATTAAAGCGTACGAATTATATTACAGCTTGATAAAAGTTCAAAAACTAAAGCGAACGAATTACATTACAGAACGATAAAAGTTCAAACACTAAAGCGTACGAATTACATAGAGATCGATAAAGGTTCAAACACTAAAGTGTATGAATTACTCCAAACTAAGATTTTTCAGGTCATTATAAAGGTCGTGAAATAGGGCAGCTGAATCAACTGTGTGCTTGTTGGGATGCATATACACTTCTAGTTAACTTACTGATAACAGGAAAATAGCAATTACAATTTATAAACGATATCATCTCGACAATCATTCTTTTAACATCTCATGTATAACCATATCGATCATCTCGACAATCATTCGTTTAACATCTCATGTATAACCATATCGATCATCTCGACTCATTCGTTTAACATCTCATGTATAATCATATCATCTCAACGATCATTCGTTTAACATCTCATGTATAACCATATCGATCATCTCGACTCATTCTTTTAACATCTCATGTATAACCATATCGATCATCTCGACTCATTCGTTTAACATCTCATGTATAACCATATCGATCATCTCGACTCATTCGTTTAACATCTCATGTATAATCATATCATCTCAACGATCATTCGTTTAACATCTCATGTATAACCATATCGATCATCTCGACTCATTCGTTTAACATCTCATGTATAACTATATCGATCATCTCGACAATCATTCGTTTAACATCTCATGTATAACCATATCATCTCAACGATCATTCGTTTAACATCTCATGTATAACCATATCGATCATCTCGACTCATTCGTTTAACATCTCATGTATAACCATATCGATCATCTCGACTCATTCGTTTAACATCTCATTTCTAACCATATCGATCATCTCGACTCATTATTTAAATAATTTAAATCTTTCTTAATTTATTTAAATAATTTATAACTAAATTATATCACTTTTAATTTATTTAAATAATTTATAACTAATTTAAATTATTTTTAATTTATTTAAATAATTTATAAATAATTTAAATCATTTTTAATACACATAAAATAAAGGGAAAAAGAATATAAAACAGTTTGGGACGACAATGTCGTCCCTAAATTTTCACCAAAATTAAATCCCCCGCCAATAATTTTGTTTACCCCGCCACAGTTAGGGACGAGAATCTCGTCCCTAATTTTCAAACATGCTGTCGTCCCTAAACTAAGTTTAACCAACACTCTTTGGATTACTTCACAAGATTGCCAACATGGCACTTTTAATGGGCAAGATGAGAGAAAAAAAATACATATCCTCCCCTTTTTATTGTACCAGGCCATATTATCCACCCATTCTCACACACTATCTAAAAAAACACATCTCTTTTCTTCATCTTTGATTCCCCCAGCCACCACCGGACCTCCCACTTCGACTGCCGGACCACCCACTTCGACCACCGTGGACCATGTAAAAACACATATCTCCTGTTGAAAAGCCAATGACCACAATTTATGTTGGCAAGATAGCATCAACGGTAGACAATGATTTCATACTCTCCTTTTTGTAGGTAAGTTTATTGCCGCCTGTTCTATTTGTTGTTTTGGAGAATAAAATATAAGCTATCCTTTGTGGTCCTTACCTTCTAGTATAGCATCAGTGTTACTGTAATGTTTATAAGAGTTACTCCGTATTAATTTTTTTTTATCTAAAAAGATTTAATGTTTTTGTTTGTTGGATTTTAACTTTGCGTTTATTCACTGATTTGGTTTTGGTGTTGTATTTGTTATACACAGGTTTTTAGAAGGTGCTCACATGTAAGGTGGAATGTATTATAAAGACAATGAATGGATTATAGAGACTAAAGAAAAGATTATAAGTTTACTAAAGAAAAGATTATAAGTTTTGTAATCTTAGGAAACAAAAATATAATGTAATGTTAGTTGTAATGGGTTGATCGAGTATATTTGTAAGTTATATGTGTTTTAATGATATATAGCGGTTTTGAATAACAACTCTGTGTTTCGCACAAATATTTGTTTACGGATTCATTACGGGTTTTGTTCTAGTAGTTTTTTCTTGGAAAAATGCAGGTTTGCTGCAATTTTGTTTTGCTCCTTGGAAAAATAGGGACGATAATCTCGTCCCTAATATTTTTTTTTTGTCGTCCCTTTTTTATTTTTAAAAACATTTTCTTATTTACTTAAAAATATTAAAGAAAGTTAAAAAAAAATAAAATAAAGTTAGGTACTACAATCTCGTCCCTATTTTCAAAAGTGATGTTGTCCCATTTTGTATTTTGATGGGTTGAATTGTTGGTGGGCCCACGAAATTGTCATCCCAAAGATACAAAGGGATGTCGTACCAATTTTTTTTGGGTCAACCAAACAGGCACTACCAGTTTGGCACGAAATGTCGTGCCATATTTACTTTGGGTCGACATGCATTGTAATTTTGGGACGAGATTGTAGTCCCAAAGTGTAGATTTTTTTGTAGTGTATTATAATAGGTTTGATTAAGTCGCGGTTATTATTAATTTAATAATTGATAGTGAGCTTTGAATTATGACAATTCACAGTTTAAACATGCACATAAATATATGTTTTGATAAAAACGATTATAGTTTTTATAGATACCGAGATAGTTTGAAACTTATAAAAGAAAATTAGTCGAGTAACTTTAAAAGAAAGTGGGTAGATGTACGGAAAATTAAATGGAGTAAAATATCATTTCACGTTTGCGATATTCAAATATAGGTGCGGACCTAGGGGGTTTTCAGGGTTAACGGAAATCCCATGAATTGTTTTCACTTAGAGTTAGAGGCGGCAATTTAAGACCCAATGGTTAAATTTGGGTCTAGTTGGGCAAAATTTTTTAATGAGATGAGTCTAAATGGGTTTAGTTTATTTTAATAGATGGGTCTAGTTGGGTATAGTTTATTTTAATTAATTAATATTGATGGGTCTAGTTTGGTCTAATAATATACCCACATGGGTCTAATACAATATTTACATGGTTTAAGTTGATTGTTAACTAAAATTATAAAAATCACTCACAGTCTAGTTTTATCATTTTCGTCCCTTTTTATACGTTTTTGTCCGTTTTTAACGGTTTTTTACGTTTTTTTTCGTTTTTACACGTTTTCGTCTGTTTTTTTACGTTTTTGTCCGTTTTACACGTTTTCGTCTGGTTTTTTACGTTTTTGTCCGTTTTCGTCTGTTTTTTTACGTTTTCGCATGTTTTTTCACGTTTCCGTCTATTTTTTTACGAATTTGTCCGTTTTTACACGTTTTCGTCTGGGTTTTTTACGTTTTTGTCTGTTTTACACGTTTTCGTCCGGTTTTTTACGTTTTTTTTTTTTTTTTTACGTTTTCGCCCGTTTTTTCACGTTTCCGTCTGTTTTTTTACGATTTTGCCCGTTTTTACACGTTTTCGTCTGTTTTTTACGGTTTTGTCTCTTTTTTGACAAATTTTTACGTTTTTGCACGTTTTCATCAGGTTTTTTACGTTTTTGTCCGTTTTACACGTTTTCGTCCGGTTTTTTACGTTTTCGTCAGTTTTTACACGTTTTCGTCCGTTTTTTACGTTTTTGTCAGTTTTTACACGTTTTTGTCCGTTTTTATTTACATTTTTGTCTGTTTTTTTACGTTTTCGCCCGTTTTTTCACGTTTCCGTATGTTTTTTTTACGATTTTCTCCCTTTTTACACGTTTTCGTCTGTTTTTTTACGTTTTCGTCTGTTTTTTGACATTTTTACGTTTTTGCACGTTTTCGTCAGGTTTTTTTACGTTTTTGTCCGTTTTACAGACGAAAACGTGTAAAAAGGGAGAAAATCGTAAAAAAAACATACGGAAACGTGAAAAAACGGGCGAAAACGTAAAAAAACAGACAAAAATGTAAATAAAAACGGACGAAAACGTGTAAAAACTGACAAAAACGTAAAAAACGGACGAAAACGTGTAAAAACTGACGAAAACGTAAAAAACCGGACGAAAACGTGTAAAACGGACAAAAACGTAAAAAAACCGGATGAAAACGTGCAAAAACGTAAAAATTTGTCAAAAAAGGGACAAAACCGTAAAAAAACAGACGAAAACGTGTAAAAACGGACAAAATCGTAAAAAAACAGACGGAAACGTGAAAAAACGGGCGAAAACGTAAAAAAAACAAAAAAAACGTAAAAAACCGGACGAAAACGTGTAAAACAGACAAAAACGTAAAAAAACCAGACGAAAACGTGTAAAAACGGACAAATTCGTAAAAAAACAGACGGAAACGTGAAAAAACATGCGAAAAAGTAAAAAAACAGACGAAAACGGACAAAAACGTAAAAAACCAGACGAAAACGTGTAAAACGGACAAAAACGTAAAAAAACAGACGAAAACGTGTAAAAACGAAAAAAAACGTAAAAAAACCGTTAAAAAACGGACAAAAACGTATAAAAACGGACGAAAATGATAAAACTAGACTGTGAGTGACTTTTATAATTTTAGTTAACAATCAACTTAAACCATGTAAATATTGTATTAGACCCATGTGGGTATATTATTAGACACAACTAGACCCATCAATATTAATTAATTAAAATAAACTATACCCAACTAGACCCATCTATTAAAATAAACTAAACCCATTTAGACTCATCTCATTAAAAAAATTTACCCAACTAGACCCAAATTTAACCATTGGGTCTTAAATTGCCACCTCTAGGCTAAGGCTTCCTACTTTGATGGATAACTTGAAAATGTTTATTTCTTAAGGATCATTAGTTTAGACAATTGAAACTTGAGGTTGAATTCTATATCCCTAATCTTTGTTTGTTTCTTTTGGGTGGCAATTTAAGAATGCAATTGCATATTGTCACTAAACTGTGGCTCAAGTACTCCAAAAGTAAATCAACATTCTTTTCTATTGCTACACAAATATACAAGATTATCAACACCGGCCTCTACATTACATACTTTTTAAATTTTTAGGTTTTCTTTTGGTTATTTGACTATATATTTGATTACACATTATTAGTATGAAGTTTCTCTAATTGTGTGCCCTCATGTGTTTGTTTCTCAATCTATAATTGTATAACATACAAGTTATTATTTATTTTCTCGCTTTCTTTAAAAAAAACCCGTCAAATCTATATGTTAATGTGATCACTTATCGGCTCTATATATATAGAGTTCAAATTGTTATATTCAAAAAGTTTAGACATGTAAATCAAAAGCCCCAAGAAAGGAACTGTTTGGCCATAAATTTACTTCACAAACCAATGAAGGATGAGAGTAACATACTTAGATTATGTATAATAGGCACCCGTCAATGTGTGCTTACCGCCAACAACAAGTCCTTCGTTGTTACATCAACCACCAATGACGCGTTCTTCCAATAAAAGATTATGATTCTTTTAATTTATACAAACATTCTATCCCACATAGGTTGAAACAAGAAATGGTTGGTTACTAATATACAATAGTGTACATGAATTCCTTGTGACTAGATTAGTAATACGTTTTCAGGGAAGTCATTCTCGTAATGCTTAAAAGGTTTGAAAGCTAACCTTACATAGCATTACGAAAATGACGCTCGGATAATTAATATGAATTCTTGGTCTTTTTTTTACTCTTTTGGTAATCGTTCTTTATTTATTTTTCTATCGAAGATCAATCAATTTTGTTAATGTCATAACATTAAGTAACCTGATTGACAAATAATTAAACCAAAATTAGGAAGGAAAAACAAATTACACAAATAATGTCATATGTTTTTTACATTGTTGAACTTAAGTCTAAAATAATATTTTATTACAACTAAGTTCAAACTTATATAGTAAGCTAATAAATCCACGTGCAATGTAAATCAACAAGCAACATATGCCTCGTTATACACATATAAAAACAATATAAGAAATGAACATATTTTAGTCATAGTTGTAAGTTTCTAACGAGTCATCGAGATATATTATCTTCAACTACATATGTTTGTTTTAATGTAATCTTACCCAAATTCAACGACGATAGTGACAATCAACAACTAGCATTTCAATTATCATGTTTAAATACTTATTGATTTCGAATTTTCAAGGATGTCTAAACCCATAAATCCCTACTAAATGATGCTCTATATTCTCAGGTGCGTCTTTTCCACATCCATGCACGAGTGTAAAGTACATTTATTAAGAGAATGTTTAAAAGACTGAGGATTTCACAAGTCACGCGTCACTAAAACTAATGTCATGGACCGCAACAATCTGCAAATTTGGCATATCTTTGGAGCTAATCTTAAGCTAGAGGAGCCACACTTGATGATTAGAAAAGAAGTAATGAATGGATTTAAACTAGTTGAAGAAAATAGTTTGTCTTCTGATAGTATTGTGGTCGTCATTCACACAATTTAAGTCACTGATGCTATATACCCTAAGAACATGTAGTTAGAAAGTAGAGTTGAAGAAAAATGAATGACAAAGTTTAATGGTCTAACGTCTACTGACCTAATGGGAGTTCATAAACGGGACGCATTTGAAATGTCTCAAAATAATCTAAATGGGAGTTCATATTATGAACTTGACTCATATCTAAATACATCATGAACACAGTAAGAGCATAATCTAAACCATTGAAATAATAACCTTTTCACTTACAACGATTCTCGTATAAAACTATACAAGCAAGGGAGACCAAAACTCCAAAATGTACGTCGAAGTTTGAAGTAGAAGATGTAATTGGGCAGGTAGTATACATTCCAAAAACTACATATGTGTTACCATATAACAATAATATTTTACATCTTTTACCCGTTTGACCACTTTTTATTATATCTTGAGAATGTCTTCTATTCTACGAAAACTCGATTTCATGATGCCTTTATTTTAACGAAGCGAGGCCGAGTATGGAATGGTCCTCATAGTGCAATTAAACTGAATAAGCAGATTGGCTTTCCAAAGATTCAAGCACAAGTTATATTGATGTTTCATTCATTTGATATGCATGTAGAAAGTAATTTTCTGCTATTATGAGTACCATTTTACTATGGACACCTTAAATTAAATCATATTTTAAATGAAATAAAATTATATTGGAAAATCAGCAAATGAAAGTGAAGTAAACTAACCTTTTAAGCAATCTCATACATGATTCCTGTTTGTGAGGCTTTTCTTAAATGAAAATTCACTTTTTTATTTTTCCTCTATGAAAACGTTAGAATCAATTTAAACTACAATGGTTACTTTGTAATATTACCACAATGTTTTGCGTCGCTACAAATTAATAGCAAACATAAGTTGATTACAAAATGTATTTCTTTAAGCTCATACATGTTTCAATCTTTTATCTTGAAACTCTAACCCACATAGGCTGAAGATAGAAGTTTCTAGTTAGTTATAGACCATAGGTTTATGTATGCTGAACGTGTTGAGACTACTATATGTCTTCGAACCTCTCATCTCTCTAAAAAACAATAGAAATGTAAAATTGCATCACGTTCGATCTGACACAACAGTCAATAACCAACATAAATCTTATTAGATAATTCATACACATATCAAAACCTTTTATGACATGAACATATTTTAATAGCTGAATGTTCATAGTGAGGATATCTTTTCGGATATCTTATATTCATCGAATACCATAAATATTTTCGTTCTAATGTGGTCATACACATACACACTAATGACAGTGACAATCAAAAACTACCATTTCAATCATGATTTTAGACACTTATCGACTTTGAATATTCAAAGATTTCTAAACCCATAGGTCCATACTCCATACTAAACGATTTTCTGTATTTCCAAATCTTTTTCACTACCACGCCTGAGTTTATAAGTACATTTACAATGAGAATATCAAAAAGACCAAGGATCTTGCAAGTCTTATTTATCATTTGGAACCAACTAAGATACGCGTCACGAAATAGGTACACAAAGTTTTGGCAAACAAAGGCCTAGTTGATTTGGGCTGAAGTGATTGCATGTTCTTTATATTTAAGCCCAATTAAATCTTACGTTGCTGTTATATGCTCATAAATATTTTCAACCAACTCCATAAGAATAAAACAATTATGTACAAGTATATAAAGGATTGCCTAGCTGATTTATAAAAAGATGTTAAAACAAACAAAACAAGTATCGAAATACATTAATACATTAACATCCATGACCCAAATACGTAATGCATTCAGCTATATATCGATCCACATAAACGATAAGCAAACGCTAACCCCTTTTATCTTATAAAAATCACATATTCTTTTAATACAATGCTTAAATGTTTGCAATCTTTCATTTTAGAGCTATATGACAACATATAATTTCCCGTTAATCCAAGATGTGATGTTCCCTCATATTTCATACCCCAAACACATAACTTAGTTGCTTGTAAACTTCAATCTAGTGTTCCAAGTGATATATTTCTTTCTTTCTATGTACGTAAAAATCTATTTACCATTTTTAGTATGACATACCTTCTAACTTTCTGTTATAACATTCTATACCGCATAGGTTGAAGAAATATGTTACTAATTACTAATATACTCTAGTATATGCAAGTTATGCATGTTTAGAATAATATTATGTTCTAAGATTTTAAACATCATCTTTCAAATTAAAAAAAAAAATTGAGAGATGGGGTTATCATATGAGAATGCATAATTATTTATAACTTTTTTTTATGTTTACTTTTACATTTTTACCATAAAACATATTGTTGTGGAGACCATTCTAATCTTTTACTTCAAATAGCTCAAGAGGGATTTGATGTTTTAGAATTCAATTCTTGTCGAACTAAATTCGTGCCCTTCGGCTTGAGATGTACATAGGTTCCTTCAGACTATAATTTGAGTCCTTCGAGTACCTAAACAAAAGGGAAAACAAATGTTAGCTTCGCTTTAGAGTTGATCTCAAGATAAAGCTCTGGCGTGAGAGTAAGTATGGGCCAAATGATTGAGATATTAGTGAGAGAGAGTAAGGGGTTGTTTGATAAACTGATATGATTTAGCACTGAATGAATCAAATGTGCCGAATAATTCAAAGGTTCTGAATGATTTACGTTCTGAATAAAAATGAACGTTTGAGAATTCTTCTGAATCAACACTCTGAATGATTAAAATTACCATTTTATCCTTTATCTTTAGTTAGCGTAAATTGAAAGTAATAATAACCTATATTAAAATAACACCAATTGTTATTAAAAAAAAAATTGTTTTATGAAATTATCTAAACACACATAAGTAGGGGTGTTATTCGGGTTGACCCGGCCGGGTTCGGGTCAACTCGGGTCGGGTCAACTCGGGTCAAGGCTTAAGAAAACATACCCAAACCCGACCTTGTTTAGAACTCGGGTCGGGTCAATCGGGTCGGGTCAATTCGGGTTCGGGGTCAACCCGAGTATTTTACATTGTAAAAGTGTTGTTGAACCGAGTTAGTCGGGTTCGGGTCGGGTTCGGGTCAGGTCAAGGCTAAAAAAATATACCCGAACCCGACCTTGTTTAGAATTCGGGTCAATTCGGGTTGACCCGAATACATTTTTGAACCCGATTGACCCGACCCGAATTGACTCGGATCGGGTCGGGTTCGGGTCGAGTCAGCCCGAATGACACCCTTACACATAAGTGACATAACCCTCTATCAAATTAAATATAATAGTTTTATAATATCAAAGTTCTAAAAGAAACTTTTCAATATATGCTACGCATCATGCCAACTTGAGAAGTACTACGTACAAGTTTTCTTCTTTGAGTAAATTTTCGAAAAGAAAAGTATTAAATTATCAAAGGAAAGGAAAAAAAGGATCAAATAGGAGAAGATGGGGCCACTGAATGATTTTGCATGTTTTAGGCCCTGCACGATCCAGAACCTTTCCAATTGATTCAGTGTCATCTATATTTATATCAAACAACTTGTTCTCTTACCGATTCATAGATTCTTCTCTTAATGCTTCAATTCAAAGGCTATCAAACAAGGCCTAAGTGTAAATGAATTAGTTGAAAATTCATTGAATGCTCTTGGGGTATTTATATACCCCAAGAATGTGAAATTGACACATTGGGACAAAGTGAGCCGGAAATAATACACCTAGCCTATGTGTTAGGTGTAGAGTCATGTAGGGGACAATATCTCGTGATATCCGGGTTAGGCGATGCCGCCATGACGCTTTGCATGGGCTATTGGTTAAAGGGGTTTCCACTGATAAAGAGGTTACTGCCTACTTCTTTTGTTCGCTATGAGTTCGTTCGAACTTAACTTTCAGACATATACACGAACATATCCCCCTTGTGTTGTATTATCAATAGGAGACTCATGATGCAACACTTTTTAAATGTCTTTAACCACGTTAATTGACTAATCATTGGTTGTAAAGTAAGATTTTGACCCGCTAAGGCGAACATGAATGCCGACCTGCCGGAATTGAATGCCATTAGCGTCGTAGTATAAACGCACGCCCTACAGCCCAAGTAAGAGCCCAATAAAAGTAGCAAGAGCGATGATTGCTGAAACCACTTTCCAATCGTGCAATGGCAGGGAAGTTGTTGTGGTGGAGGTGGAGGCGGCTGTGGTGGTGGTGTCTGTGGTGGTGGTTGTCGTCGTCGGAACATCTTTATCATAAAATTGTGTGTTTTTTAGTTTTTCTTTGGACGTAAAAGAAAGGATTTGAAAGTTGTATATGAGTACACATTTATCAACAAAGATGACAATACAACTTTACATATATATTCTCTTACAAAATTAGCTTTACATTGGAAAAAAATATGATGTGTTTTCTTATCATTTGCATATTCTCTTTGGTAACACTTTAGTAGCTCTCATCTGTTAGTTTATTTCATAACTATCGTCAACTTGATATATTTTCATGACTAGATATAACCACTACTACACAAACTAATTTTCGAAACGCACTTTAGATACGGTTAGGGAAAAAAACGTATCAAAATTGAAGAAAAATGTTATTTGATACGGCTTTTTAAAAAACCGTACTAATAAATCATTATTTGGTATGGTTGTTGTGTGGGTTTTATTTTTTGGTACGTTATTTACAAAACCGTACCAAATCACTTTTTATTTGATTGTTTAATAACCACTAGAAGGGTACCTGCGCAATGCGGCGGCTGGTACCCGATAACTATTTTGTGGCGAGCAAATGTTTTTTAATTTAAACCTTTCTTATTTAGCATGTTCCAAATACTTTATAACGTAAGAGATATATGTTTTTCAAAAGTAAAATGTCTAAATTATTAATTGTGTAAATAGTTATCACTTTTATTTTTTAATTTTTAGCATTAAATTGGTGGTTATAAGTTTAATTAGATTTTATTATAGACAATTCTATTAAAATATATCATTATTAAAGGGGGTTACTATAAGGTTTAAATGAGACTTAATTCTCAAATTTTACATTAATTTTCTAATTTTCCTTTTATAGTAATGTTTTTTGTCTTAAAATTTTAAGACTTCCTTTTAAAGGAAGTTCCAAATACTTTATAATGTAGTATAGATAGTAAACAATATTTTCGAAGAATATCTCAATTTTTCGACAAATTTTGACAAAAGAAGTTTCGCCAAAAAAAATCTAAAGACACATCTATTCGACTACTATCAGCATACTGAAAAAAGTATCAGTTTGTATATTATCATTATACTCATAAAAGGTATCAAAAAGATGTAATAATACTTTCATGTTCTTTGTATTCAAGCCCATATATATCTTATATGCAACTATATAATGAGATTGTAACATAAGTACTCTTTTTAGCGTAATAAGATTTTCACCTAAGGCCAAAATAAACCAAACAAGCATCATATTGTATAACTTAAGTTGTCAAAATACAGAAAATACTTTACCCAAACAACTGAAACGTAATTCATTCAGTCAAATATATATTTTTACTTGAAAACAATTTATCTTTTTATAGCAATAGCAACATATTGTATAACTTAAGTTATCAAAAATGTATATGATAAAGGATTTCCTATTTGCCTAGCTGCTTACTTTTCGATTTGACATAAGTACTTATCTGATAAGCATGTTTGTCGAAAATTTAGCTTAATTGGGCATTCAAAAAATGCTTAATGATCTAACCTAAACAAGTATCACAATACAACACATATTATTTATTTATTTATTTGTTCATTTTTATTTTTTTTAAGAATGACACCACACACTTTTTTTTTAAATATCACAATACAACAAAGAATTGTATTCATGACGAGATCGAACATGTAACTTATACAACAACATATAGATTTCTATATGAACGAATTTAGATAGGTAAACGCTAATACTTTTATCTTTGAAAAAATCATCTTAGTTTCCTTTATGTTTCCTGTTATAAACACATAATTTATCTTTTTCACCAAATGCTAAGAACTCTTGAGCTATCTTTTTCTTACCATTTTTCTAGTGAAGATAGGAGTATTTTCTAACCTTTTATCCTAACACTTTATCCCACATAGGCTCAAGATAGAAGTTGTTGGTTAGTTATATACCATAAGCGTACCTATGTTAATTGTGTTGAGATTGGTATTATGTTTTCGGGTGTTTCAGCATCTTTCAGGTTGAAAAAATCTAAAAGGGCGTGAAGCTGTCGAAAACTCATATAAACTCTTGAATTTTTAATTATAATTTGGTATTTTAAAATATGTTTTGGTGGAGACCATTGTAATCTTTTATTTCACATAGGTAAAGGAGAACTAATTGTGAAAGCTAATAAAGAAACAACTGGAACATAAAAGTGTATCTTAATTTTATTGGTTAAAACGTAACTTGCAAAATAAATACGTGTTCGATCTAACTCGACAATCAACAACCAACATAAATCTTATTAGATAATTCATACACATATCAAAACCTTTTTGACATTAACAGTTTTCAACAGTTGAATGTTCATAGGGAGGATCTCGTATTAATGATTATCGCCCAATATCGTGTTGTAACGCTATTTATAAATGTATTAGTAAGAACATTACTAATCGATTAAAAGAAGGGCTTGATGATGTAGTTAGTGATAACCAATCCCCGTTTGTTCCAGGTAGAAGTATTTCAGATAACATATTACTTACCCAGGAGCTTATGCATAATTGTCACTTGAATAGAGGTCCCCCAAGGTGTGCTTTTAAACTAGATATCCAAAAAGCCTATGACACGGTTAATTGGGATTTTCTACGAGGTGGTTTCATCCAAAAATGATCGCTTGGATTATGGCGTGTGTCACTTCAACGTCATTTTCTTTATGCATTAATGGAGAACTCCATGGTTATTTTAAGGGTAAACGAGGGCTTAGGCAAGGTGATCCGATGTCCCCGTATTTATTCACAATGGTTATAGAAATTCTTATTCTTATTCTTAAGCGTAAAGTGCAAGTTGAAGAGGGGTTCCAATATCATAACTATTGCCAAAAACAAAAAAATTATTAATGTTTGCTTTGCAGATGACCTAATTCTTTTTGCTCGTGGTGATGTTACCTCAACTAGAATTACAATGGAGGCTTTGGACGAGTTTAAGCGTTTTTTGGGATTGGTTCCAAGTGTCCCAAAGAGTACCGTGTTCTTTTGTAACTTGCCTAATCACGTTAAAATGTATATTTTACATATTATTCCATTTGAAGTGGGTATCCTCCCTATTAGATACCTTGGAGTCCCATTGATTTCTTCTCGTATTCTATATAAGGATTGCAAAATCCTTGTGGAAAGGGTGCAAAAACGGATTAGCGATTGGAAAAATAAAAGCTTTTCTTTTGCTGGGAGACTTCAACTTGTTTTATCGGTTCTTTCTTCTATGCATGGATACTGGGCCTCGGTATTTATTCTTCCCATTAGTATTATGCAAGATATTGAAAAATTAATGCGAGGGTTTTTGTGGTGGTGTCATGGCGATATGAAAAGGGGTAAGCCGAAGGTTGCTTGGGAGCATTTATGTCTTCCAAAGTATGAGGGTGGTCTTGGTATTCAAAATTTGGAGAAATTTAATATTGCTTTGATGACTACGCTTATTTGGAACATTGTAACCCATAAGGAGTCTATGTGGGTTCGTTGGATCCACGCTTGCAAGCTAAAGGGTCGTAGCTTTTGGGATGTGCCTTCTATGTCGAATGTAAGTTGGGGTTGGAGAAAAATTCTTCAAATTAGAGAGCTTGTTCGCCCATACTTTTGGCATCAAATAGGTAATGGCCATAACACTTCATTTTGGTTTGATAAGTGGTCTGAATTTTGTCCATTGCGTAGCTATTTTACAAATCGAAGTATCACTAGAGATGTCACACCCCAAAAATGGCGCAGCGGAATGACATTTACGGGGTATGGCTTCATAACCAAGAACACAAGGTGTCAATATAGAGAAATACTAAATTTGTTCATCACAAGTTACAATGATCCATAATATGGTGGATACAAGTCTTACTACATAAGTTCACAATAGTTAAGTCTTAAGGGGGCATTTCCAAATGCACAACTCATTGGGAACACAGCCCGGTAGAGTCTTGTCTTATGTCTGCTAGTCCAGGCCAATACTCAACCTTCTAAGCAACTTCATTCTTAACACCTGAAAATGGATACTCAAAAACGTCAACATAAAGTTGGTGAGCTCGTAGGTTTAAGTGTTAAACCACGAAGCTGTGCATAGTAGTGTAGGACAATAGTGAGCAAGATATACGAATATGAAACACAGTGCTAGCGACAACTGAACCTACCAATAATGTTACACACATGTTACCAATTGTGGGGAGCTACCCCAGATAGTACTATCAACTTGTTTCGGCTCCAAACGGAGTTAAACAGTTGCGCATACATGAAACACAATTTATCATCACAAAGAAGTCACATATTTCAATCAAACACACATATTGTCCAAAAACATGTAAACAGTTTAGCACAACATAAAAATAGTTAAAACATCATTTGAGTACCATTTCCCCCAGGAAAACATGTAAAAAAGTGGGGCTACGAGAACTCCTCAAACAGAGTAATGCGATACTAGCAAATGTGTGCACGAAAATTGAAGCGCGAAAGCCTAATCGCAACCTAAATAATTAAACTGTTTTAGGAAAATATGATATGTACTATATGCATATGAGTTTTATGATGTATTATCACCTTTATACACTTGTAATGAGGTTTTATGACTCAAAACATGACAAAACGAAAGTTTCAGTTTTAACTGTTAAGTTTTCAAAAACATGTCAAAAGTGAGTTTTGCTCAACTTTCGGAGGTCATAAGTTCTTCGTTTCAAATGGGTTTGAGCCATTTCGAATTCCAGTGTGAAGTATGTTGCGAGGACTATAGAAAGTTCAACTATCGCTATGGATGAATCTAAGCCCAAGGCCCTCGAAAACAGGCTCGAAATAGGTCAGTAGCAATTCTAATAAAAACTGGACAGGAGCTGATAATAAGGTTTTCGGGTCTTAAAACGGCCATATCTCCTTCGTTACATGTCCGTTTTTGCTCATTCAACTCTCAAAACGTAGCTAAAAATATATAGTTTCAAAATATCAAGGCCAATGATCTTGTAAATGCTTTTATCAGGGGATGTTTGGTCGTTTAAGCTGCTGATCTGATCGAAAAGTTGGACAGAAAAGCATAATCCAACTTCCCGAGGTCATATCTTATTCAAAAATGATCCGTTTGATGTGATTCAAGTCGATACGTTCAAGTCTATGTGTCTACTAAGCGAAAAAAACAAGATCTCATGCTCAATCTACCTTTAAAGTACACAAATTCACGAAAAATATTCGAAAGGGCAGATTTGATACTTAATCTTGTTTTACATATGAAAAATAGTTAGAAAATTCCATTAATCACGAAACTTGTCCGAGATCATTCTGAGCCATTATACTCACTGTGGTAAGAAGGTTTTATAACAAAAATGGTTTTTGTACCATGTTTTACTAGCTTAATTTCTCGTTATAAAAAAAATAGTGCTTTTAGGTTTTATAAGCTTGTTTTCCAAAGATGTTTCATCATAACAAATCTTATAAAGGTGACGTGAAATGTAAATGAAATGATAAATAAGGGTGTATATGAGTATGAAAATAGATTATGCATGCTTACAAGAAAATGTCGATGATTGGTGAACCAAAGAACCCAAGAACCTCGAGTAATGGCCTAACTATGAACACACTTGATAACCCTTGCTATGAACACTAAATAATCTAATCAAAAGAACCAAGAACCAAAACTTTTTGCCCCTTGTTCTCCTATAGCTGCTGTCATTATATGTAGAGAGAAAGTTGAGAGAGTTTTGTGTGTTTTAGTGTTGTGGTAAAATGAAAATTAATGAAAGAAATGCTAGATCTTATAGTAAGTTTGCAAGTAACCAAGAGACAAGTAGTACAAGGAATTAAATGAGAAAGCATGATGAGTGATAGGAGGGGGGTGGCGTACAAGGAAAGAAAGAATGGGGAAGAGATGGTGTTGTGTAAGAATGTGTAAGAACTAGTTGAAAAAAAATGAATGATAGTTGGTATTTTAAATGATATTTTGTATATTTAACATAGAGTGGCTGATTTTTTTGTTCCAAAAAAAAGGAGAGTAAATTGAGTAACTTTGATAATGTATAGATATTTATGGTATTGGATGTGTTATTCATGCATGTAAATGTAAAAAAAAATGTATGTTTACGTACCCAACGTAAATGTTTTAAAAACCGTAATTGTACAATTGATAAAATGTGCTTGAATTTATATTATGCTAGAACTAAGTAAACTAAATTTAGTTCAAAGTCGTTGTGCACAAATATAGTTTTTCGAGCTTTCGAGATTGGACTTAATAGTTACACGCGTAAAAGTAAATATGTAAACTTCCAAAATAAATAAATTTGAGTTGAGGTTGAGTAAGGACCTGTAAAATTGCGGGTTGTTATAGTCTACCCCCGTTAAGAGAATTTCTTCCACGAAATTCAGCTAGTACTACTCATGGAAAGTCTTTCTTCAAAATGGTTTGGGTACTTAAGTCTCATCTGATCCTCTCGTTCTCAGGTAAACTCAGGTCCTCGCTTAGAATTCCATCGAACCTTGACGATAGGAATCTTTCTACGTTTCAACTTTTTGATCTCACGTTCCATGATTTCTACTGGTTCTTCTACAAAGTGCAACTTAGGATCTATCTTAATTTCTTCCAATGGTACGTGTAAGGTCTGATCAGCAAGACACTTCTTGAGATTCGACACGTGAAACGTGTCATGAACGCCACTTAGCTCTTGAGGTAGTCTTAGTCGGTAAGCTACTGGACCGATTCTCTCAGTGATCTCAAATGGTCCCACATATCTGGGTGCAAATTTACCTTTCTTACCAAAACGCATTACACCTTTCCAAGGTGACACTTTAAGTAACACATGATCACCAACGCAAAACTCTAGGGGTCTTCGTCGGTTGTCGGCATAGCTCTTTTGACGGTCACGTGCAACCTTGAGCCTATCCTTGATTTGGATTACCTTTTCAGTGGTTTCTAGTACTATCTCAGGTCCAATCATTTGACTTTCACCAGCTTCTGCCCATGCAATAGGTGAACGACACTTCCGTCCGTATAGTGATTTGAATGGTGCCATATCTATACTAGAATGGTAACTGTTGTTATAAGAGAACTCGACCAATGGAAGATGAGTATCCCAATTTCCGCCGAAGTCGATGGCACACGCTCTAAGCATGTCTTCTAGGGTTTGTATAGTACGCTCACTCTGACCATCAGTCTGCGGGTGGTAAGCCGTACTCATATCTAAATGTGTTCCTAGTGACTTCTGCAACATTTGCCAAAAGTTTGACGTGAAACGGCTATCACGATCTGATATTATCGATATCGGCACGCCATGTCTTGCCACTATTTCATTGATGTACAGTCTTGCCAATTTATCCATCTTATAATCCTCTCGGATGGGTAGGAAATGAGCAGACTTAGTCAATCTGTCTACAATAACCCAAATTGCATCGTGTCCACTGCTAGTTCTTGGCAACTTCGTGATGAAGTCCATGGTTATCCTTTCCCACTTCCACTCGGGAATCTCCGGTTGCTGTAACATACCAGATGGTTTCTGATGTTCAGCCTTCACCTTTGAGCAAGTCAGGCATTTGCTAACGTAGACAGCTATGTCTTTCTTCATTCCAGGCCACCAATACAACTCTCTAAGGTCGTAATACATTTTATCTGCTCCTGAGTGGACGGAGTATCTCGATTTATGTGCTTCGTCCATGATTAGGATTCTTACGTCACCACTTAATGGTACCCATATTCGGTCTACAAAGTACAGTCCACCGTCACCTTTTTTCTCCAATTGACTACCTAGACCTCGTAGTTTCTCTGTGGGTGCATCCATATCCTTAGATGCTTCTCTTTGAGCCGCTAGTATCCTATCCTTGATACCCCACTGTATGGTTATACTCATGGCTTTTACCTTCCTTGGCTTGAGTCTTTCCTTCCTACTCAAAGCATCAGCTACTACGTTCGCCTTACCTGGGTGGTAGCGAACCTCACAGTCATAATCGCTGAAGAGTTCTGTCCATCTCCTTTGGCGCATATTCAACTCTTTTTGATCGAAGATATGTTGGAGACTCTTGTGATCAGTATAGATAATACTTTTCGTCCCATACAAGTAATGTCTCCATATCTTGAGATACAGCACCTAGCTCCAGATCATGAGTGGTATAGTTTTTCTCATGAATCTTCAACTGTCGGGATGCATAGGCAATCAATTTGCCTCTTTGCATTAATACGTAACCAAGACCTTGACATGATGCGTTACAGTACACTACGAAATCTTCGGGGCCATCAGGGAGGGCCAGAATTGGAGCATTGCACAGATTGTTCTTCAAGGTTTGAAAGGCTTCTTCTTGTTCTTCACCCCATTCGTACTTCTTATTCTTTTGAGTCAGCAGGGTAAGAGGTTTGGCAATCTTGGAGAAATTCGCAATGAATCGTCAGTAGTAACCTGCCAGTCCTAAGAATGAGCGGACTTCGGTTGGGGACTTAGGGGCTTCCCAGTTCTTCACTGCTTCGATCTTGCTGGGGTCCACATGAATACCATCTTTGTTAACCACATGTCTAAGGAATTGGACTTCTTGTAACCATAATTCACATTTCGAGAATTTGGCATACAATTTCTCCTTCTTGAGTAGCTCTAGGATTAATTTGAGATGCATTTCATGTTCCTTTTTCGTCTTGGAATAGATCAAAATGTCATCGATGAATACGATAACAAATTTGTGCAGGTACGGCCTGCATACTCGGTTCATCAAGTCCATGAAAACCGCAGGCGCATTTGTCAATCCAAAAGGCATAACTGTAAACTCGAAATGACCATATCGAGTTCTAAACGCAGTTTTTGGGATGTCGTCTTCGTGTACTCGTAACTGATGGTAGCTGGAACGAAGATCTATCTTGGAGAAGTATCGTGAGCCTTGTAGTTGATCAAACAAGTCATCGATCCTCGGGAGAGGGTAACGATTCTTAATAGTTAGTTTGTTTAATTCTCGGTAGTCAATGCACATTCTAAATGAACCATCCTTCTTCTTGACAAACAATACTGGTGCTCCCCATGGCAAAGAACTAGGTCGAATGAAACCTTTGTCTTGGAGTTCCTTGAGTTGATTAGACAACTCCTCCATTTCAGTGGGTGCCAAGCGATAGGGAGACTTTGCAACTAGCATTGCTCCAGGAATTAGGTCTATCCGAAATTCAACTTCTCGTGAAGGGGGTAATCCGGGTAGGTCGTCGGGAAATACTTCTAGGAAATTTCGAACGACTGGGATATCTTCTAGTTTTTGCACATCTGCTTTCATGCTCGTGAGGTATCTCACTTTTTCTTCAAGTGTCTCTCCATAGACCTTAAGAAACTCACCATTTGGTAGTGGTATTCGGACCATCTTCTCATGACACACTATTTCAGCCTTATGCTTAGACAACCAATCCATTCCCACAATTACGTCAAAGCTCCCGTATCCGAATGGTATTAAGTCGATCCTAAAGGTATGGTCTTCTAATTCTAGTGTGCACCCGCGAACGATCTCATTTGTTTCTACCCTTTGACCACTTGCTATTTCAATTTCGTAACTAAAGTTTAGTCTATCGGGTTCCATATTTAACAAAGGCATGAATTAGTGGAGACAAAACTATAATCGGCACCAGAATCAAATAGCACAGTAGCATAGTGGTCGTTTAAAGAGAACGTACCCGTCACAATGTTCGGGTCCTGACGTCCTTCTTCAGCGTTCATCACAAATACCCGACCATGAGCTGGGTTACCATTGTTACCACGGTTTGCATTGTTTCGACCAATTGCTAAAGCCTGATTCTGGTTGTTCTGAACTTGTCCTCGTGTCCCATTCAACCTAGGACACGTATTCCGAAGATGATTCGGGTTTCCACATTCATAACATGCCCTTGGGTTAACGGTATTTATTGGTGCCACTAGTTTAGCGATTGCCCGGCAATCTTTTGCCATGTGACCATCCTTTTTGCAATTGAAACACACTTGACATGGCGTAGTCTCCGGGTGATGGTAGTTACATTTGGCACACTTGGGGTGAGAACCCACATAACCGTTCTTGTCCGTGGTTGTTGCTACGAATCCTTTTCCCCATTTCGCTTTCTTATTGTCACCCTTTGCACTTCCTTGTTTACTTGGCTCGCTCACCGCCTTCCTCTTATCACCACTCTTGGACAACTTCCCATTCCTGACCATTTCATCTGTTAAGGTTGCAGATTTCAGTATTGCACTCTGAATAGTAGCAGGCTCAGTCGCTTTCACCATCCCGCGAATCTCAGGAACCAACCCATAGATGTACCTCTCAATTCTCTTGGACTCAGGAGTGACTAGATGAGGGACCAATTTGGCTAGTTCATGGAACCGATCCGTGTAAACGGCATGACCAGCTCCCACCATAGCGTGGCTCCAGAACTCATTCTCTAATTTCTGCATTTCATTGTTTGGGCAATACTCCTCCTTTAGCAAAGCCTTAAAGTCATCCCAAGTCATGCCTATGGCATCCCTGCCTCTGGCTTGAATTTGCGTGTTCCACCAAGTCAATGCTTTTCCAACCAATGAACATGTTACATACTTCACCTTTTGGTGGGTCGCACAATCACTTATGTCAATCACCGACTCCATCTTTTCAACCCATCGAGTATAAGCTAACGCACCTCCGTTGCTATCAAAGTCCACCGGTTTGCACGCTGAAAATTCCTTGTATGAGCATCCTTTGCCACCATTATTGTTGTTATTACCGTTATTGTTTTGGTCACTTCCAGCGCCGTTGTCTGCATGTTCATTCCCGCTTCCGTTGTTCCCTAGGTTACTGATGTGATCGCCAACTTGGGTGACAATAGTTGGTAGCAAACCCTGTAGTTGCTCGGCGATCATGGCGGACAAGTCATGGTTTTCATTGTTGTTACCGCCATTCCCAGTGCCACGACCACCTCCTCTACCTCCTCGTCCACCAGTCCTTCCACCCCTCTGGGCTGCACCACCACGGTTAACTCGAGTCGATCTTCTTGGAGGCATGATTTCTATCAGGAGGGGCATTGATAAACGTTAGTTATGAGGGAGGTATGGCATGTCGGTATACGTATCGCAGTGCTATGTCCCTCTTTCTATTTGACGATCTATGAATTTGATAAGTCCATGTCGCATCATGTTATTATAAAAACGTTGGCCAGGCGTTTTTAGAATAACATCACGCCACATTAACTTATCATCATCACTTCGCACCATCTATCCTATATTCCATCCTTAAGTCAATTCCTCAATTCCATTAAGTTAATTAATAACATGCACCCACATAAATTTCGCAACCCAATCAAACAAGAACAGTCTTGAAATTTAGGTGCAAGTTGTTTAAGAACTTAAGGGGTTTGAAATTAAATTGACTCAATTCAGGAGAGGTTCCTAAGGCAAATATTGGGCACTAACACATAACCGCACATGTAGGTCCTATAATGCAAACTATATGAAGGTTCCTAGGTTATAGTCTAGGTTAAACCACCTAATTCTCTATAACCAAGGCTCTGATGCCAATCTGTCACACCCCAAAAATGGCGCAGCGGAATGACATTTACGGGGTATGACTTCATAACCAAGAACACAAGGTGTCAATATAGAGAAATACTAAATTTGTTCATCACAACACAAGTCAAAGTTACAATGATCCATAATATGGTGGATACAAGTCTTACTACATAAGTTCACAATAGTTAAGTCTTAAGGGGGCATTTCCAAATGCACAACTCATCGGGAACACAGCCCGGTAGAGTCTTGTCTTATGTCTGCTAGTCCAGGCCAATACTCAACCTTCTAAGCAACTTCATTCTTAACACCTGAAAATGGATACTCGAAAACGTCAACATAAAGTTGGTGAGCTCGTAGGTTTAAGTGTTAAACCACGAAGCTGTGCATAGTAGTGTAGGACAATAGTGAGCAAGATATACGAATATGAAACACAGTGCTAGCGACAACTGAACCTACCAATAATGTTACACACATGTTACCAATTGTGGGGAGCTACCCCAGATAGTACTATCAACTTGTTTCGGCTCCAAACAGAGTTAAACAGTTGCGCATACATGAAACACAATTTATCATCACAAAGAAGTCACATATTTCAATCAAACACACATATTGTCCAAAAACATGTAAACAGTTTAGCACAGCATAAAAATAGTTAAAACATCATTTGAGTACCATTTTCCCCCAGGAAAACATGTAAAAAAGTGGGGCTACGAGAACTCACCTCAAACAGAGTAATGCGATACTAGCAAATGTGTGCACGAAAATTGAAGCGCGAAAGCCTAATCGCAACCTAAATAATTAAACTGTTTTAGGAAAATATGATATGTACTATATGCATATGAGTTTTATGATGTATTATCACCTTTATACACTTGTAATGAGGTTTTATGACTCAAAACATGACAAAACGAAAGTTTCAGTTTTAACTGTTAAGTTTTCAAAAACATGTCAAAAGTGAGTTTTGCTCAACTTTCGGAGGTCATAAGTTATTCGTTTCAAATGGGTTTGAGCCATTTCTAATTCCAGTGTCAAGTATGCCGCGAGGACTATAGAAAGTTCAACTATCGCTATGGATGAATCTAAGCCCAAGGCCCTTGAAAACAGGCTCGAAATAGGTCAGTAGCAATTGTAATAAAAACTGGACAGGAGCTGATAATAAGGTTTTCGGGTCTTAAAACGGCCATATCTCCTTCGTTACAAGTCCGTTTTTGCTCATTCAACTCTAAAAACGTAGCTAAAAATATATAGTTTCAAAATATCAAGGCCAATGATCTTGTAAATGCTTTTATCAGGGGATGTTTGGTCGTTTAAGCTGCTGATCTGATCGAAAAGTTGGACAGAAAAGCATAATCCAACTTCCCGAGGTCATATCTTATTCAAAAATGATCCGTTTGATGTGATTCAAGTTGATACGTTCAAGTCTATGTGTCTAATAAGCGAAACAAACAAGATCTCATGCTCAATCTACCTTTAAAGTACACAAATTCATGAAAAATATTCGAAAGGGCAGATTTGATACTTAATCTTGTTTTACATATGAAAAATAGTTAGAAAATTCCATTAATCACGAAACTTGTCCGAGATCATTCTGAGGCATTATACTCACTGTGGTAAGAAGGGTTTATAACAAAAATGGTTTTTGTACCATGTTTTACTAGCTTAATTTCTCGTTATAAAAAAAATAGTGCTTTTAGGTTTTATAAGCTTGTTTTCCAAAGATGTTTCATCATAACAAATCTTATAAAGGTGACGTGAAATGTAAATGAAATGATAAATAAGGGTGTATATGAGTATGAAAATAGATTATGCATGCTTACAAGAAAATGTCGATGATTGGTGAACCAAAGAACCCAAGAACCTCGAGTAATGGCCTAACTATGAACACACTTGATAACCCTTGCTATGAACACTAAATAATCTAATCAAAAGAACCAAGAACCAAAACTTTTTGCCCCTTGTTCTCCTCTAGCTGCTGTCATTATATGTAGAGAGAAAGTTGAGAGAGTTTTGTGTGTTTTAGTGTTGTGGTAAAATGAAAATGAATGAAAGAAAGGCTAGATCTTATAGTAAGTTTGCAAGTAACCAAAGAGACAAGTAGTACAAGGAATTAAATGAGAAAGCATGATGAGTGATAGGAGGGGGTGGCGTACAAGGAAAGAAAGAATGGGGAAGAGATGGTGTTGTGTAAAAATGTGTAAGAACTAGTTGAAAAAAAATGAATGATAGTTGGTATTTTAAATGATATTTTGTATATTTAACATAGAGTGGCTGATTTTTTTGTTCCAAAAAAAAAGAGAGTAAATTGAGTAACTTTGATAATGTACAGATATTTATGGTATTGGATGTGTTATTCATGCATGTAAATGTAAAAAAAATGTATGTTTACGTACCCAACGTAAATGTTTTAAAAACCGTAATTGTACAATTGATAAAATGTGCTTGAATTTATATTATGCTAGAACTAAGTAAACTAAATTTAGTTCAAAGTCGTTGTGCACAAATATAGTTTTTCGAGCTTTCGAGATTGGACTTAATAGTTACACGCGTAAAAGTAAATATGTAAACTTCCAAAATAAATAAATTTGAGTTGAGGTTGAGTAAGGACCTGTAAAATTGCGGGTTGTTATAAGAGAAGGCGAAGCTATTTTACAAATCGAAGTATCATTTTGGTTTGGAACTTTCCTCATGCTTGGTTCGATCTTTACCCGGTTTTAAATCACTGATCCGCTCCAAACCGTCAAGTCTAATCACACAAGCCTGCCACTTGTGAATGGCAGACCGTAACAGACTTAAAACAGCTCAGACACAAATGCAAATGAAGATCAGGGAATACAGTGGATTCCCGGGTCGTTAAGTCCCACGGAGACTCAATGGTGTGCAAACACTTGATCAGACGATAGATTGATCACTAATGATAGTGATCAGAAAAGATTAGGATGGATAATTACACTACTGAAAAAGGTTATAAAATAAAGCGACTTAAATACAAATTAAGAAAATTAAAAAGATAAAAAATATTAAATAAACGCTATCACTATATTTAAAGTGATGAACGTTTAAAACCTAAAACGTACGTTTAAATTAAAAACTACGTAACGTACAAAATAAAACGTGAAACTAATACAATAAAAATCCTAAAAATATGAAAAATACATTTTTACAATCCTAATGATAAAACAAAATTAATAGAAAAAGAAAATTATTTTTATAACTAATTATCTAATTATTATTAATTAAAAACTATTTATTAAGTATTTAAAATGCACTAAAATACAAGAAAATACAAAATTAACCTAGAAAAATGAAATTATAACTTAGAAAAGTCTAAAATATGTTAAAACTTATTTTAAAACTAAAAATATATTTTTTTAGACTTTTTATGTATTTATTATTAATTAATTACTATTTAAAACTAATTAAAATGCTAGAAAATACTTTTTAAACTAAGAAAATTATGGAAAAATATTTTTTTGCTTTTTTATATTTATCTAAACTTAAGAAAATTGAAAAATTATTTTTTTGAGACTTTTCTTAATTAATTGTATTTAAAGCTAATTAAAAAGTGCTAAAAAGTAATTAAAATGCAGAAAAATAGCAAAACAACTTGGAAAAATCTGAAAATTTCAGGAAAACTCTAAATTAATATTAGGAAGCTAGGAAAAATGGAAAAACATGGGGTTGTGTGCAAGATATTGAAACTGATGAGGAAGTGCTTATTGAAATAAGCACTTGAATAAGCAAATGGAATCCAAAGGCTACCAAACTGATAAACAAGCTATAATAAGCTAAGAGAACTAAAATGGAACAAGTAACAACAAGCTACAACCTCTGATAAGTTGATTACACTGATTTGATGAAATGAGCAAATGAGCTAAAACAGGTTTCAGGTGCTACTTTTGGACTTAGAAATAAGCCACTGAATAAGCTGGAAATGATGAAACAGATAAAGGAACCTAAAGAAGACCTGGGTGAGAGCTTATAAACCAAATATCAGACCTAGTGGAGCTATGATAAGCTCTGCAAAGACTGCTCAAGCCCTGTGCAGGCTTAATGCCCTGCACAGGGCATTAAGTACCATTTTAACAAGCTCTTATGAAGCTTCTAAAAATTTGCTAAAAATCTGAAAAATTACTAATAAGAAACAAGACCAGCTGAGGTTTTTAAACATACAATTTTCACTTGCATTGACCCAGAAATGAGTAAATGAAAAATACTCCTATGTTGGCCAAAACTTAGTTTTTTAACTTTTGACTTTTATACAAAACTAAAAGTTTGACTAATTTGAGGTTTGAAGCTAATTTATGGACTGATATGGAAGTAATAAGGTGAAATAACACTAATGTAAGCTAGACCTATGAATTTTAAACACAAAATGAACCTTTGATCTTGTAAAAATCCCAACAGATGACTGATTAAGACAGATATTGAAAAAGTTTGACTTGGGTGGTTGCAGGCACAAAATTGAAACAGCTATGAGTTCAATAGGACTAAGCAAGCATGACCCAACAGATTACTACCACTGCACTAGCCTACAACACAGATAATACAGCTAAACCAAACATCACTTTAAAACATCTGTTTTGAAAATTAAATGAGTAATTCACTGAATCTACATGTTGTAATGAACAAACTAAGTCCAACTGACCTAAGTACAACTATTTAAACAGGTATTAGCAGTTTATGACCACAGATACAGGAACAAGCAAAAACTGCAAACAGACTTGAAAATTTGAAAGTGAGAAAATTACTAACCACTATCCAGCTGGTTTGCAGACTAAAACCAAAACCAAAACTAATCTAACCTAATCTATTCCAACCCATTTCAAGCATCTGCAAAACACCCCAAACTCCAAAACCAAGCCTAGTTCACCCAGTTTGACTTTTGTTGACCTTGATACAATATTGCTTGAAATGGTTGCATAAGCTTACAAGAAGCTTTTATAATCTTAAATAAGCTGATTTGAGTAAGAGAATAAGAGATTAAAAGTTTGGATATGAGAATTCGAATTGGAATGTTCAACAGTTAACACAAAACATAAATTTTAACTAAACTTGAGAATTGATTCTTAAAAACTGATTACAAAGATGAAATGACTTGAATGTAATACAAGGAAAGTGAAATTACAACATTTTACTTAAACTAAAACATTAATTTAGAAAAACGACATTAGGAAAAACTTAAACTAAATTCTACTACTCTCTCTAGCTTCTCTCCTCCTTTCTTTTATACAAAATTGCTTCCACTTGTACTCTGAACAGTTCCCACTTGAATTTGCAGCCATAGGATCACTAGATGCAATTTTAGCCGTTTGATGCATTTTTGGCGGGAAATCTTATTAAGCCAGTTGGAGAGGTTGAGTGCCAAGAGGGGGGGGGGGCATTTAATGGTTTTTGTAGTTTAGGTGAGGTGGAGGGACATGGAAAGTGATATGGTGAGGAGGGGGGATGGTTGTGTGGAGTTGCAGACAAAGCAGTTGGGAGGGTAGACTTTTGGCGCCATGGAGTGTTTGACCAAGCTTTTGACCAGAGGGTAATAATAGGGGGGGGGTCAAAATGGCTAATTGACAGGGGTCCAAAGCTGTTATGACCAGGCCAAAAAAGGTTTTAAAGGGTTTAAATGTCATAGGGACCTAAGTTGCAATTTCTGAAAATACAAGGGCCATATCTGCCAATTCTGCCAAGTTGTTTCAAGGGACCAAAAGTGACACTCTCAAAAAGTATAAGGACCAAACTTGCCATTTTGCAATTTCCAAGGACCATTTTTGACAATTTTCAAACTTGAGGGACCAAAGTTGTAATTTTGCAAATTTTACATTTCAAGGGTTTGTTTTGACAACTTTTGAATCCCATGGACCTTAAATGACATTTTCCTTTATTTAGATTTACCAGGGACTGTTTTTGACAACTTTTGAAACTTGGGGGACTAAAACTGCCAATTTAGCAAACTTGATACGTTTTTCATCTGATTTTGATATTTTTGCATTTAAAACACATAAAACACTGATTTGTGATATTTTCATCATTTTGATGCATTTTTGAGTGTTTTCAGATGATTTTGCAGTTTATATTGTACAAAAATGATGAGTATATAGACACTCATCAATCCCCCACACTAAGATATTGCTAGTCCCTAGCAATGATTTGAAGCTTTAATGGATTTTAAAAACTCTTTACCAAAAGCCATCACTTTTGGAGTAGCCAAATGTTTCAGTTCAAGTAAGAACCTTGGTACACTGATAACCAAATGATTTTGAGCAAATCATAAGCTGTAAACGGATTTGATTTGTCTTTACCAGAAGCCGTACCCTTCTGGACTAGCCAACTCTTAGATAAATTATCAGAATTATCTTTTGTTGGGAATTATGTGAAGTATGGATTATGCTGAACTTAATGCCGAAGTGTTTCTACTGAAGAGAAGAGGTAGAATGGTTTCGTGTAGTTTGGCACTCTTATTGCATTGCTAGACGTGTGTACCATTTGTAGCTTGTCATGATTTGAAAACTAAAAACACAAGACAAGTTGAGGCAATGGGATGTTGGCGATAATGTCGACTTAAGCCTGCTTCGTTGTCCTTTGTGTAAACTTTTGCAGCATTCTCATGAACATTTGTTCTTTGAGTACCCCTTCTCGATGAAAGTTTGGAACTTGGTTGCTCGAAAGGCTGAATTACAGAACGTCCCTTTGTGGTTAGAAGATATAACATATTGGCTGATTCCTATGGCATCTAAAAGATCAATTTCAAGCGTAGTGAGTCGTCTGGTATTTGCTTCTTCTGCTTATTTCATCTTGCAAGAAAGAAATAACCGCATTCATTCTAAAGACTCAAGAAAGGAAGAGCATGTGTGTGACGTGATCATGGAGATGGTTCGAATGAAGATTACTACCCTCCGGTTCAAAAGAATAAGGAATGTGTTGAAGATGTTGGATATTTGGCATATCCCCACTGATATGACGTAGCTTTTGGATGCTTTGAAGCTTGATTGCTCTTATGACTTATGTAGGTTAGGTCCAAGAGTTTCTATTTAATTGTTTTTTAGCTGGTTATTGTGGTCATGGACCACGTGAAGTTTGCTTGATGTAATAGGGCTAGAGTGGTTTCATCACCACTCTCTCATGTAAAACACATTTATTTCATTTATTCTATTCACCGGGTATCGAAACCCTTCACCCAAAAAAATGTTCATAGTGAGGATATCCTTTGGAATATCTTCAGTGCCATATATATTTTCATTTTGGCGTGGTCAAACACATACACAACAACGATATGTCAATCATCATGTTTAGATACTTATTGACTTTTGAATGTTCAATGATTTGTAAACACATAGGTCCATACTCCACATTAAACAATTCTTTACATTCCCAAATCATTTTCACAACCTAGTACATTTATTAAGAGAATATCTAAAAGACCAAGGATTCTGCAAATCTTATCTCTCATTTGGAACCAACTGAGCTGCGCTTCACAAAAAAAATTAAAGTCTTGGACAACAATTTTTGCAAAATTTTCATATCTTTCGAGCTAATCTTAAAAGAAGCCACACTTGATGACTAGAAATGAAATAATGAAAGAACTTAAACCACGGAGGCGGTCGAAAATAAAATAAAAGCTTGTCTTAATATGAAAATTTGGTCGTCATTCACGCAATTTAAGCCATCGTATGTTGTAAGAACTGTAGTTTGAAAGTAGATTTGACGACGAAGTAGGTAGAAAACATTTCATGGTCAGACAGTTTGAGCTCCATTTATTGGACTTAAGTTTTGGAAGAAAAAAATGTAGAGTTGATGCATGTTCTTTATATTCAGCACCATTTATATCTTATTTCGTTGTTATATGTTTACAAATATTTTCAACTAACTCCCTACGAATAAAACCCGTATATATTATCTTCAAAGTATACAAAGTATTGCCTAGCATTTTTATAAAAAGATGTTAACATAAGTACTTATTTCAACATAATAAGATTCTAACCTATGGCCAAAACAAACAAAACAAGTATCGACATACACAAATACTTTAACATTCATGACCCAAAAACGTAATGCCTTCACTGATATATTGATTTCTACACTAACGATAAGTAAACACTAACCCCTTTATCTTAAAATTATTTACGGACACTATTAATACAATGTCTAAATGTTTGCAATCTTTTCATCTTTATAGCTATAACAACATATTATTGCATGTTTTACAAGATGTTCCCTTCATAATTCGTTCTCCAAACACATAACATAGTTGCTTTTAAACTTCAATTTAGTGTTCGAGGGACATGTCTCTTTCTTTCCATGTACATAAAAGTGTTATATAACAATTTACCAAAATTTTATGGGAATATCTTCTAACTTTCTAGCATCTATACTTGGTCATTTAATATTATATGTATACCATAGCATCTATACTCGGCCGTTTAACATGATATGTATGCCATAGCACTTATACTTGGTCATTTAACATGATATGTATACCATAGCACCTATACTTGGTCATTTAACATAATACGTATACCATAACACCTATACTTGGTCATTTAACATGATACGTATACCGTAGCATTTATACTCGGCCGTTTAACATGATACGTATACCATAGCACCTATACTTGGTCATTTAACATGATATGTATACCATTGCACCTATACTTGGTCATTTAACATGATACGTATACCATGGCATCTATACTCGGCCGGTTAACATGATACATATACCATAGCACCTATACTTGGTCATTTAACATGATACGTATACCATAGAAATATTTTAGGTTAAATTTAAATTGATTTGTTTTTAATATTAAAATTGATTAAGACACCTTTTGCTGGGGACATTTCCCCGGGAAAACTTTTCACGATTTTTTTTTATTTTTCCCTCCCATCTTTTTACTTTATCCCGCCATAACCTTCACAGGGGACAAGTCCTCGGCAAAAGTCTTGCTAGAAGACAAACAAAGTTTTCGGTGGGGACGTGTCCCCGGCGAAAACTAATCGTAAAATCACCTCAATTATTAACCAGATTTGATTAAAAAAAAAAAAAAAAAAAAAAAAAAAAAAAAAACCCACCCGCTGCTGTTGCTCCACCTCCTTCATCTTCATCTTCATAGCACCACCTCCATCACCGCGGTAACCTTATATATGTCCATAATTTATTCACGGATTCATCCATTCAAATTACTTGTATATACATTTTTTTTCATACATATGTTACTAGCTTTAAGGTGATTTCCATAGCTTATATGATAAGCCCATCTGCTGATTTTATAAGCGTCTCATATGCTGCAACTTTGAGTAAGAGTAATTCATTACGTGTGTGCTTATACAATAATAGGTCCCTATTGATCTTGTATTCTTAGAATTAGCCTTAATATTGCATTCATCTAATAATTTTATTCTTCTTAATAGATGATCTAGTACTTTATTCAACTTGAAAAGCTATCACTGCATGTTTTCAGTGATTGAGTTAATTGACTAATTATTCGACTCAATCAAAATATGGAAGCCATTTTTTTTTGGTTTTTCTTTGGTGGAATCTCGAGTTAAATGACGGCTGACGCACTTATAGTTAATAGTCAGTATTGTTCCATTGGCATGGTCCTTTATGTTTAGATGGTGTTATTTTTTATAAAGATGCTTTGAATGTATTGACTGCTCATAAGAATATTGAGAAGTTTGTGAAGTTTGTTGACTGTATATGCTGATATTGGTTTTGACTACCTATTTGAGTAGTATAGCGGAGTGTATATGTTGTAGAAATCAATGGAATACTGAAAAGTATATTAATTAGATTCAACAAACTATTAAAATTACAAGACATTAAATAAAAAATACAAATACGAAACTCTAACTAATGAGATAATCATTTGAAACAACTACATAAGGAGATTGTTTTCTTAGTATACTTAAGACACTAGAAAGTAGAAATTGATTACTTGCAAGTGCAAACGTGTTCTAAAGATAGTAATCACTTGTAAAGCAACGCATTATGAAGATAGAAATCAATTTAATGTATCTGTAATCGCTTATTATGTGTTGTACTTGTAGGAATATATGTTGTCACGGGTGCCAAGCCGAGGCCAACCCATGACCACTGCCGAGGCCAAGCCGCGACCACAGCCGAGACCAAAAGGTAAGATATGTCGTTGCGTATTTTAATATTTTAGGTTTTTAGGTAATGAGAACTATCCAAGCATCGGGTATCAAAAAGACCCTTTAAACCATTTGGGTTGAATTGGTCATTTTAACAATTAGGGTAGGAGAGTAGGATGGTGGATTTTGGGACCTAAACCAAGATCTTGGCAAGGTGTTGGGGTCCACCCCCTTTCATGTGCAATAGCACTTTAACTAGGTTAATGAGATCATGTTCTTTCATCTGCTTGTGATACAAAAGATTTGATCATGTTTGCTTACGACTTTTTGAATAGTGTGTCTAGGGTTGAGGGTTGGTGAAAACATGAGAATGGTGTTAGTGTGTCTAGTTAAAGTGCTATTACACCATTTCCCGACATTATTCCATTCTCCTTTTTACAATGATCTTCCCGAAAACTCACCAACAATTCTCTCCTATATTATCAAACAACAAAAATGAAGTTAGCGGCGGTGACACGTGGCTTCTCCGATGGTTTACGGCGAGGAGGTACATGGTTTCTTGGTCCAATAAATACAGGAAAGTGTACAACCCATTTCTTGTTACGGTTTGTTATGGTTACCTGATGATGAGGGTTGAATCTTGACGGGTAGAAATGTGGTGCAAAAGGGTTTAGCTTGCTTTGAGAGTTCATAACTGTGTGTGTATTTTTAGTGTATGTTTTTAGGTGTGAAACTCTGTGTGTGTGAGAGAGAGAGAGAGAGAGAGAGAGAGAGAGAGAGAGCCGAGAGAGAGCCGAGATGATAAGAAGAAAGATGAATTGGTTGGTAATGATAGTGATGGTATGGTGGCGGGAGATGAAAGGGTTTGTAATGGTGGGCGATTTGAAGCATTGGAAGTCTTAGATTGGAAGTATGATATTGGTTCGTGGTGGTCAAGATCATTATTTGCATACGTTCCCTATTTGGATAATAACAAAAAGGGGAAGAGATGTTTGAGTGGCATGGCATGGATTAAGGGGAAGACAAAGGAAGACATACTTGTTTCATTCATGGTGAGATCCTTGATCTCAATTTCTCTACTTCGTCTAGGGAAGTTCGTTCAAGAAAGGTTTTGTCATTATCAACTAGGGGAAGATTGTTGGGAATTATACGTTTGAGTTGATAAGACAAAAAGAATGAAACAAGGGGGACTTAATAAGACAAGAAGGAAACCTACAAAAAGATGGAAGGACTTGCTTGCAAAAGAAGTTTTATTTATTAGTCATTCGTAGAGATTTGTAAACCCTAATCCTCTAGTATATAAATAGGACATAGGTGTAGGTTTAATTATGTCTTCCAAGATGTAGTCGACTAAAAGGTGTGTGTGTCCTAGGCGTATAGTCTTGTAAACGCCTAGGTTATTAGTTTAGTTAGTAGACGTGTTCCTATAAACGTCTAAGATTAGTTAGTGTTAGTGAATGAAAACCTTGTGTCAATAACAATTATGTTTTGATTTATCCGCTGCGTATTGTCATTGTTATTGTTAAACACTAAGGCTCATAAACGATCAAGAAACTATCTTCATCACGTTCTTAGTTTCTATCAATTGGTATCAGAGCTTGGGGAGCTCGTTACCTAGGGATTCACAAGGTTTCTTGGTGAAAAAGGAAGAAGAAAATCGAATTCAACAATTTTCGTAATACTACTGCAGCACTGTTTTCAAGAGGCCATAACTTTTTATTGAGCCGTTGGATCGAGCTAAAATTTTTGCTGGTGCATCTCAGTATATCCATCTAAAGTTTCACCGAAGGGATTGTCAATTGGAGCTCTCAATCAAAAGTTATAAGCAGTCGAAGTCTGCTGCAGAAAAATCCGTAAGGTTACTACAGCAGTGTTTTGAAACTATCATAACTTTTTCGTTAACCATTGGATCGTGATGAAATTTTGTGTGGATGTTCTTTATATATCAATCTAACTTTCCACCGGAGGGATCTTCGATCTAAGCTTTCAATCAAAAGATATTCACTGTCACCCTAAATTGCTCAAAGTACTGCTTATATTCTTCAAAGTACTGCGGCTTGTTGAAAGTACTGTCGCGTTAACAGTTTGTACTGCTCGTTGGTCAGTTTATACTGCTACATATTTGAGTTAATATTGTCATATACTTGTTCGTTCTACTGCTGCGAGCTGGTCGATTCTTGGTATTTGTTTGATGATGGGTATCGCATGAAGGTTGTTGAATGATCGATCATGAATGTTACTGATGCTACAAGGAGTTTTTAAAGTTCTTTGTGAATGTTAATGAAAGTAAAAAGGATATACAGATCGATGAGGTTTTTCGTGCATGATCACCGACATATTTGATAATTGGTTGGTTTGATATAACTTCAAAGCTACTGATTCAAATCTTTATTGTTTTAATGAATCAGTCGGTTACATATTTATGGGTTGTGAGAATAAAAAGAGATAGCAGACAATGTCATGCTTGGTTATTAAGTCTTTCAAACCTCGTACTGGTTGGTGTTGTGAGCCCAGTAGCAGGGTTAGATAATCAATGACAGTAGCAATACCACTAGGTGGTTACCGGATATCACTTGGAATCGTGTGATCACTTTCCAAAGTAAACTATTCGACCTAATGCCTGGGTATCACGAATATCTACTTGGGATAAGACCAAATGCAGTTAGAGAATTAGGCACAATTCTATAACCCTTTCGCTAATAAGTGTTTTCGTTTTCTGTATGTGCTTCATGCATAATCAGATCTCTTATTTATAGGAGAGTACTCTTAGCTAGTCCAATGAAATTATGAGTATTAATCGGCCCATTAATAGCCTCATAATTATCCCCATTATAGCCATTAGTGGTTACATGACCAATTAAACGTGGTCATTAAGCAGTTGTAACTGCCATTTTTAGCAGTACTTTAACACTAGCAGTACTTTAACACTAGCAGTACTTTCATACCATTAGCAGTTCTTTCACACTAGCAGTACTTTCATAGTGCTATCAATGGATACACTGCTTCAGTGGAATCCACAAGCTTCAGTGGAAAAACACAAGCTTCAGTGGAAACACTGCTTATCAGTGGAAACACTGCTTATCAGTGGAAACCACAAGCAGTACTTTCCACAAGCAGTACCTTCTACTAGCACTACCAATACAAACCACTACAAGAGTCAGGGTGTTCATGGACCTTATGGGTGTACACTCCGTACCTCCTAACTCATTACAAGGTGTGAACTAATCCCACAAGTGCACTAAATTTTCCAACAATCCTCCCCAAATTTAGTTCACTTCCTTTGCATGAAAAATAAACATCAAGCAAAACATGTACATAAACGAAAATGTCCTGAGGATTGAATTTCCATCTTAGTAAATTACACGTTCAAAGATTCGAGAATCAGGGTGTTCTAAGAATTGAACCCTTCAACCCATTTGAATACCTGAAGATAAAATACACACAAGTTTTCAAACACTTAAAAGCTCTTTACACTATACAAGCCATGTGTCCATATCCAAATTCATAAATGTTGTAAAAGCTAAAAGTCCAAAGCTTCCTGAAGCGGCAAAACTTCAACATTTACATAGGTGGTTCCTCCTTATTCATGCTCCTGCCAAGCACTTTTTCAAAGAAAATTAACCATTAAGAAGTAAAACCTTCATCCTCCTTTCAGTAGGTTCTGAGCGCAACCTTGGGATGTAAATAAAACATGTGCTCCAGACCACTGAATGTTCAGCTTTCCACATTGAACTCAGCTCCCAAGTTTCCTTAGGAGGGAGTTGGGTGTCTTAGCATTCAGTGACTAAGTTGGACTTAAACCCATCCCTTTAGCAGACTTTATAACCAAGTCTCTAGCCAAACCCTTCGTCAAGTGATCAGCTAAGTTTTGTTGAGATCTCACAAACTCTATAGATACCACCCCATTCATGATAAGCTCACGAATCATGCTATGCTTGACACCTAAGTGTCTAGACTTACCATTGTACATCTGGCTATAAGCCTTAGCCAGTGTAGCTGCACTATCACACCGGATAGAAATAGGTGCTATAGGTTTAGGCCACAATGGAATCTCAAGAAGCAAGTTTTTCAGCCATTCAGCTTCTTTACCAGCAGCTGCTAAAGCTACAAATTCATATTCCATTGTTGAACTGGTGATGCAAGTTTGCTTCTTGGATGCCCAAGAAACTGCACCTCCACCAAGTAGGAATACCCAGCCACTGGTAGACGAATTGTCTTCAGTGTTACTGATCCAACTTGCATCAGTGTAACCTTCCAACACTGATGGGTAACCAGTATATAAGAGACTATAATCCATAGTTCTCTTCAAATACTTCAGTACCCTTTGAACTGCTTGCCAGTGATGAGCACTAGGATTACTAGTATACCTGCTCAATTTTCCCACTGCAAAACCAATATCAGGTCTTGTACAAGTCATGGCATACATCAAGCAGCCAATTACCCTAGAATACTCAAGTTGAGATACAGCCTTGCCATGATTAGGCATCAGCTGCTCACAAGTATCCATAGGTGTACTCACTGGAGTACAATCAAAGTAATTGAATTTCCTCAGTAGCTTCTCAATATAATGAGACTGAGAGATAGAAATTCTTTTACTTTCATGTTTGATCCTTATACCAAGGATAACATCAGCCTCCCCCATATCCTTCATGGAGAACCTTGATGACAAAAATTCCTTTGTCAAGTTAACCTGATTTTGGTCAGTGCCAAAAATCAACATGTCATCAACATATAGACAAATGATGACTCCTTTACCAGATTCATCAAATTTGCTATATACACATTTGTCAGCTTGGTTAAGAACATAACCACTAGACAAAACCACTTCATCAAATTTTTGATGCCATTGTTTAGGTGCCTGCTTAAGTCCATAAAGATACTTAATGAGTTTACACACCTTGTTTTCATTACCAGGCATGATGAAGCCCTGAGGTTGGTTCATATAAACCTCCTCTTCCAATTCACCATTCAAGAAAGCTGTTTTCACATCCATCTGATGAATAACCAGATTGTGAATAGATGCCATAGCAATCAGCAGTCTTATGGTACTGATACGAGCCACAGGGGCATAAGTATCAAAATAGTCTATTCCTGACTTTTGTTTAAAGCCCTGAATGACTAGTCTAGCCTTGAACTTTTCAATAGTTCCATCTACCTTCATTTTTCTTTTGAAAATCCATTTGCAACCCAGAGGTTTACAACCAGGAGTTAGATCAACCAACACCCAAGTGTTGTTGCCCATGATGGAATCCATCTCATCATTAATTGCTTCTTTCCAGAAAGCAATATCCTGGGACTTCATTGCTTCTTCAAATGTTTTGGGGTCATCCTCAACAATGAAGCAATAAGAGTATTGGTCTGAGACCTCATCCCTTGTTCCTTCAACTAAGTACAGTTGAAACTCAAGTCCAAATGACTTTGGAGTCCTAACCCTTTTGCTCTTCCTGAGCACAGGTTCAGGTTGTTGTACCACAACCTCATCAGGGACCACTGATGGTTCATCATCAGGGACCTCTGATACACCAGTGTCATGAGTTTCATTAGGAATTCTCTGACTTGGTCTAGGGACTGATGAGAATCTATTCTCATCAAAGTCTGCATCCCTTGATTCAATAATAGAGTTAATTGAATCATATTCATTAGGTTCAATAACATAGAACCTAAAAGCCTTGGAATGCTCAGCATATCCAACAAAGATGCAGTCAATGCCTCTTTCACCCAAAGTCTTTAGCTTTAGATCAGGGAGTCTTACAACAGCCCTACAACCCCAGACCCTGAGATAGTTCAGGTTGGGTTTCCTTTTAGTCCAGAGTTCATAAGGGGTAACCTTGTTCCTTTTATTGGGAACCCTATTTAATAAATAGCAAGCTGTTAACATAGCTTCACCCCAGAACCCTTGACTCAGTCCTGAATAGGACAACATGGAATTAACCATCTCCTTCAGCACCCTGTTTTTCCTTTCAGAAATACCATTTTGCTGAGGAGTATAGGGAGCAGTAGTTTCATGGATAATACCAACAGAGTGAAAGTACTGAGTATCCATGTACTCACCTCCCCTATCAGTCCTTAATCTTTTGATCAAAGACCCAAGTTATAATTCAACTTCAGTTTTAAACACTTTGAATTTATCTAATGCTTCATCCTTGGTATGTAACAGATAGACATAACAAAATCTAGAAGCATCATCAATAAATGTCACAAAGTACTTCTTATTCCCCAAAGAAGGAGTGGCATGCAAATCACACAGGTCACTGTGAATAAGCTCCAAGATCTTAGTCTCACGACTAACACCCTGAAAGGGTTTCTTGGTTATCTTGGTCAACATGCAAGTTTTACACTTTTCAGTGCCCATGTCAAAAGCAGGGATTAAACAATCCCTAGACATATCTTGCATCCTTTTAAAGTGTACATGGCCAAGTCTTGCATGCCATAGGCTAGAATCAGTGTCAGTGGTTGTCACAAAAGCTGAATTAACATTGTCAGTAGAAATATTAAGCCTGGACATTTGATTACATAAATAACCAAAACCAATAAAAACACCATGCTTAGAAAGCACAAATTTATCAGATTCAATAACTTGTTTATATCCATGATTATTCAAAATACTAATTGAAACCAAGTTCTTCCTGATATCAGGAACATGAATAACATCAAACAAAGTTACAATCTTTCCTGAACTAAACCTAAGATCTACACAACCACGACCATGCATCAAGGCTGTTGACTCATTTCCCATGTGAAAAATAGAACCATCATTCAGTGACTCATAAGTCTTGAACCAGCTTCTATCTTTGCACACATGAAACTGTTGCACTAGAGTCAACCCACCACGCAACATCATCATCCTGCACATAAGGAGATTCAGATACATATGTAACATAATAAATCTGAAAAGACTTATTAACCCTATTCTGACCTTTCAGTGAGTTGAAAGCTTGGCGCCAAGAAGGAGTGGCATGCAAATCACACAGGTCACTGTGAATAAGCTCCAAGATCTTAGTCTCACGACTAACACCCTGAAAGGGTTTCTTGGTTATCTTGGTCAACATGCAAGTTTTACACTTTTCAGTGCCCATGTCAAAAGCAGGGATTAAACAATCCCTAGACATATCTTGCATCCTTTTAAAGTGTACATGGCCAAGTCTTGCATGCCATAGGCTAGAATCAGTGTCAGTGGTTGTCACAAAAGCTGAATTAACATTGTCAGTAGAAATATTAAGCCTGGACATTTGATTACATAAATAACCAAAACCAATAAAAACACCATGCTTAGAAAGCACAAATTTATCAGATTCAATAACTTGTTTATATCCATGATTATTCAAAATACTAATTGAAACCAAGTTCTTCCTGATATCAGGAACATGAATAACATCAAACAAAGTTACAATCTTTCCTGAACTAAACCTAAGATCTACACAACCACGACCATGCATCAAGGCTGTTGACTCATTTCCCATGTGAAAAATAGAACCATCATTCAGTGACTCATAAGTCTTGAACCAGCTTCTATCTTTGCACACATGAACTGTTGCACTAGAGTCAACCCACCACGCAACATCATCATCCTGCACATAATGAGATTCAGATACATATGTAACATAATAAATCTGAAAAGACTTATTAACCATATTCTGACCTTTCAGTGAGTTGAAAGAACCACCACTCCCTGAACCATTAGTGCCTAATCCATTGGCTTTACCACCAATTTTTAACACCTTTGCAGTCCCTTTTAATGTGACCAGTCTTGCCACATTTCCAACAAGTAGGTGTTGCCTTCTTGTTAGGATCTGCCCTTGTGTTGTCATGATATTTGCGTTTGCCTTTGTTGTCATTATACCTGGTGGAGTTGTTATGCTCTACCATATTGACAACAGATGGTCCAGTAGCATTGCTACTCTTTGGCTTGTCATTATCCTGCACCTTGAGAGATTCCTCAATGCCCAGATGACTGCCCAACTCAACCAGAGTTAATTCCTCTTTCTTATGTTTCAAGGTATGCTTGAAATCTTTCCAAGAAGGAGGAAGTTTATCAATAACACAAGAGACTTGAATAGCCTCATCCATGTGCATATTGTGTTGTGTAAACCTTCCAAGTATTCCAAGAAGTTCATTGTATTGTTCCATAACTGGTCTTGAATCAGTCATTTTGTAATTTGTGAAATTACTAACAAGGAACTTCTTACTTGATGCATCCTCAGCCATATATTTGGCATCCAAGGAATCCCACAGTTCTTTGGAAGATTCAAAGTTCTGATAAATATCAAACAAAGAATCAGACATACCATTCAGAATAAGACCTCTGCATATGTAGTCATCATTCTCCCACTTGCTCCTCCTCCTGATCTGCTCAACCGTAGCATCATCCCCATCATCAGGAATTGGAGTAGTCAGCACATAAACAACACTCATGCTTGACAGCAAGAAGTGCATCTTCTTCTGCCACCTCCTAAAGTCCACCCCTTCAAACTTATCAAGCTTGGCAAAGTTTGAATCCATGTGTTTCATTGCAGCAGTAGCCATTGATTATCACAAAATAGTTTACTTTGATTGTTGGTGTTGTGAGCCCAGTAGCAGGGTTAGATAATCAATGACAGTAGCAATACCACTAGGTGGTTACCGGATATCACTTGGAATCGTGTGATCACTTTCCAAAGTAAACTATTCGACCCTAATGCCTGGGTATCACGAATATCTACTTGGGATAAGACCAAATGCAGTTAGAGAATTAGGCACAATTCTATAACCCTTTCGCTAATAAGTGTTTTCGTTTTCTGTATGTGCTTCATGCATAATCAGATCACTTATTTATAGGAGAGTACTCTTAGCTAGTCTAATGGAATTATGAGTATTAATTGGCCCATTAATAGCCTCATAATTATCCCCATTATAGCCGTTAGTGGTTACATGACCAATTAAACGTGGTCATTAAGCAGTTGTAACTGCTATTTAGCAGTACTTTAACACTAGCAGTACTTTAACACTAGCAGTACTTTCATACCATTAGCAGTACTTTCACACTAGCAGTACTTTCATAGTGCTATCAGTGTGTACACTGCTTCAGTGGAATCCACAAGCTTCAGTGGAAAAACACAAGCTTCAGTGGAAACACTGCTTATCAGTGGAAACACTACTTATCAGTGGAAACCACAAGCAGTACTTTCCACAAGCACTACCTTCTACTAGCACTACCAATACAAACCACTACAAGAGTCAGGGTGTTCATGGACCTTATGGGTGTACACTCCGTACCTCCTAACCCATTACAAGGTGTGAACTAATCCCACAAGTGCACTAAATTTTCCAACAGTACTTGTCAAATGTGTTTGGTGCCACGCGCATAGAATTTTTATGTCTTATTATTGATTGGTTAAATCAATATTATAGTGGGTCGGTGAGTATAAGATTGTTGAGATATTTTTACTGATTGGTTAAATTAATTCATCATTGGAAGAGCTCATGCATGGTCGGTATAATATATTAAATTGGTTTAAGGATGGAGCATGACTTCTTTGACCAAATTTTATAATAGCGTGGTCTCCACAAAGTTGTAACGAGGTTTTAATTACGTGAGTGGTCATAATACTTGGATATTGATTGGGATCGCATGGGATATCACGTGGTTGGTTATTGATCGAAGGTACTGGTGTTTATATAAACCAGTAAGGTTATTTTATTGAAAATATATGAAGGTACTGATTCTTCTCAAAGTACTGCTCAGGGTTTTTGCATGGCGAAATTTATTTGGATTGGCAGTCTAATGGTTTATTACAAGGAGTTTTGGAATTGAGGGGAAGTCAAGCATGATAAGTTTGAAGTTCGGATAGTTTACACACACAGAAGAGTTGGTTCACACACAAGAGGAGATTGGAGTTGTTCTTAAAAGTATTCAAAAAGGCTCGTATTTGATACTTATGGATTAATTGATTACGAAGAAGGTTGAATATCATTTATTTAATGTTGTAGTTGAATTTCACAGGTTTGTGCTCTTATCATATAGCTTGATGAATCTAGCAATGTGTGATATTTCTTATGATGCTTTATGCACACATTGGCTATCACTTAAAGAATTTACATTGTAGTGCTCAGTGTCTCATATTAGTTGAGGATTTTGTCAAGGGATTGCGGTCTACTTATATTTGGTGATTCGTATAAGTATGAAATTCCGTGGATTGTACAAGATTTAAGACACAAGTTTGAGAATTTCTACTTCTTCATCAAATTCGTTATATTTGGTTTTCTTCTCAAGTAATCATTACATAAAGCATACAGATTTTGAAGAATCAAGAAGATGGTTAACATATGGGTTTCAGGGGAAGCTTATTGTTGAATGTTTAATCATTTACATGCACCACTCAAGGGGAAGTGTTTGATTTTTACTACTGTTGATCATTATTACTACTGCTAGTTGGAGTTTTCTACTGTTTTAGATCCATTTTTCTTATGATGCTTAATGGTGGGCGATTTGAAGCATTGGAAGTCTTAGATTGGAAGTATGGTATTGGTTCGTGGTGGTCAAGATCATTATTTGCATACGTTCCCTATTTGGATAATAACAAAAAGGGGAAGAGATGTTTGAGTGGCATGGCATGGATTAAGGGGAAGACAAAGGAAGACATACTTGTTTCATTCATGGTGAGATCCCTGATTTCAATTTTTCTACTTCGTCTAGGGAAGTTCGTTCAAGAAAGGTTTTGTCATTATCAACTAGGGGAAGATTGTTGGGAATTATACGTTTGAGTTGATAAGACAAAAAGAATGAAACAAGAGGGACTTAATAAGACAAGAAGGAAACCTACAAAAAGATGGAAGGACTTGCTTGCAAAAGAAGTTTTATTTATTAGTCTTTCGTAGAGATTTCTAAACCCTAATCCTCTAGTATATAAAGAGGACATAGGTGTAGGTTTAATTATGTCTTCCAAGATGTAGTCGACTAAAAGGTGTGTGTGTTCTAGGCGTATAGTCTTGTAAACGCCTAGGTTATTAGTTTAGTTAGTAGACGTGTTCCTATAAACATCTAAGATTAGTTAGTGTTAGTGAATGAAAACCTTGTGTCAATAACAATTATGTTTTGATTTATCCGCTGCGTATTGTCATTGTTATTGTTAAACCCTAAGGCTCATAAACGATCAAGAAACTATCTTCATCACGTTCTTAGTTTCTATCAGTAATCATCATAGGTTCTTTAATCCAAGTTTTCGCCTTTATGTCTCGGGTTATAAACACATAAAAGTTGCTTAAAAACTTCACTTTGATGTGCCATGGAACAAATTTTTCTTTCACCAATTGTTAATACCTCTTGCATTATCTCTTTCTTAACATTTTTTATGAATATATTTTGTAACCTTTTATCCTAACACTCTATCCCATATAGGCTTAAGATAGAAGTTGTTGACAATTAATATACCATAATTGTATGTGTGTTAAATGTGTTGAGAATAGTATTATGTTTTCGGATATTTCAGCATCTGTCAGGTTGAAAAATTCTGGCTTGTTCTGAAACATCGAGAACTCATATGATATCTTAGCTTTTTTACGTTTTGTACTCTAAAACATGTTTTGGTATTTTTGAATGTCACGCCCCTTAGAAAGGATAACAAACAAACTGTGAAAACTAACAAAGAACCGATAGGAATCTAAAATTGTATTTAACGTGCAAAATAAATACACGTTTATAGAGAATTCTTTTGGTAAAATTGACATGAACATATTATAATAGTTGAATGTTCATAGTGAGGATATCCTTCCGAATATCTTATTTTCATCCAGTGATGTACATCTTTTCGTTCAAATGTGATCTTACACGTATACAACAACGATAGTCCCGAATAACAACTACTATTTCAATTATCATGTTTAGGTACTTATCAACTTTGAATATTCAAGGATGCCTAATCCCGTCCATTTGATACAGTCATACAACCACGTACGAATTACGAATACAATCATTATGTGGACTTAAGCCATGGATTTTAGAAGTCTCCATGCAAAGTCTTGTCACTGGAAACCACGTGAGCTATACACCGGCCAAAATTTTTAGAGTCTTGACCACAACTCTCTGTAATTGTGGCATATCTTTCGAGCTAATGCTAAAAGGAGCCACACTTAATAACTTGAAGCGAGGTAATTACTTAACGAGTTGTATAATTATAACAAAGTTTTCGTTCAGGCAATTCAAACCATATTTGTCCAAAGAATATCTATTTAAAAAATAGAGTTGAAGACCAAAGAATGACATAGAGGTCAGTGTTATTGGTTGGATCCTACTGATTCAAACTTCGTCTTCAATTTATGCATTTTACTCGCCGTATCTTCACATGATCTTTGATTTTAGAAATACTCGTAAGATATATCAATCTATACCCTGTCAAATATGGATATCAAGGCATTCACGAGTCTCAACCTCTTAAGAGACTGTTTTTGCATTCACGAGTCTCGACATCTTATGTGGCTGAAATGTTTTGAACCATACGTTTAAAAGTTGGACCATATTAATCAAACCAAGGTATGGTTTATTACTTAATCAACTATTTTTACATTTGGTGCATGATGAGTTAACTAAATATTACATCATAAACACAACAAGAGTCGAATCTATACCAATGAAATAGCAACCTTTTCAGTTACAACGATTCATGTATAAAACAATATACACGGGAGAGCGATGACCAAAACTCCCAAATGTGAAAATTTGAAGTAGAAGATGTAACTGGGATCCCCAAACTATATACGTTACTGTATAACTTTAATATTCTACATCACCATTTTTCTACATCTTGAGAATATCGTACTTATTCTCAAAAACTCGATTTTAGGATGCCAGTCTTGTAACGAAGCGAGACCTTGTATGGAATGGTCCTCAAAGTGCACTTAAACTGAATAAGCAGGTTGGCTTTCCAAAATATTGATGTTTCGGTCATTTGTTGTGCATGTAGAGAGTAAATTTCTACTATTATGAGTACCACTTTTCTATGGACACCTTAAATAAAATCATATTTAAATGAAATTAAATTATATTTAAAACATCTTTTAACTGAAAAACAACACTTTATGTGCACATATATGAGAAAATTTGCAAATGGAAGCGAAATAAACTAACTATTTAAGCAATCTTATATATGATTACTGTTTGTGAGACTTTTCATAAGTGAAAAAATCATTTGTTAGACTTTTCATAAGTGAAATAAACTAACTATTTAAGCAATCGCCTTTATGGAAATGTTAGAGCTTGGTTTAAACTAAAAGAGTTACTTGTAATGTTACCACAATGTTTTGGGTCGCTACAAATATGAAAAGTAAATTGAATTTAACAACCCCTTTTTAAAAAACATGTCTGAAAATTGTATGATCACTATAAATAGCAAATGTAATTGAATTTAATAACCCCTTTTTGAAAAACATGTCTGAAATTGGAAAACTTAACCATCACAATTCTTTGCACATGTACGAGAATGGTTTGGGATTTTTTATATATGTAAAATTGCTATATTTATATATTAATAGTATTTTTTTGCTTATTGTTACAAATAGCAAATGCAAGTGAAGTAAATTAACTATTGATGTAATCTCATGCTACATGGTTTCTGTTTGTGAAACTTTTCTTAAACGAAAACATCACTTTCTATTTTGTATCTATGAAAGATGGTTAGAGCTCGGTTAAGTAACAAATAATTGTTATGGTCCTACAGCAATGTGGTTCGCCGTTACTAATAGCACGCATAAGTTGATTACAAAACGTATTTCCCTAAGCTCATACATGAGTTTTTCTTAAACCTTCTCGGAAAACAGAAAATATCACTTTATGTGTTGCTTAATGCATTGCCTATATTTTTATGGAAGTATCTTCTAACTTTCTAGTCTAGCATTGTATCCCACATAGGTTGAAGAAATATGTTATTGTTTAGTAATATACTCTAGTGTGGGTTATGCATGTCAAGAATAATATTATGTTCTCAAATACATGTCAATCTCCCGACTTCAAAATAAATTCAGAGGCAGGTCTATATTTGAAAACGCATACTAGCTCTTAACCCTTTTTTGTGCCTACTTTTATTTATTTTTTACAATAAAACATGTTCTTGCATAGAAATTTCTAAAATTTTACGTCAAATAGCTTAAGAGGGAAAAATATATTAGAAGTTAATTAAGAAAGACTTGAAAACTGAGAAAGAGTGTGAGAAACAATTTACTTCGTTTTACTTGTTATGGACTAGGGTTATTAAAGCTATTTATGGCGAGGATGGGAGAATTGGTGATGGTTCGAAACTTGTCCCCAAGTCCATTTGGTCCGGTATTGTTCAAGAGTTGAAGGCGTTTAAATCGAAAGGTATTGATTTTTATAGCTTTATGAAGAAAAAGTTAGGTAATGGTGCGGCGACCTTTTTTTGGAACGATGTGTGGTGTGGAGAGAGTGCGTTGAAACATAGATTCCCTAGACTTTACGCTTTGGAAGTTAATAAGGAGATTGATGTGGCGTCTAAACTTATGTTAAGGATTGCTCTCCGGAATTCATCAATCACATCGTAACTCGAGTGCACGAAGAGAGAGAATATTTGGAGCTTTTTCGGTGTACCCCTCGAAGTGGTTTGGAAACCGAGCAGTTGGAGCTTTTGCAGGACGCTATTGGTAGCGTTGTTCTTGGGACTGCGGTTGATAGGTGGTTTTGGGCGTTGGAAGGTTCGGGGGAGTTTTCGGTTTCATCCATTCGTAAGGCCATTGATGACTATAGTTTGCCAAATGTTTCTTCTCAAACAATATGGATTAAAGAGGTCCCTATTAAGGTAAATATTCATGCATGGAAGGTTCGGTTGGATTGCTTGCCTACCCGTCTCAAATTTTCTCGTAGAGGTTTAGACATTCCTTATATTATTTGTCCCATTTGTGGTAGAGGAGTAGAATCTTCGGCACACATATTTTTTGTATGTGATTTTGCCAAGGATAATTTTCGTAAGATTTTTAGTTGGTGGAATGTGGAGTTCATGGAGATTCCCTCGTTTGATGAATGGGCTTCTTGGGTCGGAAATCTTAGGATGCCTATTAAGCATAAGAGGTTATTTGAAGGCGTTTGTTTTGGCTTATGGTGGCTTATTTGGTTTGGATTTCTTTATCGAAAATTGCTATATTTATATATAATTATATATATTAATAGTGATTTCTTTTTAGCAAATGCAAGTGAAGTAAATTAACCATTAATGTAATCTCAACATGGTTTCGCAGTTATTAATAGCAAGCATAATTTTATCACGAAACATATTTCCCTAAGCTTAACTATAGCAAGCATAATTTGATCACAAAACATATTTCCCTAAGCTTAATGAATTGCCTCTATTTGGGTGAATTGGGAATGTTATATAGCAATGCAAAAGCAAAAATATGTTGAGAGTGTATATATCGTCTAACTCAACAACCAAAATGTCTCTCATTTATTGTTTTGAGGCAAGTATGTTGGTCCTAAACTTTTCCTAGCTACTTGCAAACGTAACTTAGGGCCCGTTTGGTTTGTAGACGGGTTTAGGATTTGAATTTAGATTTGGATTTAATATTGGATTAGGATTTGAATTTTGATTTGATGTACGAGAGAGAAAATAATATTATAAATTAAAATAATAATATTTTATATAATATTTTAAGATTTAAAACTAAATAGAAAAATCTAAAAATAAATTAATAGGAGAGAAATAGACTCATATAAATCTTGGCTCCACCATAATTCTCAAAACCAGGCTACCCATTTGAGGTTTGCAAGAGACAAAATATTTGGAACTCATCTCCAAATATCTGGACTAAGAATTTAACCAAACATATTTTTCAACTTTCATCCCTAGATGGTAAGCCAAATACCCCATAACAAACACACCCTTAGTACATTCGTTATTTACATTTTACACGAGCATTAAAAAATGTGTAGTGATCGGCATAATATGTTTTCAAAACAACCAGGGCCAAAACTAAAATCATAGTATACAAATACGCCAGTGTTCATGACCGGAAAACATAATTCCTTCAACGGTTTATAAATTCTACATACTGATTCTAAATAAGTAAACGGTAACTCCTTTTTCTTAGAAAAAATCAAATGTAAACGTTTTCAATCTTTCATATTTATAGCAATAACAACATATAATTTCATTGTTATCGTTTTTGTAATCTTTTATATAACATTTCATCCATATTGGTTGAAGAAAGAAATCGTGGGTTACTAATATATCATATTGTTTGTAGGTTATATGTGTCTAGAATAATATTAAGTTTTGAGTCGCTCACTTTCTTGCAAGTTAAGAAAACTGCAAGCTCGCAAGAAAGTGATGATCTCGGAAAAAAAAATTATGATCACAAGATTTTTTATATATCCATTTTTCAGTTTTGTTTTTGTACTGTATAATATGTTTGGGTGGACACCAATTTCGATCTTTAATTATACATAGGTTCATACTCCATACCAAACGATGTTCTATATTTTGAAATATTTTCTACAACCATGCGCGAGTTTAAATAAAATGTATTATGTGAATTTCTAAGAGACTAAGGATTTTACTACTCTTACATCTCGTTAGAAACTAACTGAGCTATGCGCTATCAAAATTTTAAAAACTCTTGGATCACAACTTTCAACAAATGTCGCATATCTTTCGAGCTAATCTTAAGAGAAACTACACTTTGATGACTTGAAGTAGCGTAGTATCGATGTCAACGTTAGGTAGTTAAGCAATTTAAATTTAGATAAAACTTGTCTTATAGTGACATTGTGGTTGAAATTCACGCAATTTAAGATGTTAAGCCAATATATGTCCAAATACGAAAAATGTAGACAAAGTTTCATGGCTTAAGGGACCGACTATTGGGCTTGAAGGCTTTGGGATGAAAGCAAATGGAGATTAAGATGGCCAAGGTGTTGATCGGTTCAATTATCTGGGTGATTGATTTATTTAGCTTAGTTAGTGTAGTTAAATAATTATTTTGGATAAAATCAAAAATCAAATCGAACTAAATTTAAATTGTATTAAACCAAACCAAAAATCGAATTTGAATTCGACTCAGTTTTCAAATTTACATGAATTGCATAATTTATATTCTTATTTCATTTATTTATAAAGATTTTTAGCACCAACAAATCTTCAAACCTAAGAAATGCGATATTTTTATTAAAAAAAAATTGAATGGTTATTTTTATATAAATAAATATTAAGAATATATATATTTACGTGGATTCAATTTTTGGTTCGGTTCGATTTTCATTTTGCCAAAATCATATCAAAACTTATAACTGAATATTAAATTTGGTTCGGTTTGGTTTTATCCATTATTTTCGGTTACAAGTTTGGTTCTGTTTTTTTCAATTCGATTTGGTTTTCATTTTGCGAAAATTAAATCAAACCGAAAACCGAATATTTAATTCGGTTCAGTTTGATTTTAGCCATTCTTTTCGGTTACAAGTTTGGTTCAGTTTTTTTCGATTCGATTCGGTTTCGATTTTTTCCCAACATGTATATGATTTGTGCTCCAAACACATAAACTACTTTGCTTCTAAAATTCAATCTCAAGTTCCAAGATATGTTTCTTTCGACAACTTTTAATGACTCTTGTATTATCTCTTTCTTTCCATGTACATAAAAATCTTTTATGATGACCAAGACCATTTCTAACTTTCAATCATAACATTTTATCCCACATCGGCCGAAGAAACAAATTGCTTGTTACTAATATACCATAGCACACTTGAAAAACTTTGTGTTGTGAATAGTATTATATGTTTTCAATATGGTCTTCTTCCAACTAGCTAAAATAGTTGGTGAGATGAGGACGGTTTTGAAAATTATTACGAATTCTCATTTTTTTCTATTTTTTTTATTTATTTTCTTTGATTTGAGAATCAATAACTTTTTTTGCGAAATTGAGTAATTTGATTGACAAATAATTAAACCAAATCTGGGAAAAGAGAATTACGCAAATACGGTCAATCTAGTTTTTCAAACTTTTAAACTTGAATGTAAAGAGCATAATATTACGATTGACATATAAAATTTATTCTAAACATAAACTTAAAAATTAAAGCTAATAAATCCAGTACAATCTAACTCAACAAGCAACATACCTCTCGTTGGAACATGTTGTGATCACACTTGAAAGTTCATTACAAGAAGAATATCTTATTTTCATCTAGTGTCATGTATATTTTCGTCCTAATTTTATCTTACACAAATACAACAACGATAGTCACGATTAACGACTACTAATTCAATTATCATGCTTAGATACTTATCGACTTAGAATATTCAAGGATTTCTAAATCCATAGGTCCATACTAAACACAATAGTCTCACTCAACAAACAAAACGTTCATTCAATAATTCATACACATATCAAAACAAATTATAAAGTACACATTTTACTCTCTATGACTATAAGCACAAAGGACAATGCTTAAGTTCTGCGATCTTACATTTTCGTTTTCAAATCAAGAACAAGATATAATTTTCATGTTGTAACCTTCATGTATCGTAAACATATAAACTAGTCTCTTGTAAACTTCAATTTGGTGTCTCAAGTAACATATCTTTCTTTCACGAACTCTTCCATTATCTATTTCTTTCCATGCACATAAAAATCACTTTTGTACCGTAATAATTTACCATTTTTTGTTTATGGAGATCTTTCCTAACATTCTATTATTTCATTTTATCCCACATAGGTTGGAGAAAGATATTGTTTGTGACTAATATACCATAATGTATGCGAGTGTTATGTGTCTAGAATAATATGATGTTTCCACGGGGCTTGATATCCGACGAGTTAATAAGTTGAGAAACGTGACTCGTCGTACATCCAACCCTTGGCAACTCATATGAACTCTTAACAATTTTTGAAGTTTTTTTATATCTTAAAACGTGTTTTGGTGAAGACTATTTTAATCTTAAATTTCACACGTGTTAGAGACGAAAACATGCTATAGTAGTGAATAAAGAAATAATACAAAAAGCAAAAATGAATTATATTGTGTATATCTTGATTCTTTTGATTAAAATGCAAAAAGGATTATTATAAGATGTTAACTAACAAAAACAAAAATGAAGTGCAAAATATATATGTACTATCTAACTCAACAGTCAACATCCAGTGTATGTCTCATTAGATAATTCTTACACATATCAAAATCAACTCACAGCTGAAACATCATAATGAGGATGTCCTTTGGAACGTCTTATTTTCATCTAGTGTCATGTGTATTTGTGATCTTACACAAATATAACAACGATAGTAACGATTAACAACTACTATTTCAATTATCATGTTTAGATACTTACCGACTTAGAATATTCAAGGATTTCTAAACCCATCGGTCCATACTAAACACAATAGTCTCACTCAACAAACAAAACGTGTCTCATTCAATCATTCATACACATATCGAAACAAATTATAAAGTAAACATTTTACTCTCTATGACTATAAGCACAAAGGCTTAAGTTATGGGATCTTACATTTTCAATTTTCAAATCAATAACAACATATAATATTCATGTTGCCTTATCTATTTCCTTCCATGCACATAAAAATCGTTTTGTACCGTAATAATTTATCATTCTTTGTTTATGGAGATCTTCCTAACGTTCTATTCTTTCATTTTATTCCACATATGTCGGAGAAGATATTGTTTGTGAGTAATATACCATAATGTATGCGAGTGTTATGTGTCTAGAATAATATGATGTTTACAGGTTGCTTGATATTCGTCGAGTTAATAAGTTGAGAAACATGACTCGCCGTACATCCAAGCCTTGGAAACTCATATGAACTCTTAACAATTTTTGAAACTTTTTTATACCTAAAAACGTGTTTTGGTGAAGACTATTTTAATCTTAGAGAGGAAAACATGTTTTAGAAGTGAATAAGGAAATAATACAAATGCAAAAATGAATCAATTTCTGTATATCTTAATTCTTATGATTAAAATGCAAAAAGGATTACTGCAAGATGTTTACTAACAAAAACGGAAATGAAGTGCAAAATGTATACATGTACTATCTAACTCAATAGTCAACATCCAATGTATGTCTCATTGGATAATTCTTACACATATCAAAACCCTATAGGAGTAATACTACAAAGTCGACACTCAACCAAAACTATACACATTCTTAATAGGTTACTCTGTATGTAACCTACAACTGATAACTCAATCTAT
>BPTQ01000009.1:344805208-344935838 GCA_019973895.1 Chrysanthemum seticuspe
AGAAGCTAGGCTATCTCCACCACTTATAAATTCGGTTCTCAAATTTCTAATAGATCGTCTCACAACATAGCAGGTCGTTGAGTGTAGAAGTATATTAGGTGTTGTTTTACCACATAGACTCTCTTCCTTAGCATGTAACGATCTGTACCACGTTAGCTACAAATTAGAATGTTGAGAAGGAAATAGGAAAACCCTAATACGAAATCTTTGACGACAAGCGTATAACTTATACCAAGGTTGATTCTTCCAACTATTCTGAGGAATACTTCACACCATACCCTTTGGAGGGTTGAACAGAATGAATTTCCAGACCCCAACACTCCGCAAACAATTTGCACTGAGACGACTATTCGACGTTGTTTCTAGACAATTCACATAGAAACATCCTATGGGTTTCCTTTGATATCCAATGACGAATGCAGCTTATCAGCAGAGTCACGTTTAACAAACGCCTCACAACCCCAGACCTTTAAGTAAGACAAGTTGGGAGGTTTCCCATACCACACTTCATAAGGAGTCTTATCAACCTTCTTAGTTGGAACCATATTCAATATGCGAACAGCAGTTTCTAAAGCATAATCCCAAAAGGATAAAGGAAGAGTTGTAAGATTAAACATCGATTGCACCATGTCTAGCAATGTACGATTCCTTCTCTCAGATACACCATTTTGTTGTGGATTATATGAAGATGTGAGTTGCTGGACGATACAACACTCTGCTAGATAATCTTTAAACTCTTGGCTTAAATATTCACCACCTCTATCGGATCGAAGAGCTTTAATCTTCTTTCCTAGTTGCAGTTCTACTTCACTCTTAAAAACCTTAAATGTTTCAAAGACTTCATGTTTATGTTTAAGTAAATAAACATAACCATAACGACTGAAATCATCAGTAAAGGTTAAGAAGTAGCTAGCACCCTTTCTTGACACATGTCTTAGTGATCCACATATGTCAGTATGTATCACACCAAGAAGATCATAAGCCCTTTCTAAACTATTTGTAAAAGGTTTCTTGGTCATCTTCCCAGATATGCAAGATTCACATTTATCAAATGATTCATCATTGATGTCTTGCAAAAGCCCATCGTGTTGCAGCTGTTGCATGCGTTTCTTGCCTATATGAGCAAGTCTACAATGCCAAAGAAATGAAGAATCCAAATCACCTTTGATTCTTTTATTATTGATGCTAAAGACAGAATTATTTTTATCAATCACATTATCATGCAAATCAATTTCAAACACACCATTTACTGGAATAACATTAAAGTAAAAAACACCATTTAAAGAAATCGAAATTCCATAATCAGTAAATGTATAAACAAAACCAATATCTTTTAACAAGGAAACAGAAACGACACCCCTAACAATGGAAGGTGCGTAATGACAATCGTTTAATGACAGTACTAAACCCGAAGGTAAAACTAAATCAAACGTGCCTATAGCTTCAACGACTGCATGTGCTCCATTACCCACGTGCAGGTATTGCTGTCCATAGGCAAGCTTCCTTGCTCCTCTAAGTCCATGCAGTGTATTACAAATGTGAATACCACATCCAGTATCATATACCCAGGAATTTATTTTATGAGGAAAAGCAAATAATTCTATCATCAAAAGAGTACCTGAAGTACTGGCCACAGTGCCAGTATTTTTATACCTCTTATTGCGCAACTCATCAAGGTATAGTGGACAATTCCTCTTCCTGTGTCCAACCTCGGTGCAGTGATGACAAGCCATATCCTTCTTCGGATTCTCACGCTTTTTGGGAGGGTACTTCTTGGGTTCTTGTTGATAAGTCATAACTTGTTTTCCCTTATCAACTTTACCCTTACCTTTCCCTTTCTTGTTCGCAAGCGGCTTATTAGGCTTAGAAATCCTACCCTTCTGGATGGTCAAAACCGCAGGTGTAGGGGCCTTCTTGGGCAAACCTTTCTCGTAATCAATGAGCATTGCATGTACCTCACTGACTGTCTTTCCCGTGCAATGCATATTGTAATTGCGCACGAAACCATCAAACTCCTTGTTAAGGGATCTGTTGATAAGGCCAATTTGTATGTCATTGGGGTAGACATAGTTAAGACGCCCCAGCTGGTCCATGTAACTCATCATTTCCAGGCTGTGGGCGCTTACAGGTTTCCCTTCTCCTTGCTTGCAACTATGAAGAGCATCTATCAAATCATACAGCTCTACAGTCACAGGCTTTTCAAACAACCTTTGCAATTCTTCAAGCATGAGATTAGGGAAGTAATTTTCAAACTGCTTTTGCAAGTTTGGATTCATACTCCCGAGCATAATGCAGGCGACCTCATTATACTTGTCATACTCAGATTGTCATGCAGCTCGTGCTTCAGCAGTAGTATCAGCTGCAGGTTCAGGAGGACAAGGCGTAGTCAAATAGTTGAGTCTTTTAGCAACCCTCAAGACAATTCTGAGTTGCCGATACCAATCATTGAAATTCGCGCTACCAGTCAATTTCTCTCGATCAAACATAGATTTGAACGACGAGGCTAGTGCAGTAGATTCAGCTTGAGCCATTTCTACAGAAATAAAAGTTCAAAAGTTAGTACTTTCGATAAGTAAACATTCAAGAAAATAAAATACCCTTTGGTCAATATTCATATTAACCATAGTATTTTCCTTGAATTTTGGATCCTCATTATCATAGTTCCACCACATCAGTTGATCTGCTAGTGGTGAAAGTATAGAATAGGTAATCGTTGAAAAACGATAATTGACAAACAAGTTTTCAATTCCAAAAGTTATGGGATTTACAATTTTGCCAAAACAATTAATGCAAAATGTAAGCATGTTTCATCCCATCTTATGCCTTAAGTTATAGGTCTCACTAACTAACTTAATTAAGTTGTCTAATTTAGAAACTGCAAATCATAAAGCTGAGGTCTCACAAAACAAAATAATTCACCTCGTTATTGTAATCTAGATCAAGGTCTCACATAACTAAATTACAACTTCAAGTGTTTCATATCATTTGATGGCATAAACTTAAATTTAAAGGGTACAATTTTTGACGTGTAATCAAAACTTATGTATAAAGGAGCATGCATACAACTTTATAACATAAATTTTCGAAATAAACTTACATTAAGATTTTAATTGCTAAGATTGAATTCTTCAAAGTTTTAATCGATGCGTTGAGAAACTTACAACTTTGCACTAAGATGCTTCGTACATTGAATGGTTATACTAGGTAGCTCCAATCGAACTCACAAGGGGCAGAGGACCAGGTAAGCGCAAAGCATAACCTTAGACATCCATTCAGTGCGAATGTGCGCACTTCTTAATTAACCCCTTTATAGTTTGTTCTAGTGGGTGAGCCGTTCTAACCATTTAGTACAGTCGCATCAATCGATTAAAAGTTCAAGAATAATTCTTAGATAACAAATCAGTTTCGCCATTATTTAGTCCATTTAATTTTCTATTCCAAAAAACCCTTTTTGCTTACTAACATGTCAAACAATATATAAACAAAAAAACACTTTAATAAAAATTAAATACACTCAAATAATATAAACATATAACTAAACAATTTAACATATGTAAAAAAAACAATTAGCCACATGCATAATTATTTCAATAAACTCTAATAATCAATTCTAGGCGTAAATAAATGCATACATTAACTAGGGCTTTCAACTACAAGGTAGATGAGCCACATACATCGACAAGTCGATTGCGTAAGCCAAAGTTAATAATATACCAATTACCACATAACGAATTTTTATTAGTTATAACTGAGGTCTTCCCCAATTCAATAATTATTAAATAAATAGAACATGTGTGTATCACTTAACAACTAATCAATAAACAATAACCAATACTCCATGGCAAAACATGCATGTTCCACCATGGATTCCGCATAACAATTATCACCCAAGATACGCATATTACATGACACATAACAATTATTCATTAATTAACCACATAAAATTAGCATGCAATCCTAGGGTTTCTACAAGTTTTACAAAATCAAAACCTAATTAAATAAAATAAGGGTAATCGACCCTATCATAAAAAGTTAGGGTTTCGAATTCAAAACCCTAGAAACCATAAAAAGCATGCATATAATCATAAAGATTCAATTTTTACGTGTTTCGGTAATTAATTACTATCATATTAACGGCTCGTGATGCCACTGTTGGGATTTAATACTCATAACAATTATATAAAATCAAATAACATCATCAAAGCATGCAGTGAAAGTAAATAGGAATAATATATGTAAGTAATTAACCGAATAAGAAAACGCGTACCTTTTAGCAATTCAAGAATTAAACGGTAATTGAACAAGAACAAAACCCAAAACCCTAACTTTAGGGTTTATTAAATTCGACCCAACCAAAAGTCGACCACCAAGATTACAAGCTCAAGCGTGCTTGTCCTTCGTTCTTGTACACACGTACTATTAGCGATTTGATGTGAAAAGCTAGTTTCTTGAATCACAAATAAAACCAAACACTTGTTTCTTTGAGTTAAGCAAAATCGAACACCCTTGTGGTGAGGGTATACGACCGGCCACACAAAGAGGGAAAGAGGAGAAGAGAAATTAGGTATATTGGTGATCCAAGGTTAAGTTGTGAATGAATACAAGGGATTGTATTTATAGGTAACTTAACTTGGTGACCAAGTTTGAGTGGTATTGGGTTTGGAACCCAACCGATCGGCCAAAGGCAATCCCAAGGGGATTCTAGAACTTTCCCGACTTGTAATTTCATCTCTAGTCCTTATAGTTTATATTTAACGACCGTTAACCAAACATCGTTAATTATTTAACTATCGTTATGTTTTATTTCGTGACTAATAATTAATAATAACATTTTATATATTAATTATTAACATCAACTCTCATACGTAATGTGTGCAATCCCGAAGTCTCGAGTTCGAATCCGGACATACATATATTTAAACTATCCATAAAACCTTTCAGCTCCCACTTGGATATTACTAAATATAGTAATGAATGGTATAATGTTTTCAGGAACTTCATCATTGTTAGGTGGAAAAAATCTGACATATGTTGAAATATCCGAAAACTCATATAACCCAACTTTTTTCTTTTAGTTTTTATCATAGTTGAAAGTTCAATCATAACGAGGATATCCTTCGAAATATATTTTTGTTATAATGTGGTCTTACAACTCCTACTCTCACTGATAAGGAAGATTGCATGTGGTGGTGCGATAGAAATGGTAATCTGACTTAGTAATCGGTGAAATGTGCTTGGGAGGCTTTAAGACCACGTGGCCTTGATGTCCCCTGGTGCGATATTGTTTGGTTTCCCCGTTGCATCCCCCGTCGTGCTTTTCAACTTTGGATCATCATGATACGACACTTAAAACCCAAGATAAGCTGCATTCTTGGGATGTGAGTGCTACTACGATTTTATCTTCGCTTCGATGCTCTTTATGTGGTCTTCAGATGGACTCACATGAACATCTTTTCTTTAAATGTGATTACTCGGCCTAGATTTGGTGTCGTATTTGAAATCTTGCTGAAATGGATACTGTACCGCATGTTTTAGAGGATATCGGGACATAGCTTCAACCTATGGCAGCCAAATGCTCATTTAGTTGTATTGTGGGTAAACATCTGTTTGCAACTGAGTTATTATGTTTGGAGTGAACGAAATAATCGTTTGTTCAAGAGTACTAGAAGAAACCCTGAGGAGCTTTGCGATCTCATTATGGTTATGATACGGCTCAATCTTGTTTCTTTTAGATTCAAGAATAAGCCAAGGATCACTGATTTGCTCAAGATATGCAACATGCCGACTGATTTTAGAAATTATAGTTAGTTTTTGGCAAGTAACTATATGTGGCATGTCACATTGGTTTTTGGTAGTACAAACCTCGTTTTGAGGTTAATATGGCATTCAACCATATTCCATTATACTTGAAACGTTTTTTTTTTGTGAGTAATATACTTTACCGTGGTAACCCTTTACCTACAAAATTATGTGGTCTTACACAAATACAACAACGATAGTGACAATCAACAACTACTATTTCAATTATCATGATAATTTAGAGTTAGAATAATTAAGGATTTTTAAACCCATAGATCCATACTAAATGAAATAAATATCCTCCAACTTTTGAGAAAACCACGCGTGAGTTTGGAGTAAAATTATTACGAGAATCTCAAGCAAAACCAAGTATCTTCGAAGTTTCCTTTCCTATCCGGAACCAACAGAGCTACACGGTGACAACGAAGGATTATAAAAATCCTGGGCACAACTTCCTACAAATATCGTGTCTCTAGCGAGCTAATATTAAGATGAGCCACACTTGATGACTAGAATAGAGGGAATGAGCAGATTTAAACTAGGAAAGCAATTGAAAATAGGAGAAATTTTTGTCTTATGATGATATTGTCGTTGTCGTTCACACAAATTAAGCTACTATATGTCCTAAGAACATATAGCAAATATTTTGATTTTTTTTCATGAGAGTCAGGTTGTGTATAAATGATATATATTGGTGGTAGAGGTGCAAAAAAATTGGTTTTCGGTTTTCAAAAAACCGGTTTTTCCAAAAATCAGTTTCGTTTTTTTCAGTTTTTCTGGAATCGGTTTTAAATGTTCGAAATTGGTTTTTTCGGTTTTAAATGTTCGGGATCTGTTTTTTATCGGTTTTTTTGGTTTTAAATGTTCGGATCCATTTTTTATCGGTTTTTTACCGGTTCGGTTTTTTTTCGGAATTTAAAATATTTAATACTAATACATTTCGAATACAATCATAACTTTTATTTAAACAATACAATTATACAACTAAAGCTATAAAATACTAATACATTTCGAATACAATCATAACTTTTATTTAAACAATACAATTATAGAACTAAAAATATATAAATACTAATACATTTCGAGCTTCGACATGGCCATCACCCAAAAGCATATTAGTGTACTCAAGTATATCGAGCTTCAGCATTGCCATCACCCGTTTATACTCAAGAAATTAAATCCTCCCAAACTTCTTCTACATCTATGTCTTCAACATCAAATGCTTCAAACTCACCTTCATCTAATTCGGTAGTCGGAGGTGATATCCCTATTTCATCTTCTTCATTTGCTATAGTTTCTTCAACTTCTTCGATCGAACCTTCCAACGATCTTACATGTTGTACCCTATCTACTCCGTCCATATAATCTTTCAAACATACACATACTTCCACAGATTCGGGGATTAGTTTTGACATTTTTTCCGATATAATTCTACCGCTAGTAGAAAAGGCCGATTCGGAAGCTACCGTCGAAGCTTGGACCACTAATAAGTCACGAGCCATAGCGGATAAAATTGGAAATTGGATTTCCCTTTCTTTCCACCAAGCCAAAATGTCAAAGTTTGCAAACTCTTCGGGACTTAAAGTTGTCAAAAAGTTTGTAGCCATATATTGTCTCAACTCGCTTTGTTGGGGCCGATGATCGTTGAAGCTTTGTAGCGTCTTCAAGTAAAGTATTACAAAGGTTTATGTTAATGTGCCTATCATTCGAGACGATCCGGCCCGCATTGGGTCGAGAATTGGGTTTGGTTATTGACCATATTTTGTTGCATAAATTTCAAATAATTTTTTAAAATAATCATTAAATTTAAAATTTGAGATTCTATATAGTTGGGATCTTCACCGTCTAAAATAAAGGATAAGTCTAAATTTTCCGTTATTCTTCTTATTAAAAGTTCTACGCCTCTAACATTTAAATTTCTTTTCTATCCCACATAGTTTGAAGATTGAAGTTGTTGGTTACTAACAGTGGCGAATCCATGAGAAAATCTAAGGTGGTTCCTTTACATTAGTCGAGACGATAAGCTAAATGGGTCGACAGTCCAATGACGTCGGGTTAAATTATGACTTGTCGGGTCCAATATATCATAAGTAATTAAAACAATAAAAAGTTCCATGTGCAATCATGTTGCAAAAAATGACTATTGAACATCTACAAGACAAAAACTTCTGCTAAAACAAAATAACAATATGTATGTTATCTTTTAGCAAAAAAAATACGTATTATATATCCTTATGATAAAACTAGAAAAAGGTATATCGAAACTTTTGTTAGTAGTAGTTTTTAAACGGACCGAGTATATGTACTATGGTATACGTAACATGTTAAACAACCGAGTATAGGTGCTTATGATATACGTATCATGTTAAACGACCAAGTATAGGTGCTATGGTATACGTATCATGTGAAACGACCAAGTATATGTGCTATGGTATACGTATCATGTTAAACGACCAAGTATAGGTGTTATGGTATACATAACATGTTCAACGTCCGAGTATAGGTGCTATGGTATACGTATCATGTTAAACGACCAAGTATAGGTGCTATGGTATACGTAACATGTTAAACGACCGAGTATAGGTGCTATGGTATACGTATCATGTTAAACAACCAAGTATAGGTGATATGGTATATGTATCATGTTAAACGACCAAGTATAGGTGCTATGGTGTACGTATTATGTTAAACGACCAAGTATAGGTGCTATGATATACGTATCATGTTAAACGACCGAGTACAGGTGCTATGGTATACATAACATGTTGAAACGACCGAGTATAGGTGCTATGGTATACGTATCATGTTAAACTGACCAAGTATAGGTACTATGTTATACATAACATATTGATATTGTTTGCTACTGATCTCAACTTCCTTCCAAAAATACTGGCGCCAAAACTTCCCACAAAAAAAGGCGCCAAAAATTCCCACAAAAAAATGGCGCCAAAACTTCCCACCAACATAGACAAACACATTATATAATCCTTTTATCTTCACACGAATTTCACAACCTCTTATCCTCAAAACCACTCAACCTCACAACCTCTTATCTTCACACAAATTTCAAAACCTGAGATGGAGCCATTTAATCATTTTATGTGTTCTTGTGGAGCAGGAAATATAAGATTAAGAACATCACATAGAGAAAATTCATCTGGACGGCAATATTATGCATATCCTCTGTCGAAGCCCAGAAAAGAAGATAATGGGTGCGGAATATTTTATGTGGGGGAGTGAATTTGACGAGTACTTAAGAATAATCTCTTCTGGTTCAACATCTCGGTTCTGGATCTGCACCAACATAGTGCTCAAGCTGTAATGCCAAAGATCTTAGGATAAACATGATGGAATCACAAAAACATGTGCTAGAGACAAGAGTAAGGATGATGGAGGCAAGACTTGAAATGGCAAGGATTCCTGATGACCACGCATGTCAGTCGGATGGATTACTTCGTGAGCTGTTAGGTGACATGGAAAATCTTCGTATGTAGTAGTAGTAGTTGTTGTTCTTTTAGTTGTTGTTGTTGTTGTTGTTGTTGTTCTTGTAGTTGTTATTGTTGTTGGTGTTCTTGTAGTTTGTTGTTTTTGTTGTTGTTGTTGTTGATGTTGTTGATGTTGTTGCTGCTGGAATAATACGAATGTTTAACTAATTCGTATGTATCTTTCAAGTATTTTTATAAATCAAAGCACATGCTTGATTTGTAAAGCTGACCATGTTTTTAGTTAATCAGATTATGGTGTTCAAACACCCCTTTTCCAAAACTAAACACTTGAGAATTTATAATTTTTCGAATCATACGTGCTTATTATTAAACCTTTACAAAGAATGCTCGAAAATATGCGGGCACATAACATATGATTCAAATGAGTACATTTTTCGATATCGAATCATGATACGCAGAGTCTATATTTGAATATAAGCGTGGTAGTATTGACATATTTAAATGAATTATTAGTTTAAATGAAAAGAGAGGTAAGGTCTTGCAATTGTTTTTTGTTACGAGTATTTTGTAATTGTATAGAGCATTTGTAAGAAAATACGTAATGAAAAGACTATCCAACCATCGGGGTTTTAGTTGTGTATTAATAGTTGCAATAAAGTGTATTTTTGTAAATATTACTTTTGTCGGGGACATGTCCTCGGGGAAAGTTTTGGCGGGAATAAAGGCGGGAACAATTAGCATGCTTTTGACTTTGGTCAAATTTTGGTAAAAGTGAAAGACACATTCGGCGGGGACAAGTCCCCGGCGAAAGGGGTCGTTGAATTTTGACTAGCCGGTCAAATTATGTTAAAAATTCAACACACTTTCGCCGGGGACTCGTCCCCGTCGAAAGTTTTCATTGAATTTTATTTAACTGGTCAGCGTATTCATGTGGCACGTCAGGTTTTATTTTGTCATTTAGTGACTTTCGCCGGGGACAGAACATCCTGACGAAAGTCTCCTCACCCGTCCATCCGATGTTGTAATGAATAACCGTGTATAAAGAATACTGTTTTTTTTAGTGTGGTGAAGGTATATTTAGGTAAAATAGTACGTGTACACGCTTATTATTCCGTGGAGGAATAACCGTGTATAAAGAACATCGTTTTTTTAGTGTGGTGGAGGTGTATTTGCTATAATTGCATTATTATAAAAAAACCTTTTCAGAAAATAACATGCCAAAATTACTTGTATATCTACATAGATCATTAGCTTATACTAGTAAAAAAAGCATTGTCATTAAAATTGTGTTGAAATTCCAAAGTCACGGGAGCTCATAATGATCATTTAGACCACGTGTAATAAGGATTCTCAAGCGACCTTCATCTCCCCGGTCATCTCAGCTTTCTCTCTTCTAAACTACTTAATAAACAACTTGGTGTAATAAAGCGACTTACACCACAAAAATACATTAAATAAAAAATCACACGCAAATATGCACACAAAAAGGTCGGTCCCCTTTTTCGCTTTGTGCGACGCGTCTAGGGGAAGAAGTGTGGCAAGAGTGAGACGCGTCTCCTTGTGCCACATGGGAAGCGACTCGGTCGACAAATGCATTATTACGCCTAGACTTAGCATGCAATCACTAAATGCATTCGAGACTGTTTGTAATGATATGTTTCCCATATAATGAAACATTTCACGAGTGGGCCAAATGATGAATGAATTATAGTGCAATATAATTACAAAGTCTATGTATTAGGAAAGTTACTCGAAGTTTCGTTTGATCACTTTTTCAACCTTTAACGCTCAGTTCTCGAGTTGAAAAGGAAGAGGAAAGTAAAGGAAATGGAAAGTTTTTTGTGTTCTTGAGTCTTTTTTAAAGGAGGAAAGGGAAACGAAAAGGAAATAGAGAGGAAGATTTGATAAGTAAATCTTCCTCCCACTTTTGGGAGGAAAGGGAAAGGAAACGGAACTATTTATTATGTAAAGACTAATATACCCTTTTTAAAACATTTGACATTAATAATTAAAGGGCATATATGTAATTTGACCAACTTATTTTCCTTTTCCTCTCACTCAAGAACATGATTATGATTACTTTCCTTTTCCTTTCCTCTATCTCAAGAACATAACAACTAACACTTACTTTCCTTTTCCATTTTTTTCCCTTTCCTATTCTTTTCCATTTCTCTTCCCTAAAAACTCGAGAACTGAGCGTAAGAAGTTTCCTTTGAATTATAGTGGTGTTGTTTTAGCCACACAGGAAGTCTCCCTGTCCAAATGTTTTGTAGGAAAGTTACTCGAAGTTTCCTTTGATCACTTTTTCAACCTTTAAGAAGTTTGCTTTGAATTATAGTGGTGTTGTTTTAGCCACACAGGAAGTCTTCCTGTCCAAATGTTTTGTAGGAAAGTTACACGAAGTTTCCTTTGATTACTTTGGATTTTGTAATATTGGAAGCCATTCGCTTCTCCTTTGCCTAAACCATTCCTTAATTCAGGCAAATACTCCTTGTATATCATTCACATTATTTCCCAGAAGGATTTGACAACCTATGGATGTCAACTCCATGTACTACAATATTTCTGTGGAAGTATTTTCTTGCAGCAACTTATCCTTGGAAAATAAACGTTTCCTGAATGAGTTATTGAGGAACTCAGAACGAGAAATTGAATACAGCAAACCTATGCCATGGATTGGTATGTATATAGCTGTAGCATCTTTGATTTGCACCATAGCAATGCAAGCTGATCGTATGCGTAAGAAGAGATTCATAGGACTATTGCATTCTTGTAAACACTTCGCTTTGAATGCTGTTTCTCTCACTGTGATAGCTGTTGCAATGAAGCTACCTATGGATTTAACTACTCCAATGCTAGGTGAGGCAGACCAGGCAGCAAAGTTAGGAAGCATGTCCTTTTTGTGCATCATGATGTCTAATTTATTGCCTTCTTTAGCAACCATGAATAGCAAGGAACTTCTGGCAAACATCATAGCTTTGGGTATTCTGGTAATCACCTTGATTGGGAATGTTTGCATTCAAATATATACGGGTGTCATTGGATCTGATTCTGCTGATACCAATGATGAATTTAAGGGAATAGCATTGTTTTATGTGGCTATGCTACTCATCTTGCTGATACTACACATATGTTCAGGTTTAACGTTTCTAAAGTCCAAACAAATAATAGAGTTGAGATACCAAGCAGGTCATGAAACTGCTTTGAAGGACCTAGAGTTACAACAACCAGGAAGATTAACTGTTGAGAAGCTAAAGCAGCATGTGCAAAACTATTGGATCATGGCAGTAACAGGCAACCCTAAGTTCATCCCAACTTCCTCTGCAATTACCACTGCTTCTGGGTTAATATGTCTTGCTAGTTTTGCCATGCATCTCTTTATAATACGACCCTTCACTAAATATTCTGACTATCAATCCGATTATAAATGGTCAATTAGAGTAGTTTCCAACATACAGTATATCGGAAGTGTAATTGGAACAATGGCACAATATGATACATGTTTTTCAGTACTCTCGAGCTTCAAATGTTCCATTAAACGGATTTGGTTCATTATTGAGGTATTTAAAGTAGAGAGCCACTTGACTCAGAAGCTATATGATTGGAAACAGAGTAGCATACCATTCTCAGTCCGTAGCCGCAAAACCAAGATCTTCATCCACAATATGAAAGTCATATTTCTTATCAGTTGTATAGGACTTCAGAAGACAGTTGTGGTAGCATGTAAGATGATAGCACTGATCCCAAATTTCATTGTGATATGCCTTTTATTTTGTGATCGGTGTATTTGCAGTATTGGATACAGACTATACTGTGCTGTCACTGGACAAATTTCTGGACAACAAGAGAACTTTAAGGATCTTAGGCGGTATGTGTTGCAACTTCGAGACGATATGGAGCTTTCGGATGGAACATTAAAACGCATTTCAGGATCTATGAACCAGTTGATCGAAAAGGCTGAAAAACAACAACCGTGCAATCTCGTGAAGCTTCTAAGAGAATCTAAAGGTTTTGAAGGAGTTGAAAAGTATGACAGCCTTCATGTTCCATCTTTATTTGCAGAAGATTTTCTGGATTGTTGGAGCTTACCGTTGGTAACCCTGACAGCCATCGCCGTTTCTCTACCTAAAATAGATAACAACATAGTTGATAGGTTGCTAAGCAGTGTGAGTGAAGGTCTTACATATGTCACACTTGTGGAAGAAAGTCTTAATGCTACCGATGAGTATGTAAACATTCAAAAGGCAGCTAAAGCGTTGTGGCTAGAAGTTGAAGTCTCCAACAAATGGTTAGGATACAATCTGAAAACCCATGCTCCTGAAGTGAACGCAGGATTGATTCTGCAATGGTTAAAAAATACAGCGAAAAATATGATCACTGAGATGCAAGTTATAGATATTAGAAGCGCAAATGATAATTCCATCAACCGGTCAATTATTTGCGCAAATTCGATGTATCGAATCACAGAATCAATCCTTCTTTCCCACTGTGGCAACATGTATAAGCTTTGCCAGGAGGACTTATTCACGGAATTATCATCAATGATTGCTGATATACTAGCTGCTTGTCTCACCAACTTACCCCAAGCCATAGTTACAAAATGTCATGAACGTGTGATAGAGGAAAGGGAGTCCAGTGTCATTGCTACAGTCCAACTCCTTGGTGAGACTACGCAGATAATCAACAACCTTCAAGACAGGGAACTTCCAGACTTGGATCCTGCCGAGTTACCTTTCATTGACAAATGGCATGATTATTTTAACTATGCCTTTCCTTGAAGATCATATCTGTTCTGGTAAGTTTAATAGGATTTGCTTCACTATATTGGTTTCGTTTAGTAGTTGTTTTAACGCTTCAATATGAACTGCAGAATCAAGCTAATGTGATTTCGAGGGCCAGATAACCCTCCGATCCAGACAAGAATGAGAAGTTCTGCTCCTTAAGAAGTGTCCACCATAAGCATTCAGAAAATATGTTGAATTTGCGTTAATTTCTATTTCATTTGTAATATTTAAAAGTTCTTGTAACCACGTATGTTATTGTTTCTAGTCGTTGTACTCTTGTTAAGTTTACATGCCATTGTAAATTTTGCTCTTTATGCGGTCCTATGTTTTTATACTATAACTTTTTTTTTGTCACTTTGTATCCTTAGCAAAAAAATTAATAAACAAGTAATTGAATTTTTTTGTTATTTGAGTATTTTATTTGGGTTGTTAAGTTAACGGTGAGAATCGAGAGTGTTAACATGGAAGACTATAATTACACTCACCGCCACCTCTTTCTATTTTTTACGACACTTTTGTAATCTGTTCCGGGGTAAAGCAATCAACCAAAAATTTGACCTGTTCGAAAGCTAACCTGCAGATATATCTTTAGCCCAAATTAGCTAAAAGAAAGTCTAAAACTTTTGTGGTGAATTAAGGACAAAAGGTTATAGTATCTTAGAATGCTGCTGAGTGTTAATGCAGTTTTCATAGGAATTCCTACTTTGTTCATTGAGTTGTTTTAGGATTTTTGGGCATGTCCAAGATCATTGTATGTAATTGTTGTATAAGGTTAGTATTTTAATATATTCATCACTTTCACCCGAGGAAAAAAAAAAGGTCTAAAATTATTTTTTTTTTTGGGCTAATTCTTTACTCACCCCACCAGTAGAAGGTGTTCATCACATGTGTTCCAAAAAATTTCAACTTCTCTAAATACCCTATGGGCGTAGGTCGCTTCTGAATTCTTGGGCGACTAGTGACAAGTGTCCCCTTTTGTATTTGTGCAAGTACTATTTCTTAGGTACTTCTTGGGTGACTGTGCCTACTATTTCTTAAGCGACTTATTCTTTTTGTCTTTTTGTAAAAAAAAATGTTAACTACGTTTTTTATCCTTATAGTTTGCTTATTATTTATTTTTGGTCACATTCTTTCTTTCACATCTACCTATTATATAAGTGAGGAGGCTTTTTTTCCTGTAGCAGCCTCAAATAATTACACGTCGGCTCCTTAGAAAAAGCCGCGTGTCACACATAATTCTACCACTTGCCCTCTTATCTCATCACAAATGACCTCACCTGTGTGCGTTGACCTTGTGTAGGTGTTTCCACGCTTGGATGGTGGCAGTCGGACCTCAGACGATGACCGGAGAAACCTTCTCGACTTCGGCCACCATAGTACAAAAAATGACTGTACGACGGCGGTAAGTTGTAGATTAGTGTGGAAAGTTGTTGTGGTTCCAATTTTTGAGCACTGAAGTGTTGTATATATGATTACTGTCTATTTTTATTTTATTTTTTATTTCTTAGTTTGATGTGTTTTTATTAATTATTATTATGTACTTCTTTGTTGACAGCTCATAAGAATTGAAAGGCCATATTGGCTCGTCGGTAAAACTTATGTAGACGAAGAGCTTGATGGAGCAAAAATGGTGATGGTTGAACCCGATGATATGATATACAGTAACTTGTAAGATGTTATTTTGGTGAATATTTTAGTAGTTGCCCTCGTATGACTATGATTAAATCATATAATTTGTATCCGAGCCTCTTGGTGATAATTATAAAAGATGATTTTATATTTGAAGTTGGCCATTAAAATGAATTTACATCATTTATTATTATAATATGGTGATTCTTTATATATTATACTTTTGGATTTGGTACTTTAAAATATATCAATAAGCTGTATTCTAATTTTATGGTGAAATTTGGTAAAACAGGTTCATATGTTTTTTTGGCTTAAAAGACATTCATATTTGACAATTAAACTAAGATAGATTATGTATGTTATCTGTATCAAGTGAGATATTGAGAATTTATGACTTGTCAATATGTTTCGTTTGATGGTTAATTCTTGCAGACCATTTTTCATATGCTTGTATTGTGCATATTTTATATTTTGGTAAACTGTGTTTTGGTGCTAATCATTGCCTTATGTAACTAACATTTAACTATGAACATTTTGAAGCTTATTAAATGATTAAATAAATAAAACTTCAAGAGTTATGAAGCAAAGAAGCAAACGTTTTAAACTCTTGAAGAAAAATGACTACAAAGAAGTAAATAGAAATATGATAATAAAACATGGACTTTGTGCCCTTTTTTATAAAACATAGTCACATGGTTTTGCTTATGTGCTTGTCATTGTCATGAGACATGAATTACTATTAAAGCACAACTGGTTAAGATGGAGTACAAAAGTGATGGGTCAAGGAATGGTATGTTTATGTTAAAAAAATAAGTAAACAATGTTGGTTGATTGCTTGTACAAAAGTGATGCGTTAAGGAATAAGATATGAATTGTAATCGAAATTGTAAACCATGTTGAGCACAATGTGCTTCATATGTATATAATGTATTACTACATCCGTCCTAAAATTATAGTTCACATTTGACTTTTTTGTCTTTATTTTTCAACTTTGACGTTAAATATTTTTGTTTATGTTATACAATAGTTGATAAAAATTATACCAAATGAAAATACATTAAAAACATAATCCATTCATATATTTTGCATCAAGTTTCATATAACACAAACAAAATTGCTTAAGGTCAAAGTTGTAAAAAAAAGACCGAAAAAGTAAACATGAACTATAATTTTGGGACGGAGGGAGTAATACATATATCTATAGGTTACAGTTTTATAGACTTGATAGAATATTGCCTTCATAGAAATTTGTTGTTTCTTCTGAAAAGTTATCATATACTACAAATCTAGAATTTCTATAAAAGGCCTTTAATGAATAAGTTATATACTTGAAGCAAAGTAGCAATCCATACATGTTGACTCCTTGTAATTAAGACTTGTTGTAATTTTATTTCGTTTATTAGAGTTATGCCTTCTATTTTACGTTTCATTATATTTTGTGGTCATAGTTTTAATATGCAAATACATATACACTAATGAACCTTTTTATCTCTCCTTTTGTTGTATGTTTACGAAATATAGCCCGCCCATACAAGTAAATAATTACTTCTCCACGGCCTAAGACACTACCTAGTTTATAAATAAAAACAAGATAATGAATCGACTAACCATAACCACACAAAAAACACACTTTGAGTTTTTTCAATTCAATCTCATCAGAAACAACATGTTCCTTATCAATTAGGAGTTGAGATCAATATAAATCTTAAATTTGCCATAGATACAATAAATCAATCTTAGTCATCCATTTTTTATTAAAATTAATATAAAAACCATTTTCACCATTTTTTTTAAAAACAACATATTTTGCAAACGGTAAATCTTCAAACTACAAAAAATACACTATCGTGACGAGAATTAAATTATCTTTCTATAGATATGCACTTCTCTATATTTTCGACAACTTTATTTTATTCACAAATTCTGCCAAGAAAAATCACATATGATTTGTAAAATCATATATGATTTTTCAAAATCATATGTGATTTGTAAAAATCACATTATATGATTTTTACAAATCACATACGATTTGCGAAAATCATATATATTTGATTTTTACAAATCACATATGATTTTGAAAAATCATATATGATTTGTAAAAATCAAATCACATATGATTTTCACAAATCATATATGCTTTTTTCTGGGCCGAAATTTTGAAAAAAAAAATCGTTAAAAATATATAGAAGTGCATATCTATAAAAAGATAATTTAATTTTCGTTGCGATGGTATGATTTTTTTCGCGTAACGATTAACAGTTTGCGAGATATTTAATTTTTAAAAAAATTGTGAAAGTTTATTTCAATTTTTTTGATTAGAAAAATGAATAGCTATGATTGGTTCATTGGATATATAATAAATTTGAGATATATATTGAACTTTTGCCTATCAATTAGAAAACCAACTTCAATGCAAAATCAAATAACCCCACAAATATAAGCATAGTCAATCACACACCCTATGTTCAAAAAAAAAATCACACACCCATTTATGTTTAAAATCACCATACGTACATAAATCTGAGCTACGACCGCCACCGTTGTCAACTTTGAACCATCTGTCTTGTCATCAACGGAACTGCCATTTCCACCATTAATTGATTGTTTCTGGGTCTTGATTTGGTTGTGAATTTAAATAAGTTTTTGCTTATTAAAGTGGGTTTTGACTATTTCGAGTAGATACTTGGTTTTTGAAGCCGGTTTAGGAGCAATTATTGTGGGTTCTTGTGGACAGGGACAGAGCTAGTGGGTTTCCCGCGGGTGCCCGGGAACCCCATAGATTTTTTTGATGTAGTGTTAATTTTTGAAAAAAACACTTTTTTTCATAAATGCATCTTAAATGCACCCGGTTCTTCGAAATGTGTTTCCAGTATAACGGTTCAAAAGATTTTGTGCACCCGGTCATATTTGATCCTGGCTCCGTCCATGCTTGTGGATGGTACATGTATTTGATTTGTCATTAAATTTCTTGTATTTAATATTTTAATTTGACATGATGAGCGTGAAAATGGTGATTGGTTTTAAAGGTGATAGTGATACAATGATTGTTGAGATGGTGACCGGAAAATGTGGTCGAAAAAATGGAGGAGGTGGGTGGTGGGTGTAGATCTGTGTGATTCTTGTATATGTACAAGTTTATTGTTGTAGATATGTATTTCCTGTTTTGTAGATTTGTGGTGGGTATGATGTTTGCGGTGGATATGTTGCACCACTAGAGGAAGTTGACTTTGTGGTTGTGGTGAATGATTTTGTTAATGAGTTTATAATTATTGTTATTCAGTTATGTGGATTATGATGTTTATTGATTTTAATCATAGTGAGCCGAGTGATGTGTTCTTGTTTGAAAATCTGTCTACAATTAAAGATCTGAAATTGCTTTTTGGTGTTCTTGTTTGTGTTCTTGGTGTTCCTTCTTGTTTATGAAATGCCTATTGTATTTTAGGGAAATAAAATGTGTTTTTATTTGAATAAAATGTATTTTTATTTAAATAAAATGTGTTTTTATTTATAAAAGGGAAATAAAGAGTGTGACAAAAACTGAAATACCAAACAAATTACAAGTACCAAAAATGTAGTTAACATTTTTTTCACAAAAGACAAAAAAAAAGTCGTTTAAAAAAATAGTAGGCCCAGTCGCCCAAGAAGTACCTATGAGGCTATGATACTAGATTACTAGGGTAGTACTTGCACAAGTATAAAGGGGGACACTTATCACATATATATGATAGTCGCTCAAGAATTCAAAGGCGACCTACGCCCATGGGGTATTTGAAGAAATTGGAATTTTTTGGGACACATGAGGTGAACACCCTTGTACTTGTGGGGTGAGTAAAGAGTTAGCCATTTTTTTTATGGTTACACCACCTTCAAAGGCACATCACCATTCAACACGTCACCACTATCATCACCTTTTACCTTTTATTGTCATCATCAAACCAAAGATTAGGGGTGTAAACGAGACGAGACAGCTCGTGAGCTATTCGAGATCGACTCGTAAACTACTCGAAATCGACTCGATATAAACGAGTCGAGCTCGAGCTACTCGAGTACACTCTCGAGCCGAGTTCGAGCTTGAATATGCTCAGCTCGTGAGGCTCGCGAGCCCTTATCGAGCTTCAAAGATATTTCACTTTTACCCTTTATATACATATAGTTACGTAAAATCGAGTCGAGTCGAGCTTGATATGCCGATTTTTCATCGAGTTCGAGCTTTAAAAGTGGCAATAATCGAGCTGGAGTCGAGTTTCGAGCTCGAGTTTGAGATGACGAGCCGAGCTCGAGCTTGAAATCCAAAGCTCGAACGAGCTCGAGTCGAGTTTCGAGCTCGAGTTTTACTAATCGAGTCGAGTTCGAGCTTGGCAGTACTCGACTCGACTCGGCTCGTTTACACCCCTACCAAAGATATAAAAAAACATTCATTTTATACAAAAATACCTCACAATATACCACGCACACCAAAAAAATAATAATAAAAGTGATGCAAACCACCACAATCTGCAAGGGATCTCTCCTGATGGCCTATACCAGACTATTTGCAAAGCTTAACGTCAAGATTGGCAGCTCAAATTTTATTACTCCCTCCGTCCTAAATTTATTATCTCTACGTTTCCTTGTTGTGTTGTCCTAAATTTATTGTCCACTTTTAGAAATAGATATTAAGTTTAGATCAGGTTGTGAAACTCGATATATCCATATCTCCAAGATCGATATGATCAAACATCATTCATGCCAACATCATTCAGAATAAATATAAAAAACAAGAGAGATGGGTGAACCCTTATTAAAACTGATATATAAATCGAATGGGTTAAATTTCTGTGTTTACAAATACGTGTATATATATACTAAACTAAACGGTGTTTTTGAAGGGATGTGATGGTTCATATGAACCAAGGGTATTGCTGCTGTTCTGGGTGATGACAGAAAATGGTGACAGGAGGTTTTTGCTTATCAAAACTTTGCCAAGCTTGTTAAATCTGTTACCAACCTTTGAAAATTACTCTAAAAACTCAAAAACACTTTGACTTAAAAATTCAAACTGGGTACAATTGTGTTTTAGACTAAAAAGAGGCTTAAGCCAAACACTCCTTTATGGGTGAATTTTACTTGAAACTGATTCCTAAGAACTAACACTTGACTTTTCTTTTTTAAAAACCGATTTACTAACCTGAAATAACACTTTTGATACCTTAAAATGAGAATTGAGCAGATAAGTGCTTTTAGCTAAGGTTGATTAGTGCTTATTAGGTAATTTCTTAAGATTCTTAGATGGTGTGGATCAAATAAGAAACCAGACACACCCTTATGGGGGCTCTAGGCGGTGGGTCAAAGACCAGACTAGGCCAACACATATACGAAGTAAACTATAATATTAAGATAAGTCGCACCCAAGCAACCTAAACTAGACCCGAGGCCAATTCAAACAAGTATTTGAAAATACTAAAGTCTAGAGGCCAATTCAAACAAAGAATACTTTATCCCGGTATCTCTAATCTCACAAAAAGCAGTTAGGAGAGGGGGGGGGGGGGGGGGGGTGAACAGTTGGCAAAATAGCCAAACTAAGGGAAATCCTAAAGCTAAGAGAAATGGATAAATAAGCAATGAAAGAGTGCAATTAAGCACTAATAAGCTAAAATGGATCTAAACTAATCTAATTACACTTAAAAGGCAATAAAAATCCTAAATAAGCTAAAAGTGAACCTAATGATCACTAAAAAAAATCATATCTGCTGTTGAGTCTGCAGATCAGTGGCCAAGGGGGGGTTTTAGTGCTTAAAAATAAGCACTCAGTATTTCTACAAAGTGAAAAAGAATCTTAGGCATGATAACTAGGCACTATTGGGATTCCAAAAAGCTAAATGGGGGGCAACTTGGGCCCCTCTATCAGCTTATAAATAAGCTGATAAAAGGGGAAAATGGCTCCTGTGCTTCTGAGACAGAACACAAAGGGAGCAGATGGCGGTTTTTACAGCTTATAAATAAGCACTCAATGAGTCCTAAAAGCCAATCTAAACCTACACAGATAATAACTACACTACAAACTACCTAAAAAACTAAATTACAACAATTATGGGAGCCTAATGAGGCAAAATAAAGGGGTCTGAAAGTGGGAAGTTGGGTCAGCAACTGCCCTGAACACAGACACAAAGGCACAAGTGGAGAGGTGATAGCTTTTCAACAGCGAGAACAACACCTTCCTTGGTCTTCAACCCGATGGCTGTCGAACCCCAGTATAAACTTTCGGTGTCAACAAGCGGTCTCGACAAAGAGATAAAAAAACATAACTATAAACTTTCGCCGGGGACATAAAAATTTATAAACAATTGACAAAATTTATAAACAATTGGCCAAAGTTAACACAAATTACAAAAAACAATAAAAATTAACAACTAACCCTTATACGATGTGAGGGGATGAGAAAAGATAGAATTATACGAGGTGAGGGGAGAAGGAATACGTGCAGCGTGGTGCGAGTGGTGGTGGTGTGGTGATGGAGCAGTAGTGTGGTACTGTGGTGTGAGGAAGACAATAGAAAAGTAGTTTTTTTTTTTTTTTTTTTTTCTCTCTCTCTCTCCCGAAAAGTGTGAGACCACATCTGTTAATTGAGGCAATTTTACTCTTTACTTTTGACGAGGACATGTCCCAGGGAAAAAGTGTATTTATTTATTTTCCATTAAAAAAAACTCTTTATTATCATTTTAAATAATTAAAATTAATAATAAATCAATTTAAATTTAAACCTAAAAATTTTCTAAATCAAATTTGAATAATTTAAGAAATTATAAAATTATTTTAATTACTTTTAACTGATTTAAATTATTTAAAATTATTGTTAAATCATTTTAATTAATTGAAATTACTATGGTATACGTATCATTTTAATTAATTTAAATTACAATAATTAATTTAAAATTATTGTTAAATCATAACATGATTTTCTTCTATGTCTAACAAATTGTTTGATAAATTTAACCTAAAAATTTTCTAAATCATATTTGAATAATTTAAGAAACTATAAAATTATTTTAATTACTTTTAACTAATTTAAATTATTTAAAATTATTTTTAAATCATTTTAATTAATTTAAATTACTATGGTATAAGTATCATATTAAACGACCGAGTATAGGTGGTATGGTATACGTAACATGTTAAACGACCGAGTATATGTGTTATAGTATATGTATCATGTTAAACGACCAAGTATATGTGCTATGGTATACGTATCATTTTAAACGACCAAGTATAGGTGCTATGGTATACGTATCATTTTAAACGACCAAGTATAGGTGCTATGGTATATGTAACATGTTAAACGACCGAGTATAGGTGCTATGGTATACGTATCATGTTAAATGACCAAGTATAGGTGATATGGTATACGTATCATGTTAAACGACCAAGTATATGTACTATGGTATACGTATCATGTTAAACGACCAAGTATAGGTGCTATGGTATACGTAACTGTTAGGATTTAGTAAATCCAGTTATTAAATAGTCGGTCACCTCAAGTATATGTAATCGTTAGAAAGCTCGTAGTCGTAGATTATTTAATGTTAAGTAGTATTTAGTTAAGTAACACAGGTGGAGGACGGACTGGTCTTTACCCACTGTATGCCTGATCCACAGCCCGTAGGTGGCGATTTATGTAAGAACTATAAATACTCTCTACCTCCCAAGGTAGAGAGTTGGAGCTCATAATAATACTTTTACTTTCTCTCACTAAGTTCCCAAACCTCTTACTTCTCTCTCTAAAACCATAGTATACGCCTCTTTGAACTTATGGTTTGATGTGTTTGTGAAATCCAATACGTAACAATTGGTATCAGAGCCATGGTTTGATCATCTCTCTTACATATCCTTCGATTTCTAGTGGTTTTAGATGGTTTTTGAGTTTGAAAAAGTTTAGTGGTTTTTGCATCATTTGGATCATTTCTAGTGTTAAAGTTTGAATTTTGGGTGTACTTTTGTGTTTAGAATCATTGTAAGTGCTTGGGTTTTGATTTAGTAAGCTTGAATCATTGTGGTTGAGCTTGTTTTGGATTGAAAAGTGTGTTTTTGAAGTTTTTTCTGGCTAGCGACTTGGTTCTCGTTGTGATTTTCATCGTAGCGACTTGCTTCAGTAAAAGTTAGCGAGTTACAGTGTTAGTTGTTAGCGACTTGAGCCTAGCGACTTGTCTATTGAGACAAGCCGACAAATAGTACAAGTTAGTGGATTCTCCACTACGGCTAGCGACTTGGTGAGGTTAGCGACTTGCTTCAGAAATTGTTAGCGAGTTGTATTGTAAATTGTTAGCGACTTCATACTAGCGACTTGGATCTTAGCGAGTTGTTCTTTTGCAACTTAACTGTGTCTAGCGACTTGGTGCTTAGCGATTTGTTGTCATAAATCTTAGCGACTTGGTGTTAGCGACTTGGATCTTAGCAAGTTGCTCTTTAGCGACTTGACTGTGTAGCGACTTGTGTCCAGCAACTTAGGTCTTAGCGACTTGGGCTTAGCAACTTGGTTCAATAACTCTTAACTACTTGGTTGATCTTTTGTTTGTAATACGGTTTTCTCTTGATTTAGTAAAATCTCGTGAAAGAATCTATTTCCCGGTTTAATCATTGAGTTATAAAATCCGGTGTAATCTGTAAACATGTCTACCAACGTACCTACAATCATCTCCACTGTTGCTGAGGATGTTCAAGCAGTTGGTTCAGATACTCGTCCACCCATGCTTGACAGAACTGACTACGACTCTTGGGCTCAACGAATCAATTTGTACTGTCTTGGAAAGGAAAATGAGGTCAACATTCTCAAATCCATTGATGAAGGACCTTATCAAATTGAGACTACAAGAGACATAATTGATACTGCTGCAGATGGAACCATGATCTTTGGATTGGACAGACCAAAGACGTATGATGAGCTCAGTGATAAGGAGAAAAAGAGATTCGATGCTGATATCAGGGCCTCAAAACATCATACTACAGGGTCTTCCAAAAGATATCTACAAGCTTATCAATCACAACACTGAAGCCAAGGCTGTTTGGGATAATGCCAAAATGCTTCTCTCAGGTTCTGAATTAACTAAGGAAGACAGAGAATCATAGCTGTATGATGAATTTGAACACTTCAAGATGAAACCAGAAGAGAGCATCTATGAATACTACGTGAGATTCCACAAGCTTGTAAATGATATGAGGAATATCATAATGAGTATGCCAAACATTCAGCTGAACTCAAAGTTTGTGAACAACATGAATCCCGAATGGCATAAGTTTGTCACCTCTGTGAAGCTAACCAAAGGATTGAAGGACACAAACTATGAGCAACTATATGCCTTCCTTCTTCAGAATGAGAGACATGCTATGTTTGAAAAAAGGATTCTTGAGCAGTTCAAATCTAAGCAGGGAGAAACCAGTTCGTCAAATGACTCAACTGCCTTCTACACCAATGTTGGTATTACTACCAAAGCCTCTCAAGTCATTCCCACGGGTAATGGTAATCACAAACTCATTCTTGATCCGAGGTTCAAGCAAGCTGATGCTGATGCTGTTATGGGACACTTCATTAATCAACTGGCTCTTATGGTTAAACAAAACTTGACCGTTAGCCCACATACCAACAGTCTTCACACTAACAATGAGATCAGAACTGCATCAAATCTACACAATCATGTTGTTGTCAGAGATGGAAAGGTTGTGGGGCAACCACTTCAAGGAAGACGATACGAACAAGGGATGGTTGGAGCAGGTTATGGGAATGCTGGAGTTGATAGAGGATATGTGGCAAATCAGAATAAGGGAAGGAATGGGAATCAAGGTCAAGCAAAGCCGATCAAATGCTACAACTGTGGTGGTGATGGACATATAGCTAGAAACTGCACATCTCCAAAACGCACACAAAATGCAGAGTACTTCAGAGATAAGATGTTACATGTGCAAGCTCAGGACAATGGAGCTGTGTTGGATGAAGAGGAGTCGTTGTTTCTTGCTGAGGGCAATGCCAAGACATATGAAGATGACTTTGACCTCACTCCTGCACAATTAAAGGCTGCTGGAATGCAAGATTTTTGGCTTAAATAGTTTTTTTATTTTTGCATAAAATCTTGATGTTTCTTATTTTATGCTGGGTTTGGTTTGGTGGTCGTGTTGGTTGTAGCTAGTTGTCATTTATGGCCTGTTATAATTGATTTAGTGGTTGTGTCAAGCGATTGCTTGAGGTTAATGTGGTACTTCAGCCACATTCCATTGTTCTTAAACGTTTTTTTTTGAGTTATAAAAAAAAAAAAAAAAAAAAAGACATATGATGCTGATGCTGATGTTGATAAACAGCCAATTCAGGAGATAGGTCATAATCATCAAAATGCATTTCAAGTAGCTGACTGTGATGCATTTGACTTTGACGTCGATGATGAACCTACTGCCCAAACAATCTTCATGGCTAGCATCTCACCTATGGTCTCTCCAAAGGTCTTTCCACCACAACAAGCTGGTCCATCCAAAGACAAAATCATCTCAGAGGTATTAAAACTATATGATGATGTTGATCAGCAAAAGAAACATGATAAGGTTCAATCACAGGAAACTAGTGACTCGGATATTGCTAATATGGGCAATGATAATATTGTCCCATATGATCAATATGTGACCCAATGTGAAAGTGCGATTGAACCAAGTGATGTTTCTAATTCAGTCAATGATGACTATATCTTTGATGAATATACTGCATGTGCCCCTGATGATTCTGTTACCTCTGAACTGAATGCCTATAAAGAACAAGTTGTTACTTATGAACAACGTGCTAAGTTTGAGTTAACCACCCGTGAGCAGGAAATGGATGACCAAATGCGTACAATTATTAGAAAAAGTAATTTTAGAGAAGAAGTATTAAAAACAAGAGTTAAACTCCTTACAAGAAAAGCTTTCTAAAACTGCTAAGCAAAAACAAGAACTTCAAGAAAATGTTAAAATGCTTAAGCAAGAATTCAATGCTAAGGAATCAAAACTTTTGAATGATTTTTCCAATCTAAAAACTTTGAAAAACAAGCTTGAAAATAAGTTGTACGTACTAGGGAATACCATTCAGACTGCTCACTTGATCACTAAGCATAGAGTCTTAAGCGATAAGCATAGCATTCCCCTTGTTGAGGAACCAAATCCAGAGGTCATTAAAAAGGATAGAGCTGCTAATAAGGTACTTTATGATGGTAATGAAATCCTTAAGCCTAGGCAGAAACCTAGTTGCGCTGAGTGCACTAAGGAAGATAAGAAATCAGATGAAGTCACTAGGGAGAAAATGAATAAGAAGCTAGAAGATCCTGAGTGTAAAATGAATAAGATAACGATAAAACCCCATGATTACACTAAGGAAAATTGGATATCCTTAAACAAGTTTAAGCCTCAGACTCTATTAACCCCTGAACAAGTGTTCTGGAAAAATGATATGGAAATGCAAAAAGCTAAAAACCTTGTTGAAAAGAATCCCCCTTGTAAGAAATTGCCTCAAGCAACTGTGTATCCTCCTAACACACCAATGCACTTAGTTCCTAGATCTATTGCCACTAATAGCAAGACCTTAATCAGCCTGTATGTTGTTTATCAGCTGTTTGTTGATTTTGAGAAAACGTGTAAGAAGAGAATCACACCTACATGGATAACTGAGGGGGAAAGGGGTTTTGAGCAAACTAAAGAATGTTATTTAACTGAGGTCATGCCTTTCTTTAAACAATTAAAAGGTCAATTTGAGAGTCTTCAAAAAGTGATAAATTCAGATATTAAAGAAATGGAAAAGGAATTTGATGCAATGATAGTTGAGGTCAATGATTATGAACAGGAACTCAAGTATAATGAAGTTGAAAGGAAGAACTTGCACATCTTCAATGAGAATTTGATTTCTAGTTGTGTTGCTCAAGATGTGTTTTATACTGTTACTAAGCACTCTATTACTGCTTCTCGATTTCATGAATTATCTATTGCATTGAAAGTTTCCCATGATCGTGTCATTGAGCTTGAAAACAAAAACTCATAACTAAATGAGAAAATTGATCAGGAAGATCACGATAATTTGGTAAAACATCTTTCTAAACTAGAAGTTGAACATTTTAATTTACAACTAAAATATCAACATCTTAAAGAAAATGTCAAAACCTCAAATATCAAGACATCCTCAGATGTTCCAGAGTTTGATGCAGTTTTTCAGATAAACAAACGTGACGAACAGATTCAAGCTCATTGTAACACGATCAGAAAGTTGAAAGCCCAAATCTCTCAATTAAAGGGTGAAAAGAACAATGTGACTGGCTCCCAAATGCCTCCTTCTTTAGATTCTCAGTATTCTCAAACTTTTCATCTTCAAAACTTAGTTAATACTTTACAAAAAGAAAACGAGAGTTTTCTAGAAGAAAATGAAAAAGTTAAACGACACTTTAAAGAGTTATATGATTCAATGAAAGTCACTCGTGACAAAAACAACGAAAAAATAACGTCTTTACAAAAAGAGATTAAAAATCTGAGGAGTCAGGAAAAAGGGAAACTGCCACTTGTTTTTAATAAGAATGTTGCATCAAAGTCATCCTCAAACTGAAAATATACTGTGACTGTTAAATACATTCCTCCTCATCTTAGGAATAATGAACCTGTGTTTCATAACTATTGTGCTCACCTTAAGGATAGTCTAGAATGTCTCCGTGAGATTGTGGAAGAAGATTTTATTAATAAACCTCTTGATAGAGAAATTAGGTTTGCTTGCATTCAGGCCAAATGATCTCAAGAGCTGCTAGAATGTTTAATTGCAACATGTCCTAAATCCTTAGGTGCGAAAGGTAAAGCTGTTATGCCTTGTTCTATGCCTAGTGCCAAGCATACAAACCATTCTATGCCCAGTTTTAAGAAAGTGAACACTAATGTGCCTTCAAGTAGTTCAGATCCCTGCACATCTAGTTCAGGACTGCAAAAAGTAGATCAACCAACTAATGTTCCCATAATTCCGTCTACAGGAGTAATCAATGACATTAAAGCAAGCGGGTCAAAGCCTCCAGGCAATACCAAGCAAGATAGGACCTCGCAAGCTAAGAATGTGCATTGGAAGAGAGTAGAAGATCACCCTAGGAATATTAAGTTTGAGTTGAATAAAACGAATCGTGTTGATTCTAGTATTAGCTATAAGCGTACTGTAATTAATTCGAACTCTGCTACTATTCGCAAACCATGTAATGATGACTGTTTGATTTCTGTTACTAATCATGAATGTGGTGTGAATGTTTTGTCTAATGCTGTCAAATGCCCTGATAAAACTGCTAATGTTAAAATTCAAGCTAAGAAGGCTAAAAGGCAAAGGCGAAAGAAAGTTAGAAAACAGTGGAAACCCACAGGAAGGAAATTTAGTAATATATGTTATCAATGGATACCTACTGGCCGTAAGATTAATGAGCTTTGCCCTAAAGTTGCTAAATCAATGCGCACTAGAAAATGTATGCCTACTGGTAGAACTATTCCCTTAAGAAGCGAACATACTTTGAATAGGTCAAATACGGACACTAGCACTGCATCTATTTTTAATGAGTCCATTGTTTCTACCTCTGATGTGGGTGTTCCAATCACTGTTACTAACCAAATGGAACCCATTCTTGCATGGGGTTCCCAATTATCCAGTTATCTATTCTTGTCTGTGTTCAACTGCAGATCATTCAAATCGTTCTGTGATACCTGGACTCAGGCTGTTCCAAGCATATGACTGGAGACCGGTCGCGGCTCATGAACTTCGTGAGTAAATTCATCGGGACTGTTAGATTCGGGAATGATCATTTCGGTGTAATTATGGGTTATGGAGATTATGTTGTCGGTGATAGTGTTATCTCCAGGGTATATTACGTAGAAGGTCTTGGTCATAACTTATTCTCTATCGGTCAATTCTGTGATTCTGATCTAGAAGTGGCCTTCAGAAAACATACTTGTTTCGTTAGAAAACTTAATGGTAAAGAACTTTTAAGAGGAACACGTGGTTCAAATCTATACACCATCTCTATCAAAGATATGATGAAGTCTTCTCCAATTTGCTTGTTGTCAAAGGCTTCGAAAACAAAGTCATGGTTATGGCATCGTCGTCTCAATCACTTGAACTTTGGCACCATCAATGATCTCTCCAGAAAGGACTTAGTTGTAGGTTTACCTAGACTAAAGTATGAAAAGGATCATCTTTGTTCAGCATGCCAATTGGGAAAAAGCAAGAAGTATGCCCACAAACCCAAACCTACAAACTCAGTTACAGAAGTTCTTCATACAATTCACATGGATTTATGTGGACCCATGAGAGTGCAGAATATCTTTGGGAAGAAATATGTTACACTCAAAATCGATCCCTAATTCACACTGCTCATGAAAAAACTCCATATGAACTTGTCCACAATAGAAAACCTAATCTCTCATTCCTTCGTGTGTTTGGTGCATTGTGTTATCCAACTAATGAGGGCCAAGATTTAGGAAAACTTAAAGCTAAAGCGGACATTGGAGTTTTTGTAGGATATGCACCAAACAGAAAAGGATACCGAATCTACAACAAAAGAACCCGAAGTATAATGGAAACAATTCACGTTACGTTTGATGAGCTGAACGGTCCAATGGCTCCTGGACAAACCAGTTCTGGACCCGCATCTCAACTTTCATCAAGTAGTCCTATCAGTTCTACTCTCGTTTCAAATCCCTCACCAGCAACTCCTTATGTACCTCCATCAGAAAATGATTTAAAGAAATTGTTTGATCCAATGTTTGATGAACACTATGAGCCAAATGCTAATGAAATGTCAATTCCATCATCAGAGGCTGCTCCTATCCCTGTCAATGAAGTCAACCATTCTGTTTCAATATCATTAAGCCAAGAAGCGCCTGCTGCTGATCACTCTGTCTCATCAACAAATCATCAATCATCGAATGTACATCATGGAATTGTTTCTGGCACCCATGATGAAGTTAATCCCTTTGCTACTCCTGAAGATGCTCCATTTGAAAACATATTTTCTCCTGAATCATCATCAGAACCATCTTCATCAGGAGACATCGACTCTGCTACGTCAGTTCCTCAACAACAACCACATGAACACATTAGAAAGTGGACACATGATCATCCATTGGACAACATCATTGGATACACTTCTCGTCCAGTATCTACACGGAAACAACTTGCAACCAATGCCTTATGGTGCTTCTTCAACTCCGTACTCTCTAAGGTCGAACCAAAAGATGTTAAAACTGCCATGAATGAAAACAGCTGGTTCAATGCCATGCAAGAAGAAATTCATGAGTTTGACCGACTAGATGTATGGGAATTAGTACCTGCTCCAGATTGTGCTATGATCATTGCTCTAAAGTGGATCTTCAAAGTGAAACTTGATGAGCATGGTGATGTTTTAAAGAATAAGGCTCGATTAGTTGCAAAAGGATACCGTCAAGAGGAGGGTATTGACTTTAAAGAATCATTTGCTCCTGTTGCTCGTATCGAGGCAATCAGAATCTTTTTGGCTAATGCTGCAAGTAAGAACATGGTAGTCTATCAGATGGATGTAAAGACGACTTTTCTTAACGGAGATCTGAAAGAAGTCGTATACGTCAGCCAACCTGAAGGCTTTGTGAATCCAGAGCATCCTACTCACGTCTATCGTTTGAAGAAAGCTCTTTACGGTTTGAAGCAAGCTCCAAGGGCATGGTATGATACGCTATCAAAGTTTCTTCTATCTACTGGATTCAGCAAAGGAGCAGTTGATCCGACATTGTTCACCAGAAAGTCAGGCAAACATTTAATTCATGTTCAAATATATGTTGATGATATTATTTTTGCCTCGACTAACACCAATGAATGTGATCGTTTTTCAAATGAAATGGGTTCCAAATTTCAAATGTCAATGATGGGACAAATGTCATTTTTCTTGGGATTACAAATTTCACAAAGTCCCGGAGGCATTTTTATAAATCAATCTAAATATGCAAATGAGATTTTAGAGAAATTTGGATTTAATTCTAGTGACCCTGTTGACACTCCCATGATTGAGCATACTAAACTGGATGAGGACCACTCAGGGATCATGGTAGACCAAACGAAATATCGTAGTATGATCGGATCCCTGATGTACCTCACAACCAGTAGACTAGACATTCTATTCGCTGTTTGCATGTGTGCTAGATATCAGGCTAAGCCTACCAAAAAGCACCTTGAAGCAGTTAAACGGGTCTTTCGGTATCTCCAAGGAACCATCAATATGGGACTTTGGTACCCGAAGGACACCGGTATGTCACTAACAGCCTATGCAGATGCTGATCATGCAGGATGTCAAGATACACGTCGAAGTACGTCTGGAGGTGCTCAGTTTCTAGGTGATAAGCTTGTGAGCTGGTCTTCAAAGAAACAAATGAGTACTTCTATTTCCTCTACAGAGGCTGAATACATAGCCATGTAATCTTGTTGTGCTCAAATTCTATGGATGAGATCCCAATTATCTGACTATGGCTTTGAATTCAACAAAATCCCTCTTTACTGTGATAATAAAGTGCTATTGCTCTCTCATGCTACAACGTTCAACACTCAAGAGCAAAACACATCAACATTCGACATCATTTCATTAGGGAGCAACTAGAAAACGGTGTGGTGGAACTTTATTTTGTGAGGACTGAATACCAGTTAGCAGACATCTTCACCAAAGCTCTTCCTAGAGAACGTTTTGAGTTTATCCTCCCACGACTTGGTCTAAAGAGTCTTCAACCGGAAACACTTAAACGTCTTCAAGAGGAAGAAGAGGAGTAAAAGGTCTTTCTTCATCCATATCTTGTAAATATTTATTCGAAAAGCAAAATACAAAATTTCAAAACCTTCAAAAAAAACAAATAGAAAAATATAAAACTTTCAAAAAATCCATAAAAATCTGAAAAATCTTGAAAAGTTTCATAAAATATTGTCATTTTGTCATGTTTTTCTCAAATTCAAAAATATCTACGTTCTTTGTGTTGTCATTCAAAGAATGACACGGGACTTTAGATATTGTTCGAATGTTCTTAAAAAAAAAATCAAAAAATATTTTTGGGAGAAAGTGAAACTATGGTTTATTGTTATTTCAGGCAGTAACCCGTTTTTCAAAGAAAGAACAGAGCCATGATTTATCTTGTTTTTTCAAATCTCATGCTCTGATTCTTTAAAACAATTACTTATCATCTAATGAAAACTAATTGATTTGTTAAATAACTTGAACTCTATTTTTGAAAATCATCTGGACTTAACTTTTGTCAAAATATCTATCTCTCAATCAACAACTTATGTCATAGATTGAGGGGGAGAATGATTTCAATTAAATTAAAAGGTTATTCGACATACAATTGTTTTCAAAAAGATAATCATGCATGTTTAATCAATGGAGTGTAAAGTCTCAAAATCCGATCCTTATCAGTTAAAATGTTCTCATAATCAAGTCACAATTCTCCTCGAAAGCTTTCAAAATTAATTTAAATCTACAGAGATCACAAATCTCAAATGATTTGAAAATTATGATTGGGGGAGAATTGGTGATTTAAATTGGAGTTAAACTGATAATTTGATAAATGGCTTCGTAAGTGTTTAGCAAGATTTCCTCCCCACATGTGCCAAATGATTTCAAATTTTCCATGCACATGTTGAGGGGGATCATCTATTTTAAACCACAAAGAATTAAAACGTGATTGATTTGTATCTAAGTGCAGATTCCTTCTAATATGTGCAAAACTCTTTCAAACCTCGTGGCATATAATGAGGGGGGGCAAATCTATGAAAACCTCATCCTTCCTTAATATGTTTTATCTACTTGATTTGATCAGGGAAGTGATGTTGATATTTTTTAGAAAATGGTAATCAAAGAAGTTAATTCTTCCTCTTGCCTCCGTGTGCCAAAATGATTTCAAATACATGAGGCACATGTTGAGGGGGAGCTCTGTTTCTAAAATTATCAAAAACCATTCAGGTACAAAATGCTTTGACAATATATCACAAGTATCTGAATTGATTTTCAAATGGTTTTCAATTGGTTCCATCCGTGGGAAGAAGCAGCAAAGTGGCGCCATCCGTGGGACCATCACTAAGAACTAAGAACTAGAATGACAAAGCAAGGAAATCAAAACCAGCGATCACATGACGACATACATGGGAAGAAGCAGCAAAGTGGGTCAGTTTCTAAACAAGCCTCTGGGACAACCAGCGCTGCTAAAAACCAAGGGTCAGACCCAGATCTGGTCTTCCCGACGGTGAACCACGCCCGGGGACAACCCAGGCCACCACTACTACCACTGGCGCAGAAGTTCCACTGCGCACTCCTTTTACCACTCCACTCCAATCGGTGCTAGAAACGGATCTCACAAAAGCACCAGATGCACCTGACCGAAACAAAGGTCTAATGGTAGAAACAGAAACCCTTGCTCTAGAAGGGGTTGCGCCGGAACTAGCGCCAAGTGATTTCGTGTCTCAAAACTACGAAACCTTTGCTGCTCTCATGGAAGAGGAAGCGAAAAAGAGGTCAGGTCGGAGTTTGCACGCCCGACTCGACTTCGGCCCAGAATATGAGATATCTCCACCGCGTCATCAGAAGGAAAAGCGCGGAAGAGATAACCGACAACCCCCAGTATTTACCAGGATTGGGAGGAGAGTTGAGAATGATGAAACAGCAGACATGCAGTACCTTGGGGAACACGAGGAAGATGGACGGCGTACCAATGTCCACGCTAGGCTTGGTAGCCGCAGGGTCCATGACAGACTGGGACGACGGTACTCTCCAAGTGAAAGCCCTTCAAGTGGGAACTCTGAGGACAGTCGGCGAAAGCGCCGAAAGAGCAAAAACTCGTCCTCTGGCAAGATAGCGAAACCGGACACTGAAAATCCAGGAGGAAATATCGCGACCAGAGGATGAAGACATATTCCTTTCGTGGCGCTGCCAAAAAGTAGATGCGTTCACCCGGTGCATCAACGATTTCTCAGAAAATAAAAGGAGGCGCATGCCCGCCAATGTGAAAACCTATGATGGAACAGGTGATCCGGACGATCACCTAAAATTTTTTGAATCAGCCGCTACCATCGAGAACTGGCCACAACCTGTGTGGTGCCACATGTTTAATTCAACACTAGTGGGAAACGCGCGAAACTGGTTCAGTAAGCTTCCACACAGAAGCATTCCTGGCTTTGAAGAGTTGCGGAAGGCATTCCACCTGAATTTCACTCAAAGGAAAAAGTGCGCTAAAAACCATGTCCAGCGCCAGGGGGAATCTACAAGCGCTTACGTGGAGCGCTTCAAAGATGAGTGCATACAGGTTAAGGCATGCCCCGAAGTACTGAAGATCTCAGGGTTCATGAATGGGATCAATAACCCATAACTCATCAGAAGGTTCAACGACAAGATCCCCCAAACCTTTGATGAACTTATGAAACGCACAAGGTCCTTCATCCAAGGAGAATGATAAGGTTTTAAAAGGTACCATTTTGAGGGGTCGTTTAAGTCCTTATTTGATCACTTTTGTATCCGTTATTGCTTAATATCGTTCCTTTTCACTTTTTAGGTCTCTTGAAGGCAAAATGCTGGAATGGCACTTATTTCGACGAAAAGGCGCGAATATATGAAGAAAATGGCCAAAGTCAAAATCGAGACACTCACAGTTGCTGAAATTAGAAGGCGACGGCGTCAGGTGCTAATGGCGACGCCGTCCCAAAATTGTTGTGACGGTCCAGAACCCAAAACTCGTATTTTCAAGCAACGACGTCCAGTTGTAAAAGAGTAGGCCGTCGCTACTCAGACGGCCTAGATGCAATCCAGACGACGTCAGAAGCTGAAGAGGACGGCGTCACGGTCATAAGGTGACGCCGTCGCAAGGTTAACGTGGCCAAGACGAAACCCTAATGGCGGCGACACGACGACGTCACGAAACATAAGGTGACGCCGTCGCATATGTAATCTTATATATAGAATCCGAATTTTTCAGTATTTTGTGTGGAGAGTCTTTTGGAGTGAAAACCTAAAACCGAACCTAAGGTGTCTTGTACAGTATTTTAGGGTTTTAAACCCTATCTTACATCAAGATAAGTCTTTACTTCATTAATTCAATTATGTCTTTGATTATTTGTGTGTATGCTTGCATGTTCTCCATGTCCGGCTAATTTATTTGTGTGTTTGCTTAGGAAGTATGAAACTTAATTATTGAATATTGATTGGTTGTTTCTTATCTTAGTTGATTAATGATCTAGTAATGCGATAGGTCATTCGTTGTGTACTTAATGCTTGATTCATCTTTGTGAACCTTAGAATATAATTACCTGAGTAGTTGTAGGCTAAACCATCCAAAGAGTGCCTTAGAGTAGGAGTTTATCATCCCTAGTGGGTTTGTAGACGAGACCCTTTGGTAAGTTCAAAGAGTTAGGGAGAAACGCATACCCTACAACTTTAGACACACAACGCAACTAAGAATAAGACGTGACAACTCAACCATCAATAGGAGATAATTAAGGAGTAATACAACTTAAGTAAACACATCTTTAAACTATCATACGAGCACACATTAATTAGACATAGACTCCCACAACCTTAGTTTAGATAATTAGATAATAGTAGAGTAATCGGTAGAAATACCAACCCCCCAAATCCAATACCCGAGATTCGTACCTTTCCCTTTCATAAAACATAAAAAGATAAAAAATAATCTTCCTCAACCTTAACCTTAGCGTAGTAACTCCTTACTAGCATTCCTATTCCCCTAGAGAACGATATCAATACCCGTGGCTTACCCTAATTACTACACTACAACGATTAGGTTCACTGCCTAGGGTGTTATAAAACTTGCTCGAAGAAAAGGAAGTTTCCTTGACCCCCGAACGACGCGTGTAGCGTTATCAAGTTTTTGGCGCCGCTGCCGGGGAATAGAATAGCTAGTTAGTAGTCCACCTCGTTTAGGTCTCTTTGCTTGATTCCTATCAAGTAAATTTTTTTCTCATTTTTAGCTTCCTCTTAGTATATCCCCCTTCTTCGTGACATTTGTTCGTAATTCCATCACTTTTCATCATGGAAGGTGATAACCAACCACCACTTGATAACCCAACACAAAAAATTTCAATGTCACTCAAAACCCAACCCAATAACCAGCACAACCGTCGAAGCCGCTATGTGAGTAGAAACACCGACCTTCAGGATTTGCAGAAAATATTCGATAGTACAATTAGGGAAGCTGTTGAGAAAGTAGTCAGCGCTGCTATAGTTGGCTCTATGATTAGCAGTAATTCGGAAAATGGCATGATAAACAACAACGTGGATGTGGAAAATAGTGCTTACTTCAATCTTTGCCCCACTAAGGAAGAGATTGCGTACCATCAATACATAATCGATAATCCACGATCACCTATCATTAGGATATGCCCAAAGATTAGGAGGGGAAATCCCTGGAACTTAAAAATCCCTTGTATGATCGGATATAGGAGTGTCGACCACGCTTACATAGATACGGAATCCCCCATCAATGTAATGTCATCTGCTGTCTACAATGACATTATGAATGAGCGACTCAATATTAGGAGAGACCCTAAGTATCCGGGAGGAGTTTGCAACTTTGTGGGAAGAGTCAAGGACGTGCATGTCTTTATAGGAAATTTCACCTACCTAGTTGATTTTATGGTCCTAGAAGATGTAGGGTGCGTCATTGACTATAGCTTATCCCAAGTAGTGCTAGGGAAACCGTTTGTTGAAACATCTAGAATGAGCCATAACAAGCATGATGGAACGGTTAGGTTCAAGGAAGGAACCGATGAGATCACCTATAGGATGCCTTGGAAAACAACTGAGTATGGCCACTTGTCCATTTATGATCGAGACAACATCAAAGCTTTTGAGGACAAAAGCAAGGAAGATGTTGAAAAAGGTTATAAATTCATGTGGGAAAGAAGGAGGCATTATTATAAGGATTGCTTAACTCTAGGACCTAGGTATAGAGTCGATGAAGATTTTGTCAACATGATAGAATTCTCATTGAGGATGCGTGAGGAAACGTAGATGCACGACTATGAGTCTAGCTACAAGACTCTTAAATAAAGAAAAGCGCTTCGTGGGAGGCAACCCATGTTTAATTGTTTGCTTGTTAGTGTCATATATCTTTTATTAATTGTTTATCCTCATGTTTAAATTTGTAAAAATGCTTTATTTTGTTTTTAACCTCGTCTTAATTGCATATAAAGGTATTTTACATAAGGGATAAGTGTAGGGAGGATTACACACGTTTTCAAAAGAAACGTAAACATGAGAATAACAATTAACTAAAAGATATTTATGTTTGTTTGTTCGAGTCAAATGCTTGTATCGAGTCATAATGGATGTTTTGCAGAAATTTTTCCAGATTCTAAAGATGTAAATTTTTCAGAAATTTTTCCAGAAAATCGCAGACCAGTTTTTGTCAGGATAACCTGACGGCGTCAGGAAGGAGTAAAAACATCAGATTACTTTTTTCTCGTTTTCTGAGCCACTTATAAATTTTTGGAATTTTCCAGGTCTTAATTTTCTTAGAAATTCTGTAAACATCCATTCCACAAGCATTATATCCTAGTTTAAATCGAGTCTTATATATATTATTACCGCCGATTTTACGCGAAGGTTTTGTTTGTTTTCTTCAAGTGTGCAGGTTTAGTTTGTCAAGAAGAAGTTACATAAGATTGGAAGGAGCTTTTCACGCAATAATTATTCTTGAAAAGGATTTAACCACCACTTTACACGGATCCTACCGAGCTAATCAGGGGAGTATTAGTTTCTTTCGTTTTTAATTACCTTCTTTTATCATAACTTTGATACTTTCGGGGAACATTGGGGACAATGTTCAGTTTAAGTGTAGGGAGGGAAAATAAAACGGGAACTTTGAAACTATGCTTATCCTTGACTATTTGCTTTGTCCAATTGTGATTGTGTAATAAACCATGAGGAAATGTCGGTTAGGGTAATTTTGGCACCAAATTTAAAATTTTTTATGACATATAAGAGTGGGCCATTAGTCTTAACAAAAGCGTCTCATGGATAGGAAGTTGCATGACTAGCACAAAAAACCCTTTACCACCCAAATTCCACCAAAATGTGAGGATCGCCCTTAGATTAGTAGGAATTAAAAGCATTCATCTTCAATGCTTAGAGTGTGAACCGGTAGTATATTAGATTCTAGAACTTGTTTTGTGATGCATTCCGAGATCGCAAGTGAGGCTACACTTGTGTAGTTAGGAATAACTAAATGATAAGAGGCATTAGGATAACCCTTGTTTGATACCTGTAATATAATTACTTCTTCCATATCGGTTGAGTAATTCCCCCACACCCTTTGCGTTGTACTCATCTTTAGTACACGATACCCCTAGTTAACCCCTCAGAGCCTATCCTTTTCGCAGTTCTCGTGATGTTTCGGTTTTTCCGGAATATCAATGAAGAGCATTGTTTACACCCCACCCCCAAATATACACCCAAATCGCCTTAGCCTACCCCTTATGCACTCACTTTTAGTGCAAATGTTTGTTATCACCCTAAACCCTTAGTTCAATTATCTAGTTGCTTGCATAAGTTGCTAAGTCGAGTCATATCCTTTGTATACAGTTTTGGGACGATTGAGATTCATGGGAAAAGTTAAAGTTTATGAAATGACAAGAAGGGAACGTTAAAAATTCAAATTCCCTTTGTTTGCGTAATAATGTACCCCAAGTGTTTCGATCTTTTCAAATCGGGTCAAATTAGTGTTAGAGTAATAAAAACTCAAGTGTAGGGATGTGTCTATAAATCCCTATTATTTTGATATTACCGTAGAGGATGGTAGAGTAAAAGTGTATGAAAAAAAAAATCGAAAAAAAAATTAGAAAAAGAGAAAAAGAAAAAAAATAGAGTGATTAAAAAAAAAATACGGGCTACCATCCTACATCTATCCTTTAAATTTTTGTTTGTTTATTTCAGTTACCTAGAGTTTTAGAGTGTCGAGTCTTGGCTTAGCAACGCCATTCTTCATATGTAGTTAACATAAAGATTTTTGACTTGCCACCACTAAATAGCCTATCCCATCAAACCCTTGTTTACCTACCGTAAGCCTACCATTACAACCCTTTAAAAGACCTCTTTGATAGTCTTTCCTAGGTGCTTACGCCAAAGCGATGAAGGTTTGATCTATTCTCAAGCCTATGGTAATCTATGTACTAGGACCGGTTAATGAGTGTTTATCTTCCATTTCCTATTTGTTATATTTTATATATACACCCGAGAGAGATGTGAGTATCCAAACACCCCATGTGAGGTGCTAGTATGTAATTTCCGTGCTTGTTATGACTTTTGCGGGGCTTATATGTGTTGTGGACCGTTTTGAATTAATGCTTCATGACCCCTAACTTATAAATTAATTGGCTAAAAGCACATTTGCTTGAGGACAAGCAAATAACAAGTGTAGGGATATTTGATAAGGTTTTAAAAGGTACCATTTTGAGGGGTCGTTTAAGTCCTTATTTGATCACTTTTGTATCCGTTATTGCTTAATATCGTTCCTTTTCACTTTTTAGGTCTCTTGAAGGCAAAATGCTGGAATGGCACTTATTTCGACGAAAAGGCGCGAATATATGAAGAAAATGGCCAAAGTCAAAATCGAGACACTCACAGTTGCTGAAATTAGAAGGCGACGGCGTCAGGTGCTAATGGCGACGCCGTCCCAAAATTGTTGTGACGGTCCAGAACCCAAAACTCGTATTTTCAAGCGACGACGTCCAGTTGTAAAAGAGTAGGCCGTCGCTACTCAGACGGCCTAGATGCAATCCAGACGACGTCAAAAGCTGAAGAGGACGGCGTCACGGACATAAGGTGACGCCGTCGCAAGGTTAACGTGGCCAAGACGAAACCCTAATGGCGGCGACACGACGGCGTCACGAAACATAAGGTGACGCCGTCGCATATGTAATCTTATATATAGAATCCGAATTTTTCATTCTTTTGTGTGGAGAGTCTTTTGGAGTGAAAACCTAAAACCGAACCTAAGGTGTCTTGTACAGTATTTTAGGGTTTTAAACCCTATCTTACATCAAGATAAGTCTTTACTTCATTAATTCAATTATGTCTTTGATTATTTGTGTGTATGCTTGCATGTTCTCCATGTCCGGCTAATTTATTTGTGTGTTTGCTTAGGAAGTATGAAACTTAATTATTGAATATTGATTGGTTGTTTCTTATCTTAGTTGATTAATGATCTAGTAATGCGATAGGTCATTTGTTGTGTACTTAATGCTTGATTCATCTTTGTGAACCTTAGAATATAATTACCTGAGTAGTTGTAGGCTAAACCATCCAAAGAGTGCTGATGAGTGCTAAAACACACATCATTTTATATCTAAAAATATGCTAAATCGGACTAATAACCATGAAATATGTCAAATTATATTGCAAAAATGTTGTATATGTGTTATTATGTCCTGCAGGTACAAGGGTTTGAAAACAAAGCAAAAACGGTGATTTTCGGATGAGTTTCAACGACATTTTCATATTTTTCGAGGTTCAAACGAAGTCATAAAAATTATCCGAGCACACCATTGGAAAGATCACGGAAAAACGATTCAAATGGTTATTTTATTTGGAGCATCAAGGAAGAGAAGAAAATTTGAAAGATTAAACGGAGCTCGAACGAAGAATATTTTTTTGAAGATAATGGCTAAAATTTGGATCAAAGAGAAGAGGGTCAAAAAGAATTAAATGCAAAGAATTAACACAAAAAGGCTCTTGGTCTAGTGGTTGGGTGCATGTTTATCAAGCAAGAGGTCTTGGGTTCTACCCCACTCTTGGCATATTAATTTTCTTTTTTTACTGCAGTAGTAGATGTCCATTAAAAGATCCAACGAGGCCCAGTTACAATATCCATGCTCAAGCCCAGCGTGGCCCAGTTGCGACATGATGCTGCAGCCCAGTCCGGCCCAATGAAACAATGTACCAAGCCCAGCGATTGATCTGAAAATGAAATTGCAATTGTTTGTCAGCCAAAATCATGAGAAATTAAAGTAGTATGTGTTGGTCCCAGCGTTTGCATCATACTTCCTTAAAATAAATCAAACAGGCGCGTGGACATGAAGCTTCTACAGCCATTCTCTCGCACAGCTAGCAACATCCTTCCAACCAACAAAAAAATGCCACGTGTCAGGAAGGCATACGAGGAAGGACCTAGAAGAATATCATGAGGCTATAAATATCACTTGATCCGAGGATACAAACACATTAATTTACACACAGTAGCTTTTAATTTTACTTTTTAGTGTAGTAATTAATTTTAGGAGTAGGAGTAGTTTGTAGTTTATTGCTTATTGTAATTTGTAGTTTATTTTAAGTGCTTATTTTGTAACCAACTCTTTTGCTTATTAATGAATTTAATGCTTTTCTTTTAACTTATTCATCTTTTTCTTCTACTATTTTCTTTTTCTTTTTCTTATCTTATCTAATAAGTCATGAAAGCTTATTAGCTTTTTGTGGCTTATTTAGATCTAGCTTATTTCATAAGCTCTCTTTTACTATTTTTTTAAAAGCTTTTATAAATTTAGATCTACCCTTTATTTTACAAAATACTTTATAAAACCCAAAAAGATTTGATTTTTATTAGTTTTTATTTTATAAAAAGTTATTCATTAGCTTATTATTTTCCATCTAGCATTTTTAGCTTAAAAAGATTTAATCTTTCTTAGTTTTTCTTAATCAATAAGCTTTTTCATAGCTTATTTGATCCATATTATAGATTATTTGTCCTAACTCTTGTTAAAGTTGTGATTTTTAAGTTCATTCTTAAGACGAGGAGCTTAAGGGTTTTATAAGCTTGCTTATCACTAAAGTTTAGGGCTTTTCTAGCTTTTATAAAACTAATTAGTTATTAAAGTCACAAGCTTTATTAGCTATTTGGTAATATAAAAGCTAATTAAGAAATAAACTTTGTGGTTTGATAAGTTTATGAAATCGGGTGGTTTATTATTCTCATCTCATTAGATCGGGTTTTATTTTCTTTACTTTCTCTTTAGCTTCTATTCTTAGTCATTAAAATGCTTATTATTGTTGAGGTTATTATTGTTGGCTAGGTAGCTATGCTTTTTGAGTAGATTTTTATATGTTTGTTAAGTGAGTAATGATATGGGATTTGAGTGTGAAAAACTTAGAAATTGTTGATTAATAATCTTCGGTTACTTGGATTGAAATTTGTTGGTTTAACGGGCAAAAGCCGTTAGGGTAATTAATTAAATCTAGTAATTTTACCTAGATAAAGAATTGTTTTCAAAATAAACCAACGTTGTGAGAAAATAGTTTTTTAAACGGGTATCGAAGTTTATTGATTAATAGTTTTCGGATTATTTTTAGATATAATTAGTTGGTTGTTTTAACGGGCAAAAGCCGTTTTGATAATTGATTATTTAAATCTATTGATTATTACCAAGAGAAAAAGGATTGTTTTCAATATAAGCCAACGTTATGAGAAAATAATTTAATTTCAACGGGTATTAATTACAAGGGCTTAATGGAATATTCACACTCGGTTTACCTTTTCACCTCACTTGACAAGCATAGCTTTTACTATCGTATTCTTAGCTTAATTTTATTTCGTTATTAGTTGTTATTTAATTTTAATTAGCATATAATAGTTTTTAAAATCTTTTCAAAAATCAAAAAACCAAATATTTGATAATCAAGCATCAAACGAAAAACATAAACGTGAATTTCAATTCATATCTCGCCGTGGAATACGACTCCGGAAGGTTGATTATTACTTGTCCTCAAGTAGTGATTGATTCTTAATCGGGAAATACAAAATTTTAAAACTGCCCTTTGCTAAAATAACGAATCAGTTGTTGGCGCCGCTGCCGGGGAGATATGTTAAGATTTTTGCGTTTTGTTTCCAGTTAGTGCCTTGAAGATCCTTTCTTTTGAAAGTTAACTTTCGTAGTTATAAAAGAAAAATCACTAAAAAATTTGAAAAATTGAAAAAACCCAAAAATATTTTCCTATTTCTATCTTTTAAAAAAAAAATCCAAAAATATTTTCCTTTTTCAAAAATTAAAAATATTCTTCTTTATCCTCTTATCTGTTTAATTCTTTATTTCTCTTACCCTCTTTTACCGTTTAATTCTATTCTTCGTTATCCTCTCGATCGTTTAATTCTATTTCTTTTACCCTCTATCCGTTTAATTCTTCGTTATGTCTTCGTCTTACCAATATGGTTGTCAATGGTGTGGGGGACCTCAAAGTGGTGGAAATTGCCCTGGTTGTAGCATTGTGAATTCGGGAAACGGGTTTGTCTATGACCAAAATCCCTACAATGAAACAACCAATTTCCTTAACCAACCCTCGCACCATGAGATGGAAACATATTCTCGTGAGTATTGTGGAGGTCCTTACCCGAGTTTTGAGTGTCAAGCAGGGAACCCGCTTGTCTATGAGCAAGGCCCATGTAACAATCAAAACTTTGGTTATGACCAATATCCATATAATTCACCTAATCAATCACAACAATCGTACGGTTGTGAGTACTGTGGAGGTCCGCACTATAACGCTGATTGTCAAACGAGGAATCCGCTTGTCTATGAGGAGGATCCTTGTAACAATTATGACTATCCTTTTCACCAACCTCCACAATATCAAACGATTCAAACACAACCTCTGCAAATTCCTCAAGAATTTCTCCAAAGTTATCTAGATATACTCAAAGATTTAAAAGATTTAAAAGAATCGGTTAATAAACGTGCCCAAAAAGAGTCTCATCAGAAAACATATGGAGAACTTCTAACTGAAGAACAAGCAGCTAGAGTAAGTTCCCAATATTGGAAACCTCTCGTGTACGATTATGATGAAGATTATGATGAGGAGAGTGCTATTCCATTGAACGATGTTATCTCTCAACTCCCTCAGTCTATTGATATCACATCTATCTTACCTACTATTGCTTCCAAGGACTCTCTCATAATGGGGGATGAGCATCTCAGCGCTATTTCGGAAATGGAAAAGTCTAGCCAATCCCAAGTGAGTTTGAGGACATTCCCGATAATACATGTGATTTACCTTTTTCTGATTCTCTTGACACTTCTGAGGTTACTTCCGGGATTTTCTCAAATCCACTTTTTGAATTTAATGACGACTATAATTTTTGCGGAGTAAATCCTCTTTTTGATAAAGTGTATGAGTCCGATACAGAGACCATAACGGAAGTGGTGGAAATTGCTAGCTCTCAGAGCATACCACTTGTCCCACCTCTGTATTCTGACTCATCTCTTCCGTCATGTGATGACGATTCTACCCTTACTGATGAGTTATCTTTCGAGTGTCCCATTGAGACATCTTGTGAAGACAAAATTTTTAAACCAGGGATACTCGTTGGAAGAGAAAATGAGTTTTTAAAATGTGATCAAAATGTTTTTCAAAATTCTCTATCCAAATATGAACTCCTTCTTCCTATGGAGTCATTTGAGCTTGAAACGTATATTATCATAATCTTTCTTCCCTTCTTCACATATAATGTGACTTCTCCTATCCTTCACTCCTTCGGGAATGAGGATACAATTTTTGATCCTGGAATTTTCATAATTGATGGATTCCACACTTGCTCCCCCAAGGACAAATGAATTCGGGGTCGAGTCAAGCTAGCGACTCGGTTAACAAAAACACAAGCGCTTCTCGGGAGGCAACCCGTGTTATCTATCTATCTATCCTTATTTTTCTTCTAATAAGTGTGTTGTAGATTAGTGTGGGGTTGTGTTTCTTTCCATGTGTGTTTGCAGGTTCCCGTTTTGCTTGAAGAATCCCTATGATCGAGAAGACCTCCGTGCTTGTTTTCAAACCCTCCAACACTCGGTCTCTGATCATTTATATGTTATATCTTGGGATAACCCTTTGTCATAATTAAAAATGATTTTTCACCTTTCACACTTAGAATTTTTTTAAAACATTCGCCTTTTTCAATTCTAAGTGTGGGGTTAACACCCGTAATTTTTAAACATCGAGGACAATGTTAAGTTTTAAGTGTGGGGTGGATTTCTATCGAAATATGACTTTTCCTGCTTTTTTATGGTCCCCATGCAACCCCGTTTTTAACCGTTTTTCCCTTTCATAAAACATAAAAAGATAAAAAATAATCTTCCTCAACCTTAACCTTAGCGTAGTAACTCCTTACTAGCATTCCGATTCCCCTAGAGAACGATATCAATACCCGTGGCTTACCCTAATTACTACACTACAATGATTAGGTTCACTGCCTAGGGTGTTATAAAACTTGCTCGAAGAAAAGGAAGTTTCCTTGACCCCGAAAAACGACGCGTTTAGCGTTATCAGAGAAGCCGCCGCGACAGATAGCAAGAAAGGCTACTCAAACTATCGGTCACAGGAACAACCTCGGAGACAATCCACTGACCAGAGTAGCAACCGTAACAAGAACTACCGTAGCCAGGGAATCGGACGGGATAATGACAGATATACCCCGCTAACCAAGACTCCAAAGGAGATATTCGCGACGGAAGGCGCGAACTTCCCAAGACCCCCACCAATGCGCACACCAGAAGATCGGCGCGTGGGGAGTGGATACTGCGACTATCATGGGCAGAAGGGCCACACCACCAATGAATGTGTCCAATTGCGCCAATTAATTGATAAATTAGTAAAAGAAGGCAGATTGGACCATCTGGTCAAGAACATCAAGGAGGGAAAAGATAGACAGAAGACTGGGAGCAAGAAAGAAGCACCCAAAGATAAGGCTGACTCCATCTACATGATACAATCATGGCAGCGAGTAACTAGGCAGAAGATCAGCCAGTAGTTTTCGCGTGGAAGTGAAATCTCTTTCCCCACCTTGACTGCGGACAACGCAGTAGTAGAACCGCTCACCATTAAAATTAATGCAGGGGGTCACGATATCCACCGCATGTATGTTGATGGAGGAGCATCTGCAGACATAATGTACGAACATTGTTTCAAGCGACTGCGACCTGAGATACGCAGTCAGTTAAGCCCGACCATGACAGCGTTGACTGGCTTTACAGGAGAAAAAATATGGCCTATGGGGCAAATACGCCTACTAGTCAATGTTTGTAATAAGGAACACTCCGCGATAGCCTGGATGAATTTTATGGTGATCAAATCCCCTTCGCCATACAACGGCATTATCGGAAGACCAGGGATATCAGCCATACGTGCAGTACCGTCTGCAGCACACAGGATGCTCAAGTTCCCAGTGGAAGGAAGTATTGTTACCCTCTACAATGCCACTGTACCACCGAGAGAATGTAACACGATTACATGCGAGACGGCAGATAGCTCAGCGTAATGCGCACCTAAAATGCCAAACCTGAGGATTGCAATTCATCCTGAGTACCCAGATCAAGAAGTATCGATTGGGGGATGGCTGTCTGATAAAGGCAAGACAGCCGTGCGCGCACTCTTGCAAAAGAATCTGGATATCTTTGCATGGGAACCAAAGCACATGACCGGTGTACCACGCTCGATCACAGAGCACAAGCTAAGAATCCGACAAGGATACACACCAGTACTCCAGAAGAAGCACGGCCAAGCTCCAGAACGCGCACAGGCAATTCTGACGGAAGTACACAAACTGGTGGAGGCAGGTATCATGCGAGAAGTCTATTACCACTACTGGCTTTCCAACCCAGTAATGGTCAAGAAAAGCGACGGTAGTTGGCGGATGTGCGTAAACTTCACAGATCTCAACAAGGTATGTCCACAAGACTGCTACCCGCTACCGGAGATAGACTGGAAGATAGAGTCTTTGTGTGGATACCCACTTAAATGCTTCATTGACGCATACAAAGGATACCACCAAATCCAGATGGCTAAGGAAGATGAGGAAAAAACGGCCTTCCACACAAGCCAAGGCGTTTATTGCTACACTAAAATGCCCTTTGGCTTGAAGAACGCAGGCGCAACCTACCAACGACTGGTAGATAATGCATTTGAAAAAAAGGTAGGCCGAAACCTAGAGGTTTACATTGACGACCTGGTCATAAAAAGCCACACTGAGGAGGAATTGGTGCGTGACATAGAGGAAACGTTTAAGACTCTACGAGATATCAACATGAAGCTAAATCCTAAAAAATACACTTTTGGCGCTATAGAAGGCATGTTCCTTGGATACTTGATAGAGCCCGATGGCATCAAACCGTGTCCAGAAAAAACTAAGGCTGTCATCGAACTTCCCTCGCCGTGCACGTTGAAGGAAGTTCAATCTCTCAATGGAAAACTGGCCGGTCTAAATAGATTCTTGTCCAAATCAGCAGAAAAGTCACTCCCTCTCTTCAAAACACTCAAGAAGTGTATAAAAAAGGGAGATTTTCACTGGACTACGGAGGCAGAAGAAGCCTTTACACAGCTTAAACAACACCTGGCAACGCTCCCCACACTAGTCGCACCGCGACCAGGGGAAGAATTAATTATGTACTTATCTGCGACTCATGGAGCAGTCAGCGCGGTACTGTTGACGGATAGGAATTCAGTACAAACACCTGTGTATTTTGTAAGCAAAGCGCTCAAGAAAATGGAGATTAATTACAGCGCAATGGAGAAGTTGGTCCTGGCATTAGTGTTCGCCGCCAAACGGCTGCGCAGGTACTTCCAGGCACACCCAATAGCAGTGATCACAGACCAACCGATCAAGCAAATCATCTCCAAACCCGATGCATCAGGACGACTGCAGAAGTGGAGTGTGTTACTAGGTGAGCATAACATCTCCTACAGACCACGTACTGCGGTTAAAGGGTAAATACTAGCAGACTTTATCATCGAAAAACCAGATACTGAGGACTTACCATCACAAGGTAAAGTGGCAATACAAGACCCATGGATCTTATTCATGGACGGATCTTCATGTGTGAATGGATCAGGAGCAGGCCTTATCCTCACAAGCCCATAGGGAATGGAATTCACTTAGTTTTGAATTCACAGCGACAAACAATGAGGCAGAGTATGAAGCCCTAATCGCCGGATTGCATATTGCAGCTCGAATGGGCGTACGCAACCTGAAAGCAAATGTGGATTCCCGGCTAGTGTTCAACCATGTGTTGGGCGAGTATGTGGCTAAAGAAGAAAATATGATCCAATACCTCGACAAGACCAAGTCGCTGATCCAGAGTTTCGACAGGTTTACCATCAAGCAGGTTCCTAGAGGAGAAAATCGAAAAGCGGATGCACTAAGCAAGATTGCATCCACAAGCTTCGCACACCTGTCAAAACAAGTGTTGGTGGAAACGCTGAAGAGCAAGTCCATCTCAGAGATGGAAATATCCATGGTAATAGAGGAGGAAGGCCCTACGTGGATGACACCAATAATGGAATTCATAAGTAAAGACGTATTGCCCCAAGAGTGGAAGGAAGCCCGAAGAATACGACGCACATCACATCGGTTTGAACTTTGAGACGGTATACAATATCGACGCTCCTTTCTGCAACCATGGCTCCGCTGTGTCGGCCCCCTGCAAGCAAATTACGTACTTTGTGAAATCCACGCAGGTTCATGCCGCATGCATTCAGGACCACGGTCCGTGGTGGCGCGCGCTTTACGGTCAGGATACTATTGGCCCCACCATGCACCGTGATGCGCGGGACTTAATAAGAAAGAGCGGCGACTGCCAGGTTCATAGACCCGTCCCACGCCAACTACAACAGGAACTAACACCTATTACGGTGCCATGAACATTTTACAAGTGGGGTATTGATATTGCAGGTCCCTTCCCTGTTGCCGCAAGAGGATTGAAGTTCCTCATAGTAGCCATAGACTACTTCACCAAGTGGATCAAAGCAAAGGCAGTTGTAACAATTACTGGAAATCAGGTAAAACGCTTTGTTTGGGAAAATATTGTATGCCGCTTCGGACTACCTGGGGAAATCATCTCGGATAACGGGAAACAATTCTGTGACAACCCTTTCAAGGACTGGTGCGAAAAGTTGAATATCACACAACACTTCGCGTCGGTTAAACACCCACAAACCAACGGTTTAGTAGAGCGTGCAAATCGAAGTCTGGGTGAAGGAATTAAGGCACGTCTGGACAGACACAAAGGAAGGTGGGTGGAAGAATTATCGCATGTTCTGTGGGCACACCACACTTCAATCAAAACTAGCACGGGAGACACTCTCTTTTCTCTGGTCTATGGGACAGAGGCCGTCATACCAGCCGAAATTGGGATACCAACTATTCGCACTGCTGAAGTCAATGTGGCAACCAATGACGACGAACAGCGTATCAACTTAGACCTGTTAGAAGAAAGACGCGAGCGCGCAACTATGTGTGAAGCGAGATCCAAAGAAAAAATGAAGGGATACTATGATGCTAAAGTGCGAAGTGTTTCATTTAGACCAGGCGACTTCGTATACCGCGCCAATGATGCGAGCCACGTAGAAGACACAGGCAAACTTGGACCAAAGTGGGAAGGACCCTATGAGGTTACTGAAGCATTAGGAACAGGCGCGTACAAACTACGAGACATGGATGGTCGTGAACTACCACGCACATGGAACATTTGCAACCTTAAGCGATGTTATCTCTAGGGATATCTTATTTACATTTTGTTTTACTTAGGCAATGTCTTATTTATTTTCTTTCACAAAAACTTGCAAGTATTAATAAAACGTCGCGGTTTCTAGCTAACTCCGTGACACATTTAAATTTGTTATTTCTATATACTTTATGTCTTAACATTTTTTATCTTTTGTCTACATGGCGTGCACGCACTTAATAAACCCACGATGGTAAAAGGATGAGTAAACCTACTAAATAACTCATTGAGTAAGAGGGTTGCAAACCCGTCAACATTGGATCATGTATCCTTGTTAAACACCTTGTTCTCAAGACGTTGGAATAAGTTCAGTGCGCATCCCACGACGGGTGCGCAACAATGCATACTGTGCGCGTTTAACAAATTAGGAATCAAGACACTTGACTCCTTGATATGATATTTACAGTACGCTGCATATCACACCATACACGATTATGATACAAGTACTTAGAAATTATGTTTTAAGTATACCGTGAATTTCATACATGATTATAAACTTCATATATTATTCGCGCTTATGTAACAATTTGATTCTTAGACAACAAGTACGTTTTTATGCAAAGACGAATAACTAAGTACAAACATTACAAGTTACAATAATATCAACACGCATTCAACAAAAGGAGAATTTTATTAAGGACTACAAGTTCTTACAAAAATGATATTAACACAAGTTACAATCTAGAAGCTCTTACAACGCCTAAGAGAGGAGCTCCCCATACGGCTTGCTGCGTCCTTAACCTCGCTTAGCTTCTTCAACAAGTCGGAGTCTTGGCAGGATACCGTGGCAACACTAACCGGCACCCCGTCAGACCTGGGGAGATGAGCTGCGCCAATACCGCACAAAATGGCCTTGCCCTTAATACCTTTCTTCTTGGCAAGCCTTGTAGCATGAGCTTCCAAGACTTGCTTCAAAGGAACTTCCTTCTCCAAGGCAAATGGATTCAAGATATCATGAGGGCGAACAAACACAGGCACCTGCAGCTGGGACTCGTTGGGTTTCAAAAAATAATCAAGCTGCGCCTCCGCATTTTTAGACCGATGCCGAGCCAATGTTAGCCCCTCCATAATTACCCCTATGGGATAATCTTGATCGCGCTCCAATTCAGCAATTAGAGGCAGCTCCAATAGCTTCATCTTTTCCATTGCGGCAACTAGATCATCATACGCATGCTCATTATAGGCAGGTACCTTATCAGCAGGCACCTTCAACAGATTAGCCTCATGGAGCCCCTCTACAGCTTCGGCCTTGCCCCGCGCCAACGCGCACTGCACGACCCCTCCAAATTTAAACATGAGCACGTAATTCATTTAGCCGAATCTCAATTTTAAACTTGAGTATCAGTTCATATTAGAGCAATAAAAACATGACTTATGTTATCAAAGCAGTATACAATAAAGATTGCCTACCTGCTTACTTTTAGATTCATCAACTGTTGGTGCGTTTAGTCGCTCCTATCTATTTATTTTTAGTCATCTTATGACTTTGACTAATATATAAATACATCATGAACACTGTAAGACTATAATCTAAGGTCTAAACCAGCGAAATAATAACCTTTTCACTAACAACAATTCATGTATAAAACTATACCGGAGGGCGACGATGAAGACTCCGAAATGTGAAAGTTTGAAGTAGAAGATGTAAGTGGGCAGGTAGTATGACATTCCAAAAACTACATATATGTTACTGTATAACAATAATATTCTACATCTTTTACCCGTTTGACCATTTTCTACATCTTGAGAATGTCTTGCTTATTCTACGAAAACTCGATTTCAGAATGTCATTATTGTGACGAAGCGAGGCCGAGTATGGAATGGTCCTCAAAGTGCAATTAAACTGAATAAGCAGGTTGCCTTTCCAAAGAGTCGAGCATGGTTTATATTGATGTTTCGTTTATTTGTTATGCATGTAAAAAGTAATTTTCTACTATTATGAGTACCATTTTTTTTAGAATGGCACAACACTTGAAATCTAACTCCCGAGTCAAACCATCCAAACGGGCAGGCCCCGGGACCCGAACCACTAGGAGAGACCCACGAAGGAAACCCCTCAAACTCACTAAGAGGAAAACCTGGAGTTTTTGTCACTTGTGAGACTTAAACCCTGGGTAAAACCTCCCCAAGGTCCAGAAAGAGCCTAGGTGACCAACTGAGCCCAGGGTAAAACCATTTTTCTTTTAACCAGACACTTTATGTGCACGTATATGGGAAAATCAGCAAATGGAAGTGAAGTAAACTAACCATTTAAGCAATCTCATATATGATTACTGTTTTGTGAGACTTCTCATGAATGAAAAATCACTTTCTATTTTACCTCTATGGAAACGTTAGAGCTCGGTATAAACTTAAATGGTTACTTGTAATGTTACAACAATGTTTTGCATCGCTACAAATGGTAAATGTAAGTTAATTACAAAACGTTCTTCTTTAAGCTCATAACTTTTTCAATCTTTTATCTTGAAATTTTATCCCACATAAGCTAAAGATAGAAGTCGTTGGTTAGTCATATACCATAAGTGTATGTGTGTTAAATGTCTTAAGACTAGTATTATGTCTTTGGATATTCACTCTCTATCCGGTTGAAAAATTGGATAGATATTGCAAAATCTAAAAACTCATATGAATTCTTAGCTTTTTCTTTAGTTTAGTTTGGCACTCTAAAACATGTTTAATCTTTAGTTTCACACGGACTAGAAAAAAAACAATATTTTAAAGCTAATATAGAAGCAACAAAAATGTGAACCTATTTAAACAATCTCATAGGATTTCTCTCAGCAATACTTCTCATAACACTGTATCCCACATAGACTTAAGAAAGAAGTTGGTGGGAACTAATATACATATAGTGTATGTGAGTCAAATGTGTTAAGAATAGTATTACCTTTTTAGCTATTCCACTATCTATCAGTTAAAAAAATTGCTAGATGGGGGAAGGGCAGAAAACTGGTATAAACTCTTAACTTTTTACTTTATATCTCTACTGTGAAATACTAGCAGGGTACCCGCGCGTTGCGGCGTCGGGTATCCTGAAGTAATTTTTTCTGTTGAATCATGTATTTTAGTTTATTATGCTCTTTTTGACAATAAATTCACGGATATCAAGAATTTCATTTAGTCCGTGCCCATTCGGGATCGAGCCCGTTTGGCCCGTGCCGATTCGGGCTCAAGCCCATTTTGCCCGTTCGGGCTTTAATATTTATATAATGTGCTTTATTATTTGTATTAGTGACATTTAATGCAGGGTACCGCGTTGCGGCAGCAGGTACCCTAAAATAAAATTTTCAAGTGAATCATGTATTTTAGTTTATTATGTTCTTTTTGACAATAAATTTACGGATTTCAAGATTTTTGTTTAGCCCGTGCCTGTTCGGGGCTCGAGCCCGTTTGGCTTGCGCCCGTTCGGGCTTGAAAATTATTTGTATTAATAACATTTAATGTAGGAATTGTGTTTAATTTGGTTGTATAATATGTTTGATAATTTGTATTTATTATGTTAGAGGTGTTTTAATAAATGTATTAATTGTATTTATTGATCAGTTAATTAATTGACTATATTAAATAGCATTAATGTAGTGTTTTGTTTTTTTAATATGTGCATTAAAGTGGTGTACGCTATGCTTCTTGTCTTGTACGTTTGAAAATTATGTGCATTAAAGTGTCATACATTATGCTTCTTTTTCTTAATTATATGAATTACTAATTATAGTAACATGTGTAGGCTTATATTTTTAAGACTTCCTTTTATAGAAAGTCCTAAATACATTATTATGTAGTATAGATATGTTGGTAGAGACCACTTTAATTTTTACTTTCACAGTTAAAAAGGAACACATAATTTCAAAAGCCAATAAAGAAATAATATATATGTTAAAATGAATTAAAATGTGCATATCATATTTGGTTCAATCAAAAAAGGATGGCTGAAAGTTTTTAATAACAAGAATGAAAATGACGTGCAAATTAAATCTATGACTAATTTAATGAGACACATGTTTCTTTTTCGTAGAAACCAATAAAGAAATAATTATGTGCCGTGATGTTAGTAACAAGGAAGTGAAAGAGGCTATATTTGCTATTGGTAACGATAAAGCCCCGGGTCCGGATGGGTATACTTCGCTTTTTTTCAAAAAAACGTGGGCCATCCTGGGCGATGAGGTATGTAGTGCGGTGCGTGACTTTTTCTCAAATGGGAAACTTCTCAAAGAGATTAATCACACAATTATTGCTTTAGTCCCTAAGGTATCTACTCCCTCTCGTATTAATGATTATCGCCCAATATCGTGTTGTAACGCTATTTATAAATGTATTAGTAAGATCATTACTAATCGATTAAAGGAAGGGCTTGATGATGTAGTTAGTGATAACCAATCCGCGTTTGTTCCGGGGAGAAGTATTTCAGATAACATATTACTAACCCAGGAGCTTATGCGTAATTATCACTTGAATAGAGGTCCCCCAAGGTGTGCTTTCAAAGTAGATATCCAAAAAGCCTATGACACGGTTAATTGGGATTTTCTACGAGGTGTGTTGATTGGTTTTGGGTTTCATCCAAAAATGATCGCTTGGATTATGGCGTGTGTCACTTCAACGTCATTTTCTTTATGCATTAATGGAGAACTCCATGGTTATTTTAAGGGTAAACGAGGGCTTAGGCAAGGTGATCTGATGTCCCCGTATTTATTGACAATGGTTATGGAAATTCTTACGCTTATTCTTAAGCGTAAAGTGCCGGCTGAGGAGGGGTTCCAATATCATAATTATTGCCAAAACAAAAAATTATTAACGTTTGCTTGGTAGATGACCTAATTCTTTTTGCTCGTGGTGATGTTACCTCAACTAGAATTATAATGGAGGCTTTGAACGAGTTTAAGCTTGTTTCTGGATTAGTTCCAAGTGTCCCAAAGAGTACCGTGTTTTTTGTAATGTTCCTAACCACGTTAAAATGTCTATTTTACATATTATGCCATTCGAAGCAGGTATCCTCCCTATTAGATACCTTGGAGTCCCATTGATTTCTTCTCGTCTTCTATATAAGGATTGCAAAATCCTTGTGGAAAGGGTGCAAAAACGGATTAGCGATTGGAAAAATAAAAGTTTATCTTTTGCTGGTAGACTTCAGCTTGTTTCTTCGGTTCTTTCTTCTATGCATGGATACTGGGCCTCGGTATTTATTCTTCCCATTAGTATTATGCAAGATATTGAAAAATTAATGCGAGGGTTTTTGTGGTGTTATAGCGATATGAAAAAGGGTAAGGCGAAGGTTGCTTGGGAGCATTTATGTCTTCCAAAGTATGAGGGTGGTCTTGGTATTCGAAATTTGGAGAAATTTAATATTGCTTTGATGACTACGCATATTTGGAACATTGTAACCCATAAGGAGTCTATGTGGGTTCGTTGGATCCACGCTTACAAGCTAAAGGGTCGTAGCTTTTGGGATGTGCCTTCTATGTCGAATGTAAGTTGGGGTTGGAGAAAAATTCTTCAAATTAGAGAGCTTGTTCGCCCGTACTTTTGGCATCAAATAGGTAATGGTCATAACACTTCATTTTGGTTTGATAAGTGGTCTGAATTATGTCCATTACTTAGCTATTTTACAAATCGAGTATCACTAGAGAGGGCTATATGCTTAGTGAAAATGTCGTTGATATGGTTATGAATGGAGTTTGGAACTTTCCTCATGCTTTGTATGATCTTTACCCGGTTTTAAATCACCTCACTGTCCCATCATTTACGAACAGGGAGGATGAAATTCTACGGAGAAAAAGTGATGGTATTATTTAAAAGTTTACTGTAAAGGTGGTTTGGGATTCCATACGTCCAAGAGGTCAAGAGGAAGAATGGTTTCGTGTAGTTTGGCACTCCTATTGCATTCCTAGACATGCGTTCCATTTCTAGCTCCTTATGATTCGGAAACTAAAAACGCAAGATAAATTAAGGCAATGGGATGTCGGCGATAGTGTCGACTTAAACCTGATTCGTTGTCCTTTGTGTAAAATTGTGCAGGATTCTCATGAACATTCGTTCTTTGAGTGCCCCTTCTCGATGAAAGTTTGGAACTTGGTTGCTCGAAAGGCTGAATTACAGAATGTCCCTTTGCGGTTAGCAGATATAACCTATTGGCTGATTCCTATGGCGTCTAAAAGATCAATTTCAAGCGTAGTGAGTCGTCTGGTATTAGCTTCTTCCGCTTATTTCATCTGGCAAGAAAGAATTAACCGCATTCATTATAAAGACTCAAGAAAGGAAGAGCATGTGTGTGACGTGATCATGGAGATGGTTCGAATGAAGATAACTACCCTCCGTTTCAAAAGAACAAGGAATGTGTTGAAGACGTTGGCTATTTGGCATATCTCCACTCATATGACGTAGCTTTTGGATGCTTTGCAGCTTGGCTGCTCTTATGGCTTATGTTGGTTAGGTCCAAGAGTTTCTGTTTAATTGTTTTTTTAGTTGGTTGTTGTGGTCATGGACCACGTGAAGTTTGCTTGATGAAATAGGGCTAGAGTGGTTTCATCACCACTCTCTCATGTAAAACATATTTATTTCATTTACTTTATTCACCGGGTATCCAAACCCTATACCCAAAAAAAAAAATAAAAAAAATACTAGTCTCATTAAATTATCCATAGCGAGGATATCCTTTACACAAATACAATGACGATGGTGACAAACAACAGCTACTATTTTAGTCACCATGTTTAGATACTTATTGACTTTGAATATTCAAGGATGTCTAAATTACCCATAAGTAAACAATGCTCTCTATATATATTCCTAAATCTTCGAGAAAACCACGCTCACGTTTAGAGTACAATTTACTTGAGAGTCTCCGCAAGACCAACTATATATTTAGAAGTCTCATTTCCTATCAGGAACCAACTGAGCTACATGCTGACAAAGGATTTTAAAAGTCCCTGCCACAACCTCCTACAAATATTGTATATTTTACGAGCTATAATCTTAAGAGGATCCACACATGATGACTTAAAAAGAAGAAATGAACAAATTAGACTAGGAAAGCAATTGAAAAATAAAAGAAATCTTTGTCTTGTGAATTCACGCAATTTGAGCCACTGTATGTCCTAAGGACACATAGTCAAAAAGTAGTTTAAGCAAATGGAAGTGAAGTAAACTAACCAATTCAGCAATCTGTTTGTGAGACTTTTCATAATTAAAAATCACTTTCTAGTTTTTTAGGAAGATATTTTGTAACAATGTATCCCGCATAGGCTCATGATAGAAATTGTTGGTTAGTTATATAGCATAAGCGTATAATGTGTTTAGAATGGTATTATGTTTTCAGTAACTTCACCGTTGTCAGTTCGAAAAAATATGATAGGTGATGAAAATGTCCAAAAACTCATATAAACTATTAACTTTTTTCCTTTTAGTTTTTATCATAGTTGAAAGAGTTTTTATCATAGTTGAAAGTTCGATCATAACAAGGATATCCTTCGGAATATATTTTTGTTATAATGTGGCCTTACACAAATACAACAAAGATAGTGACAATCAACAACTACTATTTCAATTATCATGATATATGAGAGTTAGAATAATCAGGGATTTTTAAACCCATAGATCCATACTATAAACGGTATATATATCCCCCAATTTTCGAGAAAACCATGCGCGAGTTTGGAGTAAAACTATTATGAGAATCTCTGCAAAACCAAGTATCTAAGAAGTTTCCTTTCCTATCCGGAACCAACTGAGCTACACTCTGACGATGAAGGATTATAAAAATCATGGGCACAACTTCCTAAAAATATTGTGTCTCTAGCGAGCTAATATTAAGATGAGCCACACTTGATGACTAGAATAGAGGCAATGAGCCGATTTAAACTAGGAAAGCCATTGAAAATAGGAGAAAATTTTGTCTTATGATGATATTGTCGTTGTTGTTCACACAAATTAAGCTACTATATGGAACTTACACTAAACATTTTCATTTTTTTCATGAGAGTCATGTTGTGGATGAATGATTTACATTGGTGGTGTATGAAATAATGGTAGTAATGTTACTATACAAGTGCAGAGTCAAATGTAGTCCAATTACTAGGTTGGAGCCTTTGTGAAAACAAAAATGAGAAATATATACTGAAATACCAAGTTGTTATAAGCCCAAGCAATCTGGGTTAAAGTGATGAACAATCTCTTATGTCTTGACGTCTTGTTATTTTCTTGTTAAAAATTTCAACCAACTCGATATGAATAAAACGCGTATATAATTCCAGCAAGTTTATAAATTATAAAAGATTGTCAATCTGCTTATCTTTCAATTTTGACATAAGTGCTCATCCTATAAGCATTTTCGTCCTAAAATTTGCCTAGCTACTAGCGAACCTAAATATGTACAGTCATAATTTACACATTGAGCACTCTAAAAAAGGTTTAGCGATCAGCATAATAAGTTTTCCACATAAACGATCTTGAATATATAGATTTCTACATAAATATTTTCGTGAAAGGAAGCATGAATATGGAGTGAAGCATGAAGATTCACCAGGAAGCATAATATGGAGGGAAGCAGTTGCTAGAATACCGACCCAATTAGTGATTGTTTTAGTATCGGTTTGTAACAATAACTTTATATGTCGTATGTCTTAATTTTAAATCTTTTGATTACATTATATATAGTATAAATATGGTGTTCCGAATGTCATATCTCTTTCTTTCTATGTACATAAATATCTTCTATAAAAACAGTTTACCATATTTAGGAGGAAATATCTTCTAAGTTATGATGTTACCATAATGTTTTTTATCTCTAAAAATAACAAACGTAAGTTTATTACACAACGTATTTCTTTATGCTCATAGATTTTCTAACCTTTTATCCTCGCACTCTATCCCGCATTGCTTGAAGATAGAAGTTGTCGGTTACTAATATACCATAAGTGTATGCATGTTAAATGTGTCAAGGCTAGTATTATGTCTTCAGACTCTCCTTTCTGGTTGAAAAAATCTGAAAGGTTGTGTAATATCTAAAAACTCATATGAACTCTTAACTTTTTTCTTTTATTTTGGTAAGGTAAAACATATTTTGGTAGAGACCATTTTAATTTTTAAATTCACACAAGTTAGAAAGGAACATATGTCTTAGAGCCCAATAGAAACATATGACCACGTTATCAAAGCCACTTAATATAAGATGTTAACATAAGTACTCTTTTAGAATTTTGAGATTTTAACCGGCTTGGGCCAAAACAAGTATCATAATTTTGAACAATTTATTTAGAACGAATCTCAATTTTAAAGTTGAAATTTTGCAGTTGTGGATATGTGTGGGTATTTGTTAGGTCAAAGATGAAATGTAGTTATGCATATTTTTTAAAAGTTGTAAATATGTTTCGATTATCAAGTGTAAAATTTATTAGAGGAAGAGGTTTATGTTACAAGTAGAACTTGCTTTTCAAATGAATTGAATCGGATTTTGCAGTATCAATATTCTTCTACTTGCAAAGACGACGAAACTAGTTATGGCCACTTTGTTACTGCGCGCATTTGTTTATAAAATAGTTTCTAGTTAGTCCCTTTGTCGTCCTTATTGGAGGAAACTGTATATCTTTTCTGGAATGGGAAATGATAACCAACAATAACTTTATGAGTTGTTTGTCATATGTTTAAGATATTTTGATAATGACATTAAATCCGACCTATTAGTCATTTTAAACATGATCGTATATGTTGGGATGTGAGCTAGCCGTAAGAAAGCTTTTAATCGACTTCAAATAACCTCACCATCATCTCTAGCTGGTGCGTGTTGTTAGAATTATAGGATATTGGGAGACAACTTTCAGGAAGGTACATTGTAATATAATCCATATTATGAACTTTCTTTATATATAAGGTGTCATTAGGTTTATCTGTCCCACATAGGTTGGAGAAAGAAATTGTTTGCGACTAATATACCATAATGTATGCAAGTGCCACGTGTCTAGAATAACCTATAATGTTTTCAGTCTCTCTTAGTTCATCGAGTTTACTCTTGACATTTTTTTCAAAATCTTTTTACCGTAAAACATGTTTTGGTGGAAACTATTTTTATCTTTATTTTCACATAGGTTAATTAGAATGCAAAAAGGATAACCATGAATGTTATGCATGAAGAATTGTAGACACTAATTCTTTAGAGCAAGATCTGCATAGAAAGTAAGGAAGTTCATTTCTCTCTATTCTTATCCAAGATGGTAGAAATATGGATTAAAGATCCTGGACGCCATTAGTGCAAGTATCTAATCTACGGACCACCATCTTTCACACCAGTGATGTCCTCTGAGAGTACGTATTTGTAAAGGTCCTTTCCACACGCCAAAAATTTATAGTTTGGTGTTGGTATAGTTTACATAATTTTATTGCCGATTACTTGGGCTATCCGTGTGTTGGGTGCGTGTAACGCCCCGACCCGACAAGGGTAAAGGAATCACAAGTAATGGTGTCATATCAAAGCAAAACATAAATAACCAAACAAAATCTTAACATAAATGCGGAAATAATTCAAGTCAAAATGACTTCAATACATAGGTCCCAGCGGAAGATAAACTTCAACAAAATATCTGAAATAAATAGTCTTAAATGGCATCATAAGAATCAAAGCTAAAAATCTCTAAGGCAAGTCCACTCATGCACTCATCCCAAAGCAAAACCCAGCTTCCAATGCTTAGATACCTGCCGCGGAAGAAAAAAAAAATGCGGCTGAGCTTCAAAAGCCCAGTGAACAGATATGGAAGCAAAAGCGAAATACTAAACGATATCGAATATGAAATAAAGTGAATGAGCGATAGCAAAATCATAATCATTTTCAAAGGATAAATCAATATTTCAAATAAAGTTTATAGTTAACTACCACGAGCCCAGAAACAAATATCAGATCATAATCATATTCTCATAAGGCAACATTTTGTAGGGGAGACCTACCAGAGTTATGAAGGACGTGCATGCACGCATCATCAATCATCAGATAACATATAACAGATAACAAATAACAGATAACAGATCTAGGATGCATCCATACGCCCCTTCCTACATATACAAAATATGCTTCACCATCCAGAGACGTGGCAGAACATCACTCTACTGCCCTAGAGTCATATCAGAAGTGCATCACTGATACGGACATGGAACCCCCATGACTAGTGAAATATTTGGCTCGGGTGTCAAACTATCTTAGGTCAAATCAGAATGTCATAACTGACACAGATCATATTTTATCAGAAAGTTATTCATATTTCCAAAATCAGAGTTTTCATATCATATAGTTCAAAATCAGATGTTTCATAATTCAAAAATCAGAGTTCAGATAAGCAACAGCTCAAACAAATCAGAATGGGGTTCATAGCAAAGGCTTAGGAAACCCTATTATAGAAAAGCTAACGAAAGAAAACTTTAAAAGGAACCTTTACTGAAAAGGTCAGAATATCTGTACGATAACATAAATGTCTTAAAGTAAGACATAATATCCGTACCATATTCCAAAGCAAATGATCGAAAAGCAGAAATACGGAAGACAAAGGATTACTCCTTCTTCACAGAACCTATACACATTAACGGTCGTCCATGTTATTTATGATTCCATAATCGTCGAAAAGATCTTTTAATATTTGGTGTTATACTTATTGTATTCAGTGATCTTCATACTTTAGGGTTTTATGATTAAATGAGACTTAAATGTTTTATAATTAATATTGTAGATTAGGGTTCATTATGTCATTTATTAAAGTTTAGGGTTAAAAGTGAAAATAGTTTATATGTCATAACTCACACATGAAATAACGAATTACCATACTTAGCTCAAACCCTAATCGATTCTCATTTATGTTCTAGGGTTTTCTCCTTCTTTAATATCTCATTAATATGCATTTATTTTACATGTTACGTCTTTTAATGACTCGCTACTTAACCTAACGCGTAATGAAAACAACCTTTCCTTTTATGTTTCACCATGCACGTTTATGATTTTATGTGACATACAAGTTACTTATTACTCGGATTAATTACACGTTTACACATCTTTACAAGTTCACTTTAGTTATAATAACGCACGCATATGAGACAAGGTTCACAAACCATTAGGGTTTCGGCATACCTTATTCGGTTTACATATTAAACTAGGGTTTATGTTTACAAGACCTTTACTCGTTTAATACATGTTCAAAGCTTTTATATATGGTTCGGTTCAAACTAGGGTTTCGGCTACAATACTTTAGACTTAACCATGATTCGATTCAATAATACTTATTACGTTACATGTTCCTTAATATTTATCTAGTTTAATTCATTAGGGTTTGCCTTGGTTTGGTTCACACGTCTCGGCCAACAAAAAGAAACAAGAAACTCGACTAAACGAAATATAACACAACATATTAACATAAGGTACATCAAAGGAAGACGAGAACATGTTATACCTTGACTTGGTTGAAGCAAAAACTCGACACCAATGGGTGCTAAGGTTCGGCCGAATAGGAGCAAAGAAAAGAAAAGAGGCAAAGACTAAACTAGGGTTTCACTTTTGAGCTCTTGAGTTATATTTATAGTTGTAGCATTTAGTTTAGGGTTTTAGGAGAGGGGTTGGGTTCGGCCTAGTCCAACCGAGCACACAAAAACCCACGCCCATATGGGCTTCTTCCTTGGGCTCTCGGCTTGGCGCAAGACAAAACAAAAGAAACGAGCCCATCCAACAAACAAACGGCCCAACAGATTAGCGAAACGTTAAACTCCTTCGTCGTACCAAAGTCGATCACGTAATATATTCGTTAAGTTTTTATTATTCGTATATTAGTTTTTTTTATTTCGTTAAACGATTATAAACGTGTTTTACGTATTTTATACCTTTTGATTCCAAGGGTATTTTCGTCTTTATCTATGTTTTAGATTTTCAGGTTTTACAATTCTTCCCCTCTAAAAAAAAATTTTCGTCCTCGAAAATTGAAATGAAACGAAACGAAAACGAGATGAGAACGTACCAAACTATTCAAAGAATTGAGGATAACTAGCTCGCATCGACTCTTCGGTTTCCCAAGTAGCCTCACGCTCCGGGTGATTTTTCCAAAGAATCTTAACGAACGGAATGACTTTATTTCTCATGACTCTTTCTTGTCTTTCTAAAATAGCTTCCGGTTCTTCAGATAAAGACATATCGGATTGAATTTGATCAAACGGATAAGAAGCAACGTGTAACGGATGATAGTTGTATCCCCTTAGGAGAGATACATGGAAAACATCATGAACATGTGATAACTGAGGCGGAAGTGCTAAACGATACGAAACTTCTCCTATACGCTCCAGAATTTCAAACGGACCGATGAATCGAGGACTGAGCTTGCCCTTGATTCCAAAACGTTTCACACCTCTAAACGGCGAGACTTTCAAAAATACACGATCTCCAACCCGAAATTCTAAATCACGACGATGCTTGTCGGCATAACTTTTCTGACGAGACCTAGCCTCTTTCAACCTTTCTCTAGCAACAACTACTTTCTCATTAGTGATCTCAATCATTTCCGGTCCTTCAATTAAGCATTCACCTACTTCATCCCAACAAATAGGTGCTCTACATTTTCTTCCATACAGTAGTTCAAACGGTGCTGCCTTAATGCTAGCATGCCAACTGTTGTTGTATGCAAACTCTACTAAACATAAATATTCATCCCAGCTACCAGTCCATTCCAGAGCACAAGCCCTTAGCATGTCCTCTAAGGTCTGAATAGTCCTCTCTGACTGACCATCTGTTTGAGGATGAAATGCCGTACTAAAATTAAGTCGAGTACCCCAAGCTTTTTGCAAACCTTTCCAGAAACGAGAAGTAAAACACGGATCCCTATCGGACACAATAGATGCCGGAGTACCATGTAGTCTAACGATCTCTTGCTGAAAAATCTCCGCCAATCTACCAATACCATAATCTTTTCTGATTGGTAAGAAATGAGCAGATTTGGTTAGTCGATCAACAACTACCCAAATCGCATCATGCTTCTTCTTGGTAAGAGGTAGTCCAGTCACAAAATCCATAGATATCTTATCCCACTTCCATGTCGGAATATCCAATGGTTGTAACTAGGGGTGAAAACGAGCCGAGCCGAGCTCGAGCTCGTTTAGGCTCGAGCTCGGCTCGTTTATATATAAAAAGCTCAAGCTCGAGCTCGAGCTCGTTTCGAGCCTCCCATTTTGAGCTCGAGCTCGGCTCGTTAACACAAAGCTCGACTCGTTAACACAAGGCTCGAGCTCGTTAACACGGTTATACGTATAGAAAATATATATACGTATATATTTCTAGGGCTCGTTTAGGCTCGCGAGCCTAAACGAGCCTTTTGTATAGAGCTCGGGCTCGAGCTCGATTATTAAATGAGCCCAAACTTAGGCTCGAGCTCGTTTAGGCTCGGCTCGTTCGAGCTTTTTACCGATCCGATCCCGAGCTTTTCACGAGCGGCTCGGCTCGTTTCCACCCCTAGTTGTAACAGTCCACTAGCTCTTTGATGTTCAATCTTAACCTGCTGACAAACCATACACTTCGACACAAACGTCGCCACATCTTGCTTCATGCCATTCCACCAGAAGTACTGTTTCAAATCCCTATACATCTTGGTAGATCCAGGATGGATAGTGAAAGGAGAACTATGAGCGTCAGTCATAACTTTCTCACAAAGTACTTGATCATTGGGAACACAAAGCCTATCTTCATACCATACAATTCCGTCATTATCAACCTTAAACTCCGTCTGCTTACCTTCTTCAACATTTTGCGCCACGGCCCACAGCTCACCGTCATCTTTCTGAGCTTCTTTAATTTGCAGTATAAGGTTCGACTCCACCTTCATACTAGCCCAGTATCCATCAAAACCTCGTACACACAACTCAACATCCAAACTTTCTAAGTCACGCAAAATCCTAGGTTCAATCTTGATACTTGCAAGAATACCTGATTTCCGGCTAAGTGCGTCAGCAACTACATTAGCCTTACCCGGATGGTACTGAATGTTGGTGTCATAATCCTTAAGTAGTTCTAACCATCTTCTTTGTCTCATGTTGAGTTCTTTTTGAGTGAAAATATACTTGAGACTCTTATGATCGGTGAAAATGTCACACGTCTCTCCATACAAGTAATGTCTCTAGATCTTCAACGCGAACACCACAGCAGCTAACTCAAGGTCATGAGTTGGGTAATTCTCCTCATACGGTTTCAGTTGCCTTGATGCGTAAGCTATTACTTTTCCATGTTGCATCAAAACACAGCCTAATCCTTTCTTAGATGCGTCGCTATAAATTTGAAATCCTCCAGAACCAGATGGAAGAGTCAAAATGGAAGTGGACACCAATCTCCGTTTCAACTCCTCAAAACTCTTTTCTCGTTCATCAGCCCATACGAACTTTTCACCTTTTCTCATCAGTTAGGTTAGGGGCAAAGCTAAGCGAGAGAAACCTTCTACAAAACGTCGGTAGTAACCAGCAAGTCCTAGAAAACTCGTAACCTCAGTCACTCTCGTAGGTCTTGGCCATTTAGTGATAGCCTCAACCTTAGACGGATCCATGGTGATACCATCAGCAGATACAATATGACCAAGGAACGCGACTTGTCTTAGCCAAAATTCACACTTCGAAAATTTGGCGTACAACTTCTTCTTCCTCAAAATTTCCAAAACTATCCGAAGATGTTCTTCATGCTCTTCTTCAGACTTAGAATAAACTAAAATGTCGTCGATGAAAACGATAACAAACTTGTCGAGGAACTCATGGAAAACACGATTCATTAGGTCCATAAACATCGCAGGCGCATTTGTCAAACTGAAAGGCATAACGAGAAACTCATAATGACCATATCTGGTACGAAACGCGGTCTTAGGAACATCTTGCTCCCTCACACGTAGCTGATGATAACCAGATCTCAGATCAATCTTCGAAAAGAATTTAGCTCCTTGTAGTTGATCAAACAAATCATCTATACGCGGAAGAGGATAACGGTTTCGAATAGTAATACGGTTGAGTTCACGATAGTCGATACATAGACGCATACTTCCATCCTTCTTCTTCACAAACAAGACAGGTGCACCCCATGGAGAAACACTAGGTCGAATGAATCCATTATCTATCATCTCTTGTAGCTGTTCCTTCAACTCCTTCAGTTCTACAGGTGCCATACGATACGGAGCTTTCGAAATCGGTTCAGCACCAGGAATTAACTCAATGCTAAACTCAACTTCTCTAGCTGGGGGAAGACCAGGAAGTTCATCGGGAAAAACGTCGGTGAATTCACAAACAACAGAAAGATTTTCAATGTTAGGACTCTCCAAAGATGTGTCCTTAACAGATGCCAGAAAACCTTGACACCCATGAGCAATCATGGTCCGTGCCTTCATAGCAGAAATGAACTTAACAGATTTGAGAGGTTGAGAACCGTAATAAACAAATTCAGGATGTTTTACGTCTCCAAAGATCACAGTTCTAGCATAGCAGTCAATGGAAGCTCTATGATAAGCCAACCAATCCATGCCTAGAATGATATCAAAGTCGACCATATCGAGAGGATACAGATTTGCAGAGCGAATACGATCATCAAAACGAAGAGGACACTTAACGTATTTATGATCAATGATCATGTGGTTTTTCATAGGCGTAGATATCGATAAGTGATTTGTTAGTAGTTTGGGCTTCATATTAAGTTTCTTAGCACATGTGACAGATATAATGGAGTGTGTGGCACCGGTGTCAAATAAAGCGAAGATAGAATAATCATCAATGAAAAGAGTTCCCGTAATGGTACCTGAAGTGTGCTCCGCCTGATTCCGAGTAGTAGCATAAACACGTCCAGTAGTAGGTGGCGGCTTGGTGTAGTTTCCAGGAATCGCCGGGTTCCTCTTAGGGCAATCCTTGATCTTGTGAGTAGTGGAACCACAAGAGAAACATCCACCAGTGGCCTTGAAACACGGTCCCGGATGAGCCTTTCCACAAGTAGTACAGATAGGTGGGGGAGGCAAAACTTCAGCTGTCCTTTACTGACCAGAAGATCCTGAAGCATGACCCTGATTTGATCCTCGAGCCGACTGATCCTTGTTGTAACGCTGGTTATTGTTACCTTGATTCTGACGATCATTTCCATTCTTACCAGCAGCTCTGCTATCCTGATTCCTCGCCTCAGGGCGCCTAGAGTCCACATTCCTTCCTGACTGACCCCTTTGATCATAACCCTTATCCACTTGTCCCTTCGAATCATAACTCCTGCCAGAATTTCCCTTATAATCATTACTTTGAGTCCTACCTTGAATCCGATCACCATCGCGATTACGCTTGTTGTAACCCGAACCCTCATGAAAGATCTCAATGTTACGAGCTGCGTCATTGCAGGCCGACACATCCTCATATTCAGTGTTAAGCAGTCGGTCCAACACCCACTTCTTCAATCCCCACTTGAAGTGCTTAGCTTGGCGTCTACCATCTCCAGCAATCGTTCCCACAAAGCTTACCAGTCTCATAAACCTACTCATGTACTCATTGGAGTTCTCATGATCAAACTGGTAGATTCCCTGATAATCCCTCTCATACATTTGTTGTTCAGCATCAGGGAAGTAACGGTTATAGAATGTTGGGAATTATATTTGAGTTGATTATGACAAAATATGAAAGATGAAGGTTGTTCAGCATCAGGGAAGTAACGGTTATAGAATGTTGGGAATTATATTTGAGTTGATTATGACAAAATATGAAAGATGAAGGACTTATGAAGACAATTGATGAAGAAAGAAAGACAAGGGACTTACTTGTTAAAGAAGACTTTATTATTTAGTCCCTAGTAGTCAATTGTAACCCTAGACTCTCTAGTATATAAAGAGAGGAAGTGAATTAGATTTAAAGGGTGTCAAGATGTGAACACCATTAGTAAAAGTGTGTGTAGGCGTTTAGGGGACGCCTAGGGTGATGGTTAGTTTGTTAGTTCCTAGGCGTATGTTCATGTAAACGCCTAGGTTAGTATTTAGTATATTAGTGATTAGTTCATAGGCGTATGTTCATGTAAACGCCTAGGTTAGTGTTTAGTGGTAGAGATGATGACGAAGAACCTTGTTCAATAACAAAGTATCGATTAGTTTATTCCGCTGTGCATGTTATTAGTCTTTGTTATTGATTCCTAGCTGAGCTTATAAACGATTTTATCATAGAAGATAGTCCGAAACTCAGTCCAAGTACAAGTAACAGCAAAAGCATCTCCTCCTCGTGCTTGTTTCAGTGCCTTACACCAATTCAAAGCATCACCTTCCAACTTAAACGCAGCCAAACGAGTCTTAAACTCGTCTCCATAACCCAATACTTCAAACAGCTTCTCAATATGAGTGATCCAGTCCTCGGCCTCAGTGGGAGTGGCAACAGTGCTAAAAGAAAGAGGCTTGAGCTTACCGAAACGCTCGAGCCAAGTGTGAATGCCGGTGGGTTGATTTCCTCCACCACTACCCGAAGCACCATTCTGATTACGAATGTTGTTGATCACCTGCTCCATCATCTCAGGTGTAGTAAGACCCGGGAAAAGAGTGTTGAGAGCATTAGCAACCGCAACATCAATGTTAGTAGCATCATCGTCTCCATCCGCGCTACCGGTAGTACGAGTTCGAATCATCTGAACGATATTCAAACGATTAGCAAAATGAACAAAGGTGAGATACGAAATGGAAGTTCGCAGAAGGAAACCTAAAGTCTACCCAATCCTCACAGGTCAAAGCCTAAGCTCTAAGGGAAAACCTAGGGTTCTTATGTTCACAGGTCCTGACTACAAGTCGTAAACCTGGGCTCTGATACCATAAATTGTAACGCCCCGACCCGACAAGGGTAAAGGAATCACAAGTAATGGTGTCATATCAAAGCAAAACATAAATAACCAAACAAAATCTTAACATAAATGCGGAAATAATTCAAGTCAAAATGACTTCAATACATAGGTCCCAGCGGAAGATAAACTTCAACAAAATATCTGAAATAAATAGTCTTAAATGGCATCATAAGAATCAAAGCTAAAAATCTCTAAGGCAAGTCCACTCATGCACTCATCCCAAAGCAAAACCCAACTTCCAATGCTTAGATACCTGCCGCGGAAGAAAAGAAAATGCGGCTGAGCTTCAAAAGCCCAGTGAACAGATATGGAAGCAAAAGCGAAATACTAAACGATATCGAATATGAAATAAAGTGAATGAGCGATAGCAAAATCATAATCATTTTCAAAGGATAAATCAATATTTCAAATAAAGTTTATAGTTAACTACCACGAGCCCAGAAACAAATATCAGATCATAATCATATTCTCATAAGGCAACATTTTGTAGGGGAGACCTACCAGAGTTATGAAGGACGTGCATGCACGCATCATCAATCATCAGATAACATATAACAGATAACAAATAACAGATAACAGATCTAGGATGCATCCATACGCCCCTTCCTACATATACAAAATATGCTTCACCATCCAGAGACGTGGCAGAACATCACTCTACTGCCCTAGAGTCATATCAGAAGTGCATCACTGATACGGACATGGAACCCCCATGACTAGTGAAATATTTGGCTCGGGTGTCAAACTATCTTAGGTCAAATCAGAATGTCATAACTGACACAGATCATATTTTATCAGAAAGTTATTCATATTTCCAAAATCAGAGTTTTCATATCATATAGTTCAAAATCAGATGTTTCATAATTCAAAAATCAGAGTTCAGATAAGCAACAGCTCAAACAAATCAGAATGGGGTTCATAGCAAAGGCTTAGGAAACCCTATTATAGAAAAGCTAACGAAAGAAAACTTTAAAAGGAACCTTTACTGAAAAGGTCAGAATATCTGTACGATAACATAAGTGTCTTAAAGTAAGACATAATATCCGTACCATATTCCAAAGCAAATGATCGAAAAGCAGAAATACGGAAGACAAAGGATTACTCCTTCTTCACAGAACCTATACACATTAACGGTCGTCCATGTTATTTATGATTCCATAATCGTCGAAAAGATCTTTTAATATTTGGTGTTATACTTATTGTATTCAGTGATCTTCATACTTTAGGGTTTTATGATTAAATGAGACTTAAATGTTTTATAATTAATATTGTAGATTAGGGTTCATTATGTCATTTATTAAAGTTTAGGGTTAAAAGTGAAAATAGTTTATATGTCATAACTCACACATGAAATAACGAATTACCATACTTAGCTCAAACCCTAATCGATTCTCATTTATGTTCTAGGGTTTTCTCCTTCTTTAATATCTCATTAATATGCATTTATTTTACATGTTACGTCTTTTAATGACTCGCTACTTAACCTAACGCGTAATGAAAACAACCTTTCCTTTTATGTTTCACCATGCACGTTTATGATTTTATGTGACATACAAGTTACTTATTACTCGGATTAATTACACGTTTACACATCTTTACAAGTTCACTTTAGTTATAATAACGCACGCATATGAGACAAGGTTCACAAACCATTAGGGTTTCGGCATACCTTATTCGGTTTACATATTAAACTAAGGTTTATGTTTACAAGACCTTTACTCGTTTAATACATGTTCAAAGCTTTTATATATGGTTCGGTTCAAACTAGGGTTTCGGCTACAATACTTTAGACTTAACCATGATTCGATTCAATAATACTTATTACGTTACATGTTCCTTAATATTTATCAAGTTTAATTCATTAGGGTTTGCCTTGGTTTGGTTCACACGTCTCGGCCAACAAAAAGAAACAAGAAACTCGACTAAACGAAACATAACACAACATATTAACGTAAGGTACATCAAAGGAAGACGAGAACATGTTATACCTTGACTTGGTTGAAGCAAAAACTCAACACCAATGGGTGCTAAGGTTCGGCCGAATAGGAGCAAAGAAAAGAAAAGAGGCAAAGACTAAACTAGGGTTTCACTTTTGAGCTCTTGAGTTATATTTATAGTTGTAGCATTTAGTTTAGGGTTTTAGGAGAGGGGTTGGGTTCGGCCTAGTCCAACCGAGCACACAAAAACCCACGACCATATGGGCTTCTTCCTTGGGCTCTCGGCTTGGCGCAAGACAAAACAAAAGAAACGAGCCCATCCAACAAACGAACGGCCCAACAGATTAGCGAAACGTTAAACTCCTTCGTCGTACCAAAGTCGATCACGTAATATATTTGTTAAGTTTTTATTATTCGTATATTAGTTTTTTTTATTTCGTTAAACGATTATAAACGTGTTTTACGTATTTTATACCTTTTGATTCCAAGGGTATTTTCGTCTTTATCTATGTTTTAGATTTTCAGGTTTTACAGTGCGGGTCAGTAAAATAGGCTCATAAGACCCTAGCTGCTAGCTGTATTTGATCAAATGATTAAAGAAATAAAATTACCATATTACTTATCCATATGAAATTCTAGTTCGGTTCTGCTACACCCGTGTCGGGTTGGTTGGGTCATAGTCCAATAGGGTAGCCAACAACTGTCGTCCATATTTAATTAGGCGTGTGCAGAATGTGGATTGATATCGAGAATAGGAATACTGGATTGACCCATACCAAAACTCGCCTGCTTTGACCCGTAGCTAAAATTGACCCATTCAAAACAAGCTCATTTTCATCCCTTACCCAACTTATATGACTCACAATTTCGACACATCTATACTAGTATGCTTCTTTCTATAATGTTTTACCAACATTAGTATCAAAAATCTTTTTTTATCATCAAAGCTGATTTGAAACGTGTGACCGCAAAAGAGGCAAAAGTTGGTTTTAAGATTGGGGAGATGAATGATCATAAGCACTTCCATATGGTGGGTGTAAAGAGTAATGCAAAGGTGATCTTAATCGACAATTTACCTACCAAAACAAGGATCGAGAAAACGTTGAACTAGTGGAAACCATTGACGAGAACAATTAGTTTGCAGAACATGTTCCGATAAAGTGAGTCATTATCAACTCGTTTAAGGACTAAACAATCTGTTTAGATAAGTTTCCACTTAGCGGTTGAGGATTTATTTAAGAAAATTAAGATGATCCATTCAAAACGCATGTCCAAACACCCCCAACCAATTGAATCATGCCTCCATTGCTACACTTTGCAAACATGAATGCAAATTTGGTCTTTCGGATAGCTTAAGAGGAAAAAGTGTTTTTAGAAATCAATTAAGAAGAGAGGAGAAACAATTAAACATTTCAATTTGTTCTGATCATTATAAATAGCAAATGAAATGAAGTTAAATGATATTTTAAAACATCTTTTAAATCTGGAAACCATCACTTTATGTGCACGTATATATATGGGAAAATATAAATAGCAAATGAAATGAAGTTAAATGATATTTTAAAACATCTTTTAAATCTGGAAACCATCACTTTATGTGCACGTATATATATGGGAAAATTAGAAAATGGAAGTGAAGTAAACTAACCATTTAACCAATTTCATACATGATTACTGTTTGTGAGACTTTTCATAAATGAAATATCACTTACTATTTTGACTCCGTGGAAACGTTAGAGCTCGGTTTAAACTAAAACGGTTACTTGTAATGTTACCATAATGTTTTGCGTCGCTACAAATAGTTGATTACAATATGTATTTATTTAAGTTCATACATCTTTCTATCTTTTATTTTGAAACTCTATCCCACATAGGCTGAAGATAGAAGTTGTTGGTTACTTATATACCATAAGTGTATGAATGTTGAATGTGTTGAAAACAATATTATGCTTTTGAATAGATCTTGATCGGTTGGGTTGTAAAAATCCGACTCGTCTAGGAATATTCGAAAACTAATAAAAACTATCAACTTTTTTCTTTTAATTTTGTACTCTGAAACGTTTTTTGGTCTTTCTTTTAATTTGGTACTATTAAAAGATCTTGATCAGTCGGATCGAAAAAATCCGACATGTCTAGAAATATTCGAAACTAACAAAAAATCTCAAATTTTTTCTTTTAATTATGTACTCTAAAACGTGTTTTGGTGGAGACCGCATATATAGATATGTAAAAATGTGTCTTATTAAAATGCAACATGCAAAATATATACACGTATGATGTAACTCAAGAGTCAACAACCAACATAATTCCTATTAGATAATTCATACACATATCAAAACCTCTTATGACATAAAAATATTTTAATAGTTGAATGTTCATAGTGAGGATATCCTTTGGAATGTCTTGTATTCATCCAATGCAATATTTATATATTTTCGTTGTAACGTGGTCTTACACATACACAACAACGATAGTGACACTCAACAACTACGATTCCAATCATCATGTTTAGGTACATATCGACATTGGATATTCAAGGATTTCTAAACCATAGGTTCATACTCCATACTAAACGATTCTATATATTCCCAAATCTTTTTCACAACGAGGTGGGAGTTTAAAGTACATTTATAATGAGATTATCTTAAAGACCAAGGTTTTAGAAAATCTTATTTCACATTTCGAACCAAGTGAGCTACGCGTCACGACGAAAAGAATTAAAGTCTTAGATAACAAAATTTATACAATTTGACTAGGATTTTAAAAGGCCAAGGCTCAAGTTTTGGCGAACAAATACAAAGTAGCTACTAGACAAAGGCCCAGTTGACTGGGGCTGAAGTAATGCATGTTCTTTATATTCAGACCCAATTATATCTTATATATTCGTTATTATATGCTAACAACTACTTTCAACTAACTCCATATGAATAAAACTCGTATATGTTTTCTCAGGGCCGTCCCGTAGATTTCGGGGGACCTGTTCCGTTATCACAGATGAGGCCCCTTTAAACACGAATACTAAAAGCGACAATAGAACTAATTGTGGATTTTATATAATGTCATCACACATTCACACATACAAAAAAAGTCAATTGGCCAAGTTGTTGTATCTTAATTTATGTTATCATTTGGATTATTTAATCCTTAAACCCTACATTTATCTATTTGTAAGTTATAAAACTAGACACTTAGTTTCAACAATTTTATGGAGGAATTTCCTTGCTCAGATAATAAATGTAAAGATAATATATGGAATCACTGACTGTAAAAGAATGATGGAAAAAATAATTGCTGCTTTAAATTATTTGGAAATTGAGCATTGCCTAAGGAGAAAACAGTACACGTTCAAGATTTATTGCATTGGACTGGGCTGTGCTCCATAATCATTATACACACTGAGCTAAATTTGAGGCCCCTATACGGAATTGGGCCCTGTGCATTGATCACTTTGCACAGCCCAATATCCGGCCCTGTGTTTTCTACATCTATATACGTAAATGCTAACCTAAGTACTCTTTGTAACATAATAAGATTCTAACCTATGGCCAAAACAAACAAAACTAGTATCCAAATACGTAAATACTTTAACATTCATGACCCAAAAACGTAATGCATTTAATGATATTTTGATTTCTACACTACGATATGTAAACGCTAACCCCTTAATCTTAGAAAATTCACAGAATCTTTTATTACAACGCTTGAACGTTTCATTCATTTTTAGAGCTATATGACAGCATATAATTTCATGTTATCCAAGATGTTGCATTCATAATTAGTGCTCCAAACACATACCTATTTGCTTTTAAACTTGAATATGGTGTTCAAATGACATATCTCTTTCTTTATGTGAACATAAAAAGTATTTTTTTTTTCTTTCTTTTTTCTAACATTGTATCCCACATAGGTTAAAGAGATACCTTGTTGATTACTAATATATAATAGGATATACTCTAGTGTATGCAGGTCTACCTTTATTTATTTACCATAAAACATGTTCTTGTGGAGACCTTTCTAATTTTTTACTTAAAATATTACCACAATATGTTTCATCGTTACATATAGCAAACGTAAGCTGATCACTCCATATTATGATATAAGTAAACGCTTACCTTTTTTCACTTATAAGAAATCACAGGTTCTTATAACCACGCTTAAACATTTGCAATCTTCAGTTTATGTATTTTACTCACTGTATCTTCAATGAGCTTGGACTTTTCTATAGTGATAATAAAATTAATAACAACACTTATTACTCATAAGATATACCAATCTATACACGTTCTGTTAAATTTGAATATCAGGTTTTCATTATGCTCATATGAACAAAAAGATCCCTATTGAGTGGAAACGCATTCATGAGTTTTGACCTCTTGAGAGACAAATTTTGCTAAAATGCTATGAACCAAACGGTCAAACGTTGGACGATATCAATCAGGCCAAAGTACTTTATTAAACCTTGATTAAGTGTTTAAGCATTTAGTCACCCCTATATATTCATTTTTGTTCATCTTATGAATTTGACTGATATCGAAATACATCATGAACACATTAACGGTATAATCTAAACCACCGAAATAATAACCTTTTCACTTACAATGATTCATGTTTAAAATTATACTAGAGAGCGATAACCAAAACTAAAAAATGTGGAAGATGTAATTGGGTAGGTAGTATACATACAAACAGTACATATATGTTACTGTATAAGTATAACAATAATATTTTACATCTTTTACCCGTTTGACCCTTTTCTATATCTTGAGAATGTCTTACTAAATATTTCAGGATGACACACTTGTAACGAAGCGGCCCTGGTATGGAATGGCCCTGAAAGCATGGTTTATATTATCCAGATGCTACAAATCTTTCTTTCACCAAATGTTAAGAATTATTAAATTATCTCCTTCTTACCATTTTTTAATGAAGATATTTTCTAACCATTTATCCTAACACTTTATCCCACATGGGCTCACGATTGAAGTTATTGATTAGTTATATACGATAAGTGTATGTGTGTTAAGTGTGTTGAGACAAATAGTATGTCTTCGAGTAGTCACATCCAGCAGGGTTGAGAAACCCTGATGGGTTTGGGAATATCCGAGAACTCATATAAACTCTCAACTTTTTTCTTTTAATTGGGTACTCTAAAACCAACATAAACCTCTTAGATAATTCCATACACTTATCATAGAAGGAACATATTTTATATATAAAACGCACATGTTTTTAATCTTAGCTAAAAATTCACAACGAGGATATCCTTTGGAATATCGTATTTTCATATAGTGACATACATATTTTTGTTCAAATGTGATCTTACATATATATAACAACGATAGTCACGGTCAACAACTATTATTTCAATTATAAAATTAAGATACTTATCGACTTTGAATATTCAAGGATTTCTAAACAAAATGATGCGTGCTCTATATTCCCAATTAATCTTTGATATAACCATGAGTGAGTTGAAAGTTCAGCGTTTACGTATTTTGAGAATATCTTAAAGACCGAGGGTTTTACAAAAGTTATAAAATTCTTGGATCACAATTTTATGCAAATTTGTCATATCTTTCTAGCTAAATTTAAGACGAGAGACACTTTATTTTGAACAAGACGAGACACACTTGATGACTAGAAAACTAGAACTGAACAGAAGTATACTAGGAAAGCAATCAGAATTAAAGAAAATATTTGTCTTATGATAATATTTACGAACATGCAGTTAGAAAGTAGAATTAAAGACAAAATAGGTATTATTACTGGTCAAAACTTTGATAGTCAAACGCTATTATTCCCAACCCATGGCTATCATAATGAAAAATTAGTTCAACACTATGTAAAAAATTTCTTCGCAAATGATCTTTGATAAGCAAAAGCTAACCGTTTGTTCTTACAAAAAATCACTAAGTTGTTTTGGTTCAATGCTTAAACATATGCAATTTTTCATTTTTAGAAAAATAGCAACATATAACTTCACGTTATCATCCAAAGTGTATATGATTAGTTCTCCAAACACATAAACTAGGTTGCTTCTAAAATTCAATCTATAGTTCCAAGATATTCTTCTTTCAACAACTTTTAATAACTCTTGCATTGCCTCATTCTTTCCTTAAAAATCTTATATATAAAATGGAGACTATTTTCAACTTTCAATCCTAATATTTTATCCCATATTGGTTGAAGAAAGAAATTGTTTGTTACTAATAGAGGTGGCAATTTGTGCCAAAAATCAAAAGAATGGGCTAAATGGGCAAACTTTTAGAAGATTTGGGCACATTAGGGCTCCCTCCTTTTTTTGAAATGGGCATGTATTGCCTATTTAGAAGTTAAATGGGCATAATTGGCACATGTTTTTCTCGAACATTAGATTGTTTTTAAAGAAAAACTTATATTTAATTTTTAAAATATAAATGAGGTGTTACGTTCGATGAATTTATTTCGTCATTTTGCGTCTTTTTAAAAGCGATTTGTATAACATGAGCCCGTTTAGCCCGCGCCCGTTTGGCCCATAGCCCATTTGACCCGTAGCCCGTGCCCGCCCGGCCCGTCCGTTTTGCCACCTCTAGTTACTAATATACCATAGCGTGCATGAGAAACTTGTGTTGTGAATAGTATTATGTTTTCAAGCCTGTCATCTTTTTGCAAGCTAAAATTGTTGGTGGGGTGATGAGGGATTTGAAAGTTAATACAAATTCTCAATTATTATTTTTATTGACTTTCGTTATACTCACTAAAAACATGTTTTAGGGACATTGGTTTAGTCATTAAGTTCACATGGCGTAAAATGAAAGAATACTTTGAAAGCCAATTGATTAAGAATAAGAATTTGTGAATCAATAAGTTTGTTTTGAAATTGAGTTATGTGATTTACCACAAATTAAATCAAAACTAAAGAAAAAAAGAAAAAAAAACGCAAATAAGGCCAAACCATTTTTTCATACTTTTAAACTTGAATATAAATGAGCATAATATTATAATTGACAAATGAAATTTACACTAAATTCAAGGTTAAATCTAAGCGAATATATCCAATACAATTCAACAAGCAATATATATTTTCGTCCTAATGTGATCTTACACTAATACAAGAACGATATTCACGATCAACAACCACTATTACAATTCTCATGTTTAGGCTTATCGACTTTGAGTATTCAAGGATTTCTATACCCATATGCCATACACGCGAGTTAAAAGTACTATTATTATGAGAATTTTTGGAAAATTGAGGATTTTATGAGTCTTCTCATTCGAAACCAATTGAGCTATACTCTGATGAATGATATATAAAAGTCTTACCGACAACTTTTTGAATGTTTGGCATACCTTTCAAGCTAATCTTAAGAGGAGTCATACTTGATGGCTAGAAAAGAAGTAATAGACTTATTTAAACTCGGGAAGCAATTTTTTTTTTTTTTTTTTTTTTTTTTTTTTTTTTTTGAACAAAGATTACATTTCATATCACTCCTCACAAACGGAGGTAATTTGAACACAACAAGTTACATCGAACATAAAGGGAAAAATCGGAACCGACTTGCCAAACAAAATACACGAGGCAACAAGTTAAGCCAAAAGAAAGCATACACCCTAATAGTTGTGACAGACCATAGCAACACCATACAAGGGTAGGGGGAATCACCAAAGTGAGCTTTAGGAAGACACAACCATACGAAGATGTAGATTGACAAAAGTACACAAAGTAGAGAAAACATACATAGAATATAAAACTAAGCATCCTAAAAGGAGCCAGAGTAAAACCCAACAGATCTAGAATCAACACCCAAGGCTACAGCAAGCTATCGATGGCGGACCACAACAGATCTGAGCAGGTGGCGGCAGCGACGACAACGGCAACGGCGAGAGATGATAGATCTGTGAGTAAGGCTTTTATTATGAGAAAAATAAAGTACAAGAAAGGATCCGGACAGCCGGTCGAAACCGATCGCCGGAGAAAAGGATTGGATTTGGGTGGATGTGTTTTAGAGAGAGGTAGGAGAGTTTTTAGAGAGAGTAGAGAGAGGTACAAATAAACTTGATGTGCAATGTCCAATACTGGGGAAGGAATTGAGAACATAAATATGTGTACAATCATAATTTACACATTAAGCATTCAAAAAATGCTTAGCGATAGCATTGAATGAATCAAAAGCGCCGAATGATTTAATGTTGCTGAATGATTGTGATTATGAGAGAAACAAATTGTTTGACAACCATTTTGAAAGAAAAGAATTAGATAACTAGTGCGACCTTTTTTGTATGATTTAGCACAACATAAAATATGCAATTTTATAATTATTTTGACATCATGGAAATTTTAATTTAACAATAGTTAGCTAATGAACAAATTAAATAAGCATATGCTAGTCTATTGCAAATATAAAAAAAGTTTACATAAAAGACATGCTCTAATAATTGTTAACTAATCTTACTTTGTATGTTCGATCAATAATACTTTGTATAAATATGTATAAAAAAACACATTAATTATCATGAGGTGGTAACATATAGTACAACATGAATAAAAGAAACGTTTAGAGCACAATGTTTCGTTCTTGTCGTCCTCTTCGCCGCCTACGTTGGCGCTTCGTCGTCCCTCACCGCCACACCGCCTTGTCTCGCCGTCCTTCGCCGTGGAGCCTCTCGTCGTCTGCACAACGAAGAGGAGTGTCTGACCAAAGCCACAAAACCAAACGGATAAATAAATTTTGAAAAAATCTATCCGTTAAAAACGGATAGTTTTTACTTTTTTTCTTTTTAAAAAAAATAATAACAATAATAATAATAATCTTACCACCCCTATAAATAACAAACCATAAACCACCATTTTTCTCACAACAATTCAACCAACTTTTATATACTTTCTATATCTCTAGTTAAAAAAAAAAAAAAAAAAAAAAAAAAAAAAAATCTCAAAACCCGAATGACGGAGGGTATTTCATGAAACTACTAAATTCAAACCCACCACAATACGGGGGTTCTTCAAACCCGTCTACCCCCTCCTCGTAAAATTCCAACCAATCTCCTCAAGAAATTTTTCTTAACCAACAATGTGCGTTTCAACAAGGATTCGCAAGTTATCCCGGACGATTTTCGTCACCACAGCTTTTTAACTCGTTACAACCTCCACAGTTTTTTAACCCGTCACAATCATTAACGTTTCCCAAAATTGAATCACAACCGTCCGGTACACAATTCAAAGTACCAAAAGCACGTGAACCGGCCAAAGGTAAAGAGAAAAAGACGAAGGCAAAAAAATCAAAACAAGCTGTGAATTTGGACGCAGACGATAATGAAGATGTTGATGTCATAGGCCAGGCAGACAGGAGGAAGTGGAACAAGGTTGAAGAAAGGTTGCTTGCGCAAATTTGGATAGAAATTTCGCAAGATCGAGATGTGGGAAATGACCGTTCCAAATATTTCTTTTGGAACGACATTATGGAGATGTTCAATGATCAGACTACCGATGACCATCGTACCAAAAATATGATCACGGGTAAATGGTCGAGGATTAACGGTGATTGCCAAAAATTCAACGCTATTTACAAACTTTTGCAGCGTCGAAGTGGTGAAAATAACCACGATCATCTCGAGAATGCGAAACTGAACTTTGAGCAACGCTTTGGTGGGAAGGAGTTCGGGTATGTTCACGCTTGGGAGATTTTGAAAAATTATCCGAAGTGGGATGCCGAATATCCGATTGACATTACATGTTTCGAGGATATATTCGGCTCGGACAAACGACCTCCTCCTGAAAGAGATGGCGGCAGAAAGAGTCGAGCCGAAAAGAAACAAAAGTCGACTTCAACGTCGAGCGCTGCGAGCTCCGGTGGGAGTCAATTGAGTACTTTTTCGGGACAATTATCCAAAAAATATGCTCAAAAAGCCGACGTTTAAATGGCTTGTTACGAGGCGAGGCGCGAGCAGGAAATTGATGCGTTAGAGAGGAAGGAGATGAAGTTTCTCATGCTAGATCCCAATTTCACTTCTGACCTGGCAAAAGCAGAAATCATCCGAAAGAGACAAGAAAGAATAATGAAGAAATATGCCGGAAGAGATGACTTGTAAAATGTTTAGGTTTCTTATTATTAGTATGTGTTATATTTTTCTTTTTCCCCGTATTGTTTTTTTTACGTATCGTATTTATTATTGTGTTGTTAATTTATTTTAATTATTAATGAAATAAATTTAGTTTATTTAGAAATTAAAAAAAATATAAAGTTGTAGTAGTGAGCCCCAAATGAAGAGGTTGAAGTTTGTTGTCAGTGGGAGGAGGTTAGTTGTGCTTAGTTGTGGAGGTTTGTTATGGTGATGTTGAGGTGATGTGACACCCATGGACCCGAATGAAGAGGTGAGCTTAGCCATGACAACTAGAGCTTTTAGCTACTGAATGAAAGAGCTATCTCTTTGACTCTGGCCCACTAAGAATTGAACTGAAGTATACATCGCCTACTTTCTTGATACCAAACAACCTTCTCACTGACCGAATAAGAAATGCACACTTAATTATCCTATTCAGTGGCTATCAAACACCCTCTAAGTTTTCAAAACAACCTAGAGCCAAAGAAATTATCAAAATACAAAAATACGTTAAGGTTCACTACACAAAAACGTAATTCATTCAACAATTTTTTATTTTTTATTTTTCTTTTACTCCTCATGCTACTCCTTTTATGTATTAAAATTTTAGATTTATATTAGGACAGGCTGCTTTGAAAGCCGCTTCGTAGAAAGTGGCAAAACACAAGAAATAGTGCATTGAAAATCAACATGTTTTATTCCTTTTGCATTTGATACTTTTGGTTTCTTTGCACCTGAGGCTGTGAAGTTCCTCAACATAGTCCAACGAGTTATGCATAACAATGTTATGACACCTAGATCCACAGATGTAGTTTTAAAAGAATTAGTTTTGCAATCTAAAAAAGGCTAACAACGCAGCTTGTTACTCATTTGTTTTCCACCACTATAGAAATCCAAAAATTTAATATAGAAAAGGAATAGAATGTATATGGATTAATGCATGTAAATTCGTTACTTGATATATACAAGTAGTTATAATGTTTTTCATTGTTACAAATAGCCAATGAAAGTGAAGTAAATTAACAATTCATGTAATCTCATACATAATATCTGTTTATGAAACTTTTCGTAACTGAAAACTTCAATTTCTATTTTGCATCTATGGAAACAGTTATAACTCGGTTTATTTAAAACGGGTACTTAGAATTTTACAGCAATATGTTTCGTCGTTACATATAGCAAACGTAAGTCAGTCACTTTCTATTGTGATAAGTAGACGCTTAACCTTTTTCTCTTAAATGAAATCACACTCTGTTCTACAACACTCAAACGTTTGCAATCTATCATTTCTAGAGCAAAAACAACATATAATTCGACGTTATCGAAAGTGTCCCCTTTGTGATTCTTGCTCCAAACACATCAACTAGTTGCCCCTAAACTTCAATTTGGTGTTGAGTAACATATCTTTCTTCAACCTTTTATCCTACCATCCCACATAGGCTTAAGACAGAAGTTGATGGTTACTAATATACCATAGTGTATGTGTGCTTAACGTGTTGAAAATAGCATTATGTCTTCAGATATTTCGGCGTTTGTAAGGTTGAAAAAAATCTTATGAAAGCTGTTATATCCGAAAACTGTAGCAACTCTTAACTTTTAATTTTCTTCTAATTTGGTACTCTAAAACATGTTTCGGTGATATTTAACTTCACACACGTTAGAAAGAAAACGAACTGTGAAAACTAATAAAGAAACAATAGAAATGTAAAATTGTACCTTAGTTTTTTTGGTTAGAACGCAATGTGCAATTATATTGATTAAAAGGTTTGCAGGCTAACCATATATAGCAAGAAGAAAATCACATATGCGTTAATTAATATGAATTCTTGATTTTTTTACTTTTTTTTATTGTTCTTTATTACTTTTTATTGGAGGCCACTTAATTAATGTGATAATAATTAAGCCACAACTAGAAAGTAAAAACAAATGACGCAAATAATGTCACATTGTTGAACGTAAGTCTAAAATAATAGTATATTGATTTTCCAATAAAATTGACAATTGAGTTCAAATGTATAAAGTGAACTAATAAATCCACCTACAATGTAACTCAACAAGCAACATATGTCTCGTTAGATAATACATATACATATAAAAACCATCTAAGAAATGAGCATATTTTAATCATAGTTGTAATTTTATAACAAGTTATCCTTTGGAATATATTATCTTCATCTACAGCCATATATATATATATATATATATATATATATATATATATATATATATATATATATATATATATATATATATATATATATATATATATATTCATTCTAATGCAATTTTACCCAAATACAACGAAGGTGACAATATAATTAACTTGTATTTCTATTATCATGTTTAAATACATATCGAATTTGAATATTCAAGGGTGTCTAAGCCCGTAAGTCCATACTAAACGATGCTCTATATTCTCAAGTGCATCTTTTTCAAATACACGCACGAGTTTAAAGTACATTTATTTTGAGAATGTTTAGAAGACCGACGATTTTGCAAGCCTTATTTCTCCTTCAGAACAAACTGAGCTACACGTCACTAGAAGAAATAATGTCTTAGACCGCAACAATCAACAAATTTGGCATGTCTTTCGATCTAATCTTAAGAGGAGACACACTTGAAGATTAGAAGTAATGAATGGATTTAAACAAAAGAGGCGCTCAAAAATGAAAGAAAAAGTTTGTTATTCACGCAATTTAAGCCAATAACACTATATGCCTTAAGTACATGTAGTTAGAAAGTAGAGTTGAAGAAAATAGATAGAAAAAGTTTAATGGTCTAACGTCTACTAACTTATTGTGAGCTCATAAACGGGACGCGTTTGAAAAGTCGTAAAATAATGTAATTTTTTGTTGATTGAAAAGGATATATGATCTAAATGAACGTAATTTATGAGGATTATAACATAAAGAAAACATAGATGGTAATATAAATCGGGCACCTTAGGCCAAATGAAGTTTGATAACACATATACTTTAAGTTCATGACCAAAATGTAACACCCCGCCTTATCAGACCACAATATTGTCCGCTTTCTCACATCAACACGCTTAACTGCCAGTTCCTAAGAACTCCACCCGCAGTAGACCACAAAACGCGTTGTGTCATTATAAGGCGAATGTTATCTTATGAGCCCAACATCTCTCCAGGCCACAGCCGATGTGGGATTTGCCTAGGGTGTTACAATCACCCCCCCCTTAGGGACTCATCGTCCTTGATGAGGTTTGCCCCACCATCCCGAACGGCTCAAGAGTGGCTCTGATACCACTTGTAACACCCCGCCTACTCAGACCACAATATTGTCCGCTTTGCCCGCAGGCTCACGGCTTTGTTTTTGTGGCCTCATGTGAAGACTTCTCGGCAGGTCACCCAAGCCAGTAATACTCTCACATCAACACGCTTAACTGTCAGTTCCTAAGAACTCCACCCGCAGTAGACAACAAAACGCGTTGTGTCATTATAAGGCGAATGTTATCTTATGAGCCCAACATCTCTCCAGGCCACAGCCGATGTGGGATTTGCCTACTTGTAACACCCCGCCTTATCAGACCACAATATTGTCCGCTTTGCCCGCAGGCTCACGGCTTTATTTTTGTGGCCTCATGTGAAGACTTCCCGGTAGGTCACCCAAGCCAGTACTACTCTCACATCAACACGCTTAACTGCCAGTTCCTAAGAACTCCACCTGCAGTAGACCACAAAACACATTGTGTCATTATAAGGCGAATGTTATCTTATGAGCCCAACATCTCTCCAGGCCACAACCGATGTGAGATTTGCCTAGGGTGTTACACAAAACATAGTTCAATGAGAGATGTGTAGAATTATACATAAACGATTTCAAATAAGTAAACGTTAACTATTTTTTTTCTTAGAAATAATCACATGTTCTTTTAATACAATGTTTAAACATTTGCAATTTGTTATTAAGAGCAATAACAACATATAAGTTAGTTGCTTCTAAACTTCAATATGGAGTTTCAAGTGACATATATTTCTTTCGCTCACTCTTGCATTAACTTTTTATTTCCATTTACATAAAAACATTTCTGCTACTTTTTACCATTTTTCTATGGATACCTTTTGTAACTTTCTATCCTATTATTATATCCCACATAGATTTTAGAAAGAACTTGTTGGTTCCTTATATATGGTAGTATATGTGAGTTTCATGTGTTTAGAAAAGTATAATATTTTCAAGTAGATTGTTGTGTGTGTTTAAAATGTTGCAAATTTGAACAACAAAGTAAAACTATTCAAAAACTTATATGAACTCTTATCTTTTTCTGTTTTTTACAGTAGAAACTATTCGGTTAAAGCTTCTCTCGTTTAGATACAAGAAGTCAAGTCGTGTGGGAAGAGTTATGGACAACTGGGATTTACCTTGTTCTCTTATGCATAATCATGTAGCTCGTTAGAGCAGTTTCTTGAGTAGGCGTTTGTGTTGGTCATGTTCTATTCTTTTGTAGCGTCTAGTTCCTAGTCTATCCTTAGAGTGGCCTGCCACTCTATTGATGTTGTTAGAAGCACAATTGGTGCATGTGTTTGTATTGTCGATTTGGTGCTTTGCCATATCGCCTGCACCTATTTTTTATTTATATACCATTTACTAGGGTAAAAACTCTTTACCCAAAAACATGTTTTGGTGAAAAATATTATAATTTTTATTATCATATACAAGGGTGGATCTACACTCAAAGGTGGGTATGCACTTGCATACCCTGTCAGTTTTTGGCGTAGTGTAAATGAAAAAAATATTTCGTAATTTTCTAGTTGTTTTCTTAACTGTACGTGCATACCCTGTAAAACAAGTGAAAAAACAAAGTGCACACCTTACTTTCTTTTGAAGAAGACGGAGGAGAGTAAAAGAAGATAAAATGTTTGATGAGTGAGAAGATATTCCTTCGTAATATGTGAAATTAATTACTCTAACACAAGTTCTCACCTCCCTATGTCCCACCAGTACCACATAAATTCTACTATATTTAATTGGACTATTTTCTTTTAAAATTCTATAAATACAGTTTTAGGTACTTTGATGACATGTTATTTTCATGTTGCATTATATTTCATGGTTTATAAGTTTCGGTTTTATATCATATAAGATTTGTAGCATCATGCATGGTATATTGCCCAACTTTAATCATATTTATATTAATAAAAAGGATATTTGTTAGCATCAAATGACATGAAGTTCAATACGATAGGTCATGTTGTGAACTATTGTGAGTGTAAACAAAATAATAAATCATATACTTTTTACTTGAAGTGGATCCATTTTCTTTTATCATTTCTTTGATTGGTTAACATGATGTTTCATGTTCATTTGAATATTAAAACATCTTAATCTTTCTTTTTAATATATTTGTCGACAACAATCTATATTCTACAACGACTATGTTCATAAACGATTACAAATATTTCGTCACTAAGCTTGTAAAATCATCTAGTGCAATAACTCTCACGTAAATCACCTAGTGCACTAACCCTTTTCCGTTATATGCAAAAACTATGATAAAATATGATAAAATATGTTTAAATGTGGTCTAAATGTGGTCTAAATAGTTGAAAGTTCGATCATAGCTGGATATATAATGTGGTCTAAATGGCCTAGGGCCAATGTAAGTATCATATTACATACATATTCTAACGATTATGACCCAAAAACTTATTATATAGGAATCTTCGTTTATTCATGAATCAATGTCGTACTATTTCAAAAGTGCATGACATTATAGTGCATAATCAGTGGCGACCCAGGGTTTCGTAATAGGGTTTGCACTTGTTAACGATGCTATCTCTTAAAAAAAAATACTTATAAAAAACTGGTTTTCGGGTCGGATTTTTAGGGTCATTAGAGAGTTTAACTGGATATTTGGTTTACATGCACATGAGTGTATTTTGTATCTTAGTTTAATGACTAAGTGACATAAATAACCTAGTGAATAACTCGGAGTAATGTAGATCCTTTTCTAAGTTCTTTTGAGTCGGCTTAGATTTTGCATATAACGGAAAAGGGTTAGTGCACTAGATGATTTACGTGAGAGTTATTGCACTAGATGATTTTACAAGCGTAGTGACCAAATATTTGTAATCGTTTATGAACATAGTCGTTGTAGAATATAGATTGTTGTCGACAAATATATTAAAAAGAAAGATTAAGATGTTTTAATATTCAAATGAACATGAAACATCATGTTAACCAATCAAAGAAATGATAAAAGAAAATGGATCCACTTCAAGTAAAAAGTATAAGATTTATTATTTTGTTTACACTCACAATAGTTCACAACATGACCTATCGTATTGAACTACATGTCATTTGATGCTAACAAAACTCCTTTTTATTGATATAAATATGATTAAAGTTGGGCAATGTACCATGCATGATGCTACAAATCTTATATGATATAAAACCGCAACTTATAAACCATGAAATTTAATGCAACATGAAAATAACATGTCATCAAAGTACCTAAAACTGTATTTATAGAATTTTAAAAGAAAATAGCCCAATTAAATATAGTAGAATTTATGTGGTACTGGTAGGACATAATGTGAACATAGGGAGGTGAGAACTTGTGTTAGAGTAATTAATTTCACATATTACGAAGGAATATCTTCTCACTCATCAATCATTTCATCTTCTTTTACTCTCCTTCGTCTTCTTCAAAAGAAAGTAAGGTGTGCACTTTGTTTTTTCACTTGTATTACAGGGTATGCACGAAAAGAACTAGAAATTTACGAAATATTTTTTTCATTTACACTACGCCAAGAACTGACAGGGTATGCAAGTGCATACCCACCTTTGTGTGTAGATCTGCCCCTCTGCATAATGTAAGGCTTAAATGGTTTACTTACCGTTTTAAGCATACGAGGAGAGTTGAGCGGTTCTTGGAAATCATGACGCTGTTACCATGACGTAGGGTTTTGGGGTTAGGCGTAGGCTATAAGTTGATTCTTTCTCTATTACTTTGTCTTCGTCTAGATGTTATTAGGCCCATGATTTTTATAGTGAGCGCAAAAACATCAAGGAGGGAAAAAAGGCAAACTTAACATATCAACGTAAGGACTCTCTTAACATAACCAAGGGCCAAAACAAGTATCATAAAATAGAAATACATTAACTAAATAGCTGAACACATAATTCATTAAGCCGTATACCAATTTCTATTTGAATGATTTTTAATATGTGTATGATAAAGGAGTGCCTACGTGCTAAATTTTAAATAAAGCCTTAAGTTCTCATCATATAAGCATTATGTCTTAAACTTTGCCTGTCTACTTGGAGTTGCAAACCTGAATATATGCATATTCATAATGCACATATTGAGCATTCCAAAAATGATATGTTTCTAAACAGCCTAGAAAAAAATACCCTGACGAGTATGACTCAAAAACCATAGTATATAGATTTTCACATAAATGATTTAGAAAAGTAAACGATATCGCTTAAAAAAACTTACAGGTTCTTTAAATACAAAGCATAACCATTTGCAATCTCACATTGTTAGAGCAATAACATAATTTGGAGTTCCAAGTTCACATCACCAACTCTTAATAACTCTTCTATCCAATATAAGTTCTATTCAAACAAAAAATTATTTTGTCCAAACATTATATCCCACATAGGTTGAAGAATGAAGTTGTTGGTTATTAATATACCATAGTCTATGTAAGTTTCTTGTAACTAGATTAGTATTACATTATCAAGATTATGATTCTCTTCATGCTTGAAATGTTTGCAAGCTAACCATACATAGCACGAGGAGAACATAGTCGGGATAACTAATATGAATTCTTGATTTTTTTTACTTTTCTTGGTTATCGTTCTTTATTTTTTTTATCGGAGGTCGCTCACTTTTGCTAATGTGATAAAATTAAGCCATGATTTAAAAATAATTAACCCAAAATGAGAAAGTAAAAACAAATGGCGCAAATAATCGTATTTGTTTTTTACATTATTAAACGTAAGTCTAAAATAACAGTATATTGATTTCCCAATAAAATATATGTCTCGTTAGATAATACATACACATATAAAAACCATTAAGAAATGAACATATTTTAATCATAATTTTAAGTTTATAACGAGTTATCATTTGAAATATATTATCTTTATTTATACAATGATTTTACTTGTCTTAATTTACTAAAAAAGGTTGTGATGATGGAACTAGCAAGCCATCTATGCTTTGAGAGTGATACAGTAAGTGGTTAGCTTGTGGTGGCTTTCAGCAGCTGGCGGTTTAAGCTACGAGCTATGATAAGGTTTTAAAAGGTACCATTTTGAGGGGTCGTTTAAGTCCTTATTTGATCACTTTTGTATCCGTTATTGCTTAATATCGTTCCTTTTCACTTTTTAGGTCTCGTGAAGGCAAAATGCTGGAATAACACTTATTTGGACAGAAAGGCGCGAATATATGAAGAAAATGGCCAAAGTCGAAATCAGACACTCACAGTCGCTGAATGTAGAAGGCGACGGCGTCAGGTTCTATTTGCGACGCCGTCGGAGAATTATTGTGACGGGTCAGAACGCAAAACTCGTGTTTTCAAGAGACGGCGTCTAGTTGTGAAAGAGTAGGCCGTCGCTACTCAGACGGCCTAGATGCGATCCAGACGACGTCAGAAGCTGAAGAGGACGGCGTCACGGACATAAGGTGACGCCGTCGCAAGGTTAACGTGGCCAAGACGAAACCCTAATGGCGGCGACACGACGGCGTCACTAAACATAAGGTGACGCCGTCGCAATTGTAATCTTATATATAGAATCCGAATTTTTCAGTATTTGTGTGGAGAGTCTTTGGAGTAAAAACCTAAAACCGAACCTAAGGTGTCTTGTACAGTATTTTAGGGTTTTTAACCCTATCTTACACCAAGATAAGTCTTTGCTTCATTAATTCAATTATGTCTTTGATTATTTGTGTGTATGCTTGCATGTTCTCCATGTCCGGCTAATTTATTTGTGTGTTTGCTTAGGAAGTATGAAACTTAATTATTGAATATTGATTGGTTGTTTCTTATCTTAGTTGACTAATGATCTAGTAATGCGATAGGTCATTCGTTGTGTACTTAATGCTTGATTCATCATTGTGAACCTTAGAGTATGATTACCTGAGTGATTGTAGGCTAAAACATCCGAAGAGTGCCTTAGAGTAGGAGTCTATAATCTCTACGTGGATTTGTAGACAAGACCCTTTGGTAATTTCAAAGAGTTAGGGAGAAACGCATACCCTACAACTTTAGAAACACAACGCAACTAGGAATAAGACGTGACACTCAACCATCAATAGGAGATAATTAAGGAGTAATACAAACTAAGTAAACACATCTTTAAACTATCATACGAGCACACATTAATTAGACATAGACTCCCACAACCTTAGTTTAGATAATTAGATAATAGTAGAGTAATCGGTAGAAATACCAACCCCCCAAATCCAATACCCGAGATTCGTACTTTTCCATTTTCATAAAATATAAAAAGATAAAAATAATCTTCCTCAACCTTAACCTTAGCGTAGTAACTCCCTACTAGCATTCCTATTCCCCTAGAGAACGATATCAATACCCGTGGCTTACCCTAATTACTACACTACAACGATTAGGTTCACTGCCTAGGGTGTTATAAAACTTGCTCGAAGAAAAGGAAGTTTCCTTGACCCCGAACGACGCGTGTAGCGTTATCAAGCTAGCAAACTTAATATTTTTTTTCCCTTTTGTCAGTGACTATGGTAAAGTAAAATAGTTGAGAGTGATGAAAGGATAAATGGGTTTAGTGCTAATTTGACAGTAGTGATGGACGATGGCCGGTACTAAATGGGTTTAGTGCTAAAAGTGTGTCGAAGAACTATCTCAAACATACACAAGAGATATGGGATTTTAAAATAATGTTCATCTTGACAACTTTGTCCCTAAATGTTGCCTAGTTACATGGAAACCTATATATGTACTTTCACAATTTACACATTGAGCATTCAAAAAATGCTTACTGATCTGCACTCGGAAAAAGAAGGTTTTTAAACAAACCTAAAACGAGAAGTATCACAATATAACAAGAATTTGCATTCATGACCTGAACACCTAACATATACAATAGCATATTTGCATTCATGACCTGAACACCTAACATATACAATAGCATATATAGATATCTATATAAATGATTTTAGATAAGTAAACGCTAATCCTTTTATCTTTGTAAAATACATCTTACTTACTTTTATATAAGCCATTGCCTTTATTTTTCGTGTTATAAAAACTTAATCTAGAATTTAAGCAAAGTTGGTCTTAATCGAGAATTGACCTACAAATATTGAGGATCTTGAAAGTAATGAAGAAGTTTGCAGAACATACACCTTTTGCTTGCTGTTGATTGCTTGCTGTTGAACTTTTGTTTTACAGTAACGATTATGTGATTACTCTTATATAACAGTTTACCATATTTTTAGGAAATAACTTTTAACTTTCTCGTCTAACATTGTATCCCACATAAGTTGAAGAAATATGTTGTTGGTTACTAATATACTCTTGTGTATGTGGGCTATGCATGTATAGAATAATATTATGTTCTCAGATTTGGAACATCATTCCAATTTCAAAATGTATTGGTAGGTGGAATCCTATGTGACTAGAACTTTTATTTTTTATTTTTTTATTCATTTATTTATTTATTTATTTTAATGTTTACTTTTTATTTTTAATATACATGTTCTTGTGGAGACCACTATAATCTTATACTTCAAATATTTATCGCAAACTTAAGTTGATCACTTCATATTATAAGTAAACCCTTACCTTTTTTCACATATAAGAAATCATAGGTTCTTTTAACAACGCTTTAAACATTGGCAATCTTCAATTTATGCATTTTACTCACCGTATCTTCAATTGATCTTTGACTTTTCTAAAGTGTCGGATAATAAATATGAATATCAAGGTTTTCATTACGCTCATATGAACAAAAAGATCCCTATTGAGTGAAAACACATTCATGAGTTTTGACCTCTTGAGAGACAAATTTTGCTGAAATGCTATGAACCAAATGGTCAAACGTTGGACGATATCAATCAGGCCAAAGTACTTTATTATTCCTTGATCATCTGTTTGTGCATTTAGTCACTCCTAAATATTTATTGTTGTTCATCTTATGAATTTGATTCATATTGAAATACATCATGAACACATTAACGGTATAATCTAAACCAGTGAAATAATAACCTTTTCACTTACAACGATTCATGTTTAAAACTGTATTGGAGACCAACGACCAAAACTACAAAATGTGGAAGATGTAATTAGGTAGGTAGTATACATACCAAATAATACATATATGTTACCGTATAAGTATAAAAATAATATTTTACATCTTTTACCCGTTTGACCCTTTTCTACAACTTGAGAAAATCTTTCTTATTCTTCGAAAACTCGATTTTATGATGATACTCTTGTAGCGAAGCGGGCCCTGGTATGGAATGGTCTTCAAATCGCAATAAGAGCATTCACATTGCATCAAGTCTTTAAAGACTTGATGCATTTAGTGCATAAGTTTTTCAGTCAACCTTTTTGTTTCACAATTAATGCTTAACACATTTAATGGCAATTGCTTGTTGAATTTTTTTTCAAACACTTGGTGTTTTACAAGTCTTTTTCAAAAAGTCATTTATAAAGTCTTTGTTCCAATGGTTAAAACCATACTAATGACTTTTTCAAATAGTGAAAAGTCATTAGAAAACCATCCCATTGCGAATGCTCTAAGAATGTTTGCTTTCAAAAGATTCAAGCACGGTTTAATATTATCCGGATGCTACAAATCTTTCTTTCACCAAATGTTAAGAACTATTAAATTATCTCATTCTTACCATTTTTTTAATGAAGATATTTTTTAACCTTTTATCCTAACACTTTATCCCACATTGGCTCAAGATAGAAGTTGTTGATTAGTTATATACGATAAGCGTATGTTTGTTAAATGTGTTGAGACAAATAGTGTGTCCTTGATTTCTCTCGCAGCTGTCGGGCTGAAGTACCCTAACGGATTTTGGGAATAATCCGGGACTCAAATAAACTCTCAGCTTTTTTCTTTTAATTAGGTACTTTAAAACCAACATAAACCTCTTAGATAATTCATACACTTATCATAGAATGAACATATTTTATCATAACCATATATAAAATGCGCAAGTATTTTTATCATAGTTAAATATTCACAACGAGGATATCCTTAGGTTATTTTCATCTAGTGACGTACATATTTTTTTCAAATGTGATTTACATATATATAACAACGATAGTCACGATCATCAACTATTATTTTAATTATCATGTTAAGATACATATCGACTTGAATTTTCATGCATTTATAAACCAAATGATGCGTAGAAAACCACGAGTGAGTTGAAAGTTTATGTATGATGAAAATATCTTAAAGACCGAGGGTTTGACAATTCTTATTTATCATCCGTAATCAACTCAGTTACGCGTCATCAAAAGTTTTAAAAATCTTTATTTTGAACAAGACGAGACACACTTGATGACTAGAAAACTAGAAGTGAACAGATTTATACTAGGTATTAGTACTGCTCAAAACTTTGATAGTCAAACGCTTATATTCATTACCAAGATTGATATGGACTTTTTCAATCGAATTATTAAATCACAAATATTTTCTACTTAATTTTGCTTCGTGTTAACATGTATTTTCATGAGGAGATTATATCCATGTATGCAAAATTGTATAGTGATCAGCATAATGAGTTCGCTATGCAAGGCATGGCTATCATAACACAGAATTACTTTAACACTATTTAAAAATATCTTCGTAAATGATCTTTGATAAGTAAAAGCTAACCGCTTGTTCTTTGAAAAAATCACATGTTGTTTTTGTTTAATGATTAGACATTTGCAATCTTTCATTTTTAGAAAAACATATAACTTCACGTTATCGTCCAAAGTGTATATGATTGGTGCTCCAAACAAATAAACTAGTTTGGTTCTAAAATTCAATCTAAAGTTCCTAAGATATGTTTCTTTCAACAACTTTTAATAAGTCTTGCATTGCCTCATTCTTTCCGTAAAAATCTTATCTATACTACATATAATAGAAAAACAGTTAAAGTTGAAAGTTGAAAAGTGGAAAATTTTAAATTGATTAATAGAGAGAGAAATGCATAGTGTAATTAGTACTCTTATTAAAACACATCATTACTTAAAAGTACAATAATTTATTCATATTGCACATCAATTAAAAGCATATCTACCAAATTAAAAACAATCAATTAAAACACTCTTTACTAAAAAGTACAATAAAATTTTCATAAAGTACAATTTAAAGAAGCTACAACATAATCCAAAATATAAAATAATTAAAAACACTAATTAATGTTATTTTTAAAATACTCTAAAATGAAAAGTACATGTTATTATACACATTATACAAATTAAGGTGCGCGTCTTTCGATAATTAGGTCGGTTCTTGGCAATCTCCCCACCAATTATATGTCCATTTATCTGATGACGGCGTCTATACGCAAGAAGCTCGAGTCTTTTTGTAACAAATTCTTAATATGAGGTGATCCCGATGACAAAAAAGATGACTTGGGTTAAATGGGATAAATGTCTTGCGAGTAGAAACGATGGGGGTCTTGGAATCGGAAGCATCTTTGGGCTTAATATTGGGCTTTTGTTTAAGTAGGTTTGGAGGTTCTTAAACAATAACTCGGAGATCTGGGTTCGTGTTATTCAGAGTATTCATGGTGTGAAAGGGGGTATTAACGTCGCCAACAATAGGAGCCTCAAACGAAACACTTGGGGCTCCTTGCTCTCTTCGATTGACTGCCTCAAACGCAAAGGTATCAACCTTATTTCTTTATGCACTCGTAAGATTGGTAATGGCACCGATTCTAGGTTTTGGGAGGACACCTAGTGCGGAGAGCAGCCTCTAAAGGTGTTGTTTTTCGTATTTTCCTACTTGACACTAATAAAAGTTGTAGCATTGCAAGTCGGGTTCGTTTGCATGATTGGTCCTCGGTCTTAAGGCGTCATCCAAGAGGAGGAGTGGAGTCGTCTCAATATGCTCCTTTAAAAGAAGTCATCGACAAAAACAGCCTCACGGATCATCATGATTCCTGGAACTGGGCTCCGGATTGTTCTGCAGGTTTTTTGGTTGCCTCGGTTCGCTCTTTAGTTGACTCTCTTTTACTGGATACGGCTAATGAGGCTACCCGTTGGAAGCGAAATATCCCCATCAAAGTCAATGTGTTTCTTTGGAGATTGAAGCTTAATTAACTTCCATCAAGAGTCAACTTAGATAAGAAAGATATTGAAGTCGAATCGAATTTATGTCCCTCCTGTCATGGTGATCTTGAGATGGTTAATAATTGTTTCTTTAATTTCGAAATGGCAAAAGGCATGTGGTCTCTCTTGGCTAAGTGGTAGGACTTGGATATTCCGGTTTGTGACAATATTGTGGAGTGGTTTACTTGGCTTGACTCCTTGCGTGTTCCTTCTAAAGTTCGCTTGTATCTTAAAGGGGTGGGGGGACTCTTATGTGATCCATTTGGAACTATCGAAACCTCTTAATCTTTTCTTCTTGCCCTCCTAAGAAGGCGGTGATTTAGGACTCTATTGTCTCTCAATCTTTTTTGTGGATTTCCTCTAGGAATCATTCCTGTAATTTAAGTTTGATAGGGTGGTTGAAAATCACGTAGCTTCTATATCTTCCATGTAATTTTTTCTAGCTTCTGCTAGCTTTTATATCATCCGTCGTTCAAAAAAAATAAAACACACAAAAATTCATACAAGCTAACAAGTTGATGGTACATATACTTTTGAAAACGGACCGAACCAGACCAACTTGTTCAACAGGGAACTGGTGTCGCCACCGGTTCGGCTAACCAATTAAAGCCATCCGAAAATGAACCAGAGAGGACCCGTTGAAACAGATACAAATTGGTGAATCAGGTCTTGATGCAGGTTTTACTGACCAGGTTTTACATTTATAGTAACTCATCTACCTATGGCCTACCTAATACACTAACGAGCAGTGTACCCAGGTCACATGTAGTGAGGGAATGGTAAGACCGAGGTCGTCCCAAGAACGGTTGATTCCTAACTGTCTAATTAATTAAATTACTCAAATAGATAAGTTTTAATGTAAGGATTGATAATATTTAAGGTGTCACATGATCAATTGTGCTGGTTCTCTGGTAAACAAGCTAATGGAAAAGATAGTGATGCAATTCTTAAACTGAGTTCATCCACAAGCGGCATAAGTCGATAGACTCCTTTGGTCAATTCGCCTACCCTATGGTTCTTAGAATCCTCACCAAGATGAACAGGCCACCTGGGATTATCCGGCAATCTAAAAGCAGTCATTAAGAGCCGTGGTTTACTATCGCATTACATGGGTTCTAAATGCCACTAGATTCCTCTTTCAGGTGGGGTCAAAGTCGAGAGGACAACATTTGGTCAATTCGCCCTAACCTATCAGCAAAGATGCCACCACTGGAGAAGTCAGGTGTCCCTTCATAAGTCCAGTTGTTCCTGGTCCCATAAGCCGAGTTATTAAGTTCCGCTACATGCTAGACTTATAATAGTGATTGTTCGGGCGTTAGCAACTTAAACACTCACCCCCTAATTCTTAAGTTCATCCAAACGGCAGGTGATTAGTTGGTCAAATCGCACAAGTAGAAAGGGTCGTCAGTTGGTCATATCTTACCATTTCCGTCTCAGTCCTCTCACCTAGGGTCAATTGGTCATATATCCTAGGCAATTGGCCTCTACCGCCATTCAAAACTACCGAAACAAGGGTAGCTACCAATAAATTATGCATGCATACACTAGAAACAATTAATAACGCAAAAGCATTAATATTAAAAAGAATCAAAACTAGGCCAAAACCTAATTTACACATCTCCATAATACCCTAGTGGAATGACAAATATAATTACCATATAAAACAATAAATAAACAAAGACATAACATCAAATAATTAATTGACTAATAATAAACTAATAATCAATTAAATAGAACACAATAAGAATTAATTCGCCAACAATTATATTGAGAATCAAGATTATAATAAACAATAATGAAACCAAAATAATATTATGAGTCAGAAAATAATTACATATCGTGCCAAAGATAATGATATTGATCCCCTAGTTGAGTATCGGGGCAAACCCAATAAAAACCTACGTCTTTGGCTTTTTTTCTTTGAACCGTACAAAACTAACGCACCCTTTTTGATGATTCTCACCCATGTGCAGCAATCCATATATATACATATATATATATATATATATATATATATATATATATATATATATATATATATATATATATATATATATATATATAGTTAGGATCAAATAAGAAGAAAAATTAAAATGAGAATGATAAGAAGAAACCACAACCACACATTTCAGATGCACCTATTAAAATAGATGCATCTCCCCTTAAAAATCTCTCCCTTATTTGAAATGTGTGGCTAGAAATTCTTCTTATTCTTCTCATTTTAGTTTTTCTTCTTACCGGATCCCTTCCCTATATATATATATCTATATATATATATATATATATATATATATATATATATATATATATATATATATATATATATATATATATATATATATATACTAGTGGTCGTAGCCCGCCCAATGGGCGGGCATGTATTATAATTATCGTTGACATAATTTGCTATAGTGAAATTATCATTTTGAAAAAGTAAGTTAACGGAAAATAAGATATACACGTACCAAATTTTTTATTGAATGCATTAAGAACGAAAAGAAATAAACTGTTTTCGAATATGAGAGAAAAAGTTTCAAAGTGGTACGCAAGAACAAAGTATCAAAGCATAACTTGTTCGATGGGCGAGCAAGCCTTATAAATATAGTTAAAAAAAACTTAAGTTAACGAAAAAATAAGCTATAAGTATAACCAACACTTGATTGAATCTTTCCAGGATGTGCATATCCAGCTATCTGAACGGGAATCATTCCTTCTTGTACTTGTTGCGTCTACATCCCTTTGAACTTCTGGCTCAAGCTTTACTTTGATGTTTCTACTTTGTGCATTCAGACACATTTTCTATTACGGAGTAATAAATTAATAAACAAAAAAAAGTAATTAAACATCTCTGATTTACATTGCATGAAGTAGCCATCCTATAGCAATTGATAATTGTGTTTTCTTGACTTGCCATTCATAGATGTAGAAAGGAGATTGATTTTTGCGAGGGACGCATCCGAAGTTAGTAAAAAAAAAAGGGAGCACACAACATTAATATGGTTCAAAGTCTCCAAATTAAAAAAACAAAACTACTAAATTATTTAAGCTTACAACTTCATATTTCTAAGCAAATATACTTGTAACTCTTGTCTGCTTTGAAGACTCTATCGCACGTTGTGCAGTACATTGGACTGTAATTCATTTTCAGTAGCACATATAAATTGTGATGTTTTAACAGATCCAACAATGTTTTAACAGATCCAGCAATGATATCATATCCCACCTCCTAAGACTATTGATCATATCCACATATTTGGACCACAGTGAAAAAGTCCAAAACTGATACATGTGTGGTCAGTTTTTTATATATGCTAATTACCTTATTTTCAATGCTAGTTAGCTTATTTTCAATCTCTGAAGTTAGATCCAAAAGGTCATAAAGTTTGGATTCTCAAATTTGACACATATAACACTAAATATTAAACTATATGTTCACTTTCAATACTGAGCGTAAATAACAAATGCAACAAATTCCTAGCCACCTTCGTTAACTTGAAAAACTTAATGCGAAGGTGGAATGATTGAGGGGACATGGAAGTTCATAATAGGTATAAGAGGAAAATGGGTGGGTCAGAAGTTGGGTAACAACTTAAAGCTGATATAGTTATATGATGGATAACAATAGGTGAGGTCGAGGGTAGGTTGGCTAAAAGCATTAAACCATTAACATTTATCTTGTTTCTTTATTTCTTCTATGATTAAGCTAAGTGTCAAATTTGATCCATTCATATATAAATTTGTAGTCATAGTTATGTTTTAATCACTAACGGCTAGAATAATATCAAGAATTAGCTTAAAATGATGTAGGCTGAAAGTCGGCCAAAGTGTATCTTTGATACAAATTACCTCCTAAATATAATTAAAAACAAACTATTATTCATAAGATATAATTTTTTGATCAGATTCGACATAAAAAATAATTTAAGAAGTTCAAATTTTTGAAAAAAAAAATAAAAAAAAAATTAAAAAAAAAACAATTCAGCCCGACCCGTTTGTCACATACAATGGGGGACAAATTCTTCAACCCGTTTTTATTTTAGCTAAACTTTTCAACGATATTCATTTTACTTATAATCATTAAAATTTATCTCAAATCGACTCATTTTCTCTAGTAAACTATCAAAAGTATCCTTGTTACTTATAATCATAGGCTGTTACTGATGAAAAGATACTTTGATCTTATTATATTATAGGCCACTAACGGGAGCTTCGATGAATCCTGTAAAAACTATAGGACCAGCAATAGCTGCAAATAATTTTAAAGGCATATGGATCTACCTTACGGCTCCCATCGTTGGTGCACTAGCTGGTGCTGGTATTTACACGGCGGTGAAGCTTCCTGAAGAGAAAGAAAACTCATGTAATATTATTATTGCCATATCGACACTGATAAGACCAGATACTCCATTGAGAGACTTATGGGTACATACAAACCGTTACATAGTAATACTTGTTTTGTTGTATCTAGAGTCTTGATCACTATGGCATTAATCTATGATGGATTTACACTAATAGAGAGAATATTAAAAGGTAAATATAGATTATTTAGTACGATTATAGATATGCTAATGATATTTTGGAATTATATAAAACCTTGGTAACCATCAGCTGCTAAATGTGTGCATGCTTGGAGACCAAGTAGTCTTCTAGCCATGGCCTGTTATCCACCAATATAAAAAATGTTTTACTTTCAGGCGCCAAGAAAACCACAGAAGTGCAGAGGTATTCCATGTATTCTCCTCGCGATTGAATTTGAACATACCCTGTATTTTCATCAAAGGTATTTGTATGGCGGTCTATTTGTTGCTCAGAACTGCATTCCTCAATTTCCATGCTTCACTTTAATTTTCGGATGTCTCATTGGCATGGGTTTCACTTCTACTGTGCGTTTCTGAGGTGATATTACCTTGGCCCTTGGACTCTTTGAACCTGTTTTCTGCTCAAAGAAACAATATAAGCTGGAAAATCAAATAGTAACATAGCGAATCTATATATACACAAAGAAATAAGTTTTGTCATTATACACAAAAGAAATAGTATACTTCCTGATATGAGTTGTTTGGTTGCTATAATTTTTTCGACGTGTAGGAATAAATGTTGCCATTGTAGCCTCCATAACCATAAAACCTACATTACCATTATAACCTCCATTACTATTAAAACCTACTTTACCATTATATCTTCTAGAACCTGGAGGCAGGTAATAGTCACCTGTCCCGTTTTCATTGTTAGCTGATAGAATGATAAATACCCAATACCCAAACACCCCTATTTAAAAAATGCATAATTATACCTTGTAAAATTTGAAAGTGGATTATAATTATGTGTCCATGAGATTCAAATATATTGCAACATCCTTATAAGTTGCATAAACAATAGTTCATGATGCATGGATAGTAGAAGACATGACTACCTGCACTGGGGGCGCATAAGGTTGATTTGAATGGCGAGTCATCCAAAATTGTTGAATTGCAGAATCAGTAATCTGAGGCAGTTATAAACTTACATGGTCGCTTCTTTTATAGAACAAATTAAAGCATTACAAAAAAAAACATTAATGTACACCCTTTATGTAAAACTTCATATTTTTTAGAAGATATGCTGAGTTCGTGTGTTCATATTTTTTAGAGACTTAATTATGATGTACCTTACTGCGAAATCAAAGCATGCGAAAGCTCCAAACTGGTGAAGCAATCGAGACAGAGAACGTGTATCAGAACAAATTCCAATGACATACTACATGCAGAGAAAGAACCGAGCATTGGGTGACCAGTGTTCTGATAAAACTGCAGCTGCAATTTTAAATCATCTGTGTCCACCAATCCTTCTTCATCCAAACCGATCTCTATTACTTCTGCTAGGCTTTGTCTCCGGGATAGGAGGTTAGAGTGATGATCATAAGGACCTACAAAAACTACCCATCTTTCTGCACTTCCTAGACATGAGGTTACTACTTTCTCTTTTAGAGTTGATGATATGGTAATTCCCAAGACTTCTTGTAGCCGTTTTATAAAGGTTGTAGTGCCTGGTCCACAGAAGATGAGGGCATCTTCTTCTGTCCCACCTAAACATTTCTTTACATACTTGGCTGCTTCCTGAAAGTTTTTCATGGTCTGATCGCCAACGTAGCTGTCACTTGTGTGAGTATTTCCTGAATGTCAATGACAAATAGTAAATCTCTTTGGAACCATCCTTTTGTAGAAGTAATCAACTAATCATGCGTGGAAAAATGATAGAATATGCATATGCATATGTCATAATAACAAATAATTCAGAAATACCAAGGCAATATATAATTCAAAATAAATTATACCATAAAAGGGAAGAATAATCTTGATGATGTAGTATTCGATATAATAAAGACAGCGTCCTGAGGTTGTATGATCAGAATAAGCGAGTTTTCTTTTTCCAAAAGGAGTGTGAGCATTAGCAACCTGAACTATAATTTGAGAGCGCAACCAGCTTAGTTTTGCATCAGCAGCTGAACCCATATCCTGTATGTTTTTTGTAGTATCAAATCATGGAGAAGTGTGCCATGTTCCATAATACTGATGGTACTGCTCATGTTCTTTACTTTTGTATATGCAATTGAATGAATGCCAATTGTATTATAAGGCTATATAAAGAGATTAGCTATGCTGGAGAATATTAGCTTAATTTCTTACATTAATAATGTTATAGGGTATAGCATCTAGGCTGGTCTTGAATTTCAGTATATTGATTCCAAAGTTTACGTCTAAGAAGTAGGGTTACATGGGAACCAAATGTTTTATTTCTTTTAAGTAAGTTCATTATAAAGTTACGATACAACTATAATATATACCGATCGATATACTTACGGACAATCAAGAACGGCAAAAACATTGCACCTGAATATATAACAAACTAAAAATACCTGTTGGTAAAGTTCTGTAGCATTTGAAATATCTCTAGATATTCTTTTGGTCCAAAAGATTTACATATTCAGAGATCATATATGATATTTTTCTATATTATTTAAAGCACCCTTGCCAATAAGATGGAGAAGCATATTCAATATCGGGTGAAGAAACTGCAGTAGAGTTGTCGAATCAACATTCTTCAAACTGTTGATTGACTGAAAAGGAGTTCAATGGATTCAGATTGTTATTTGTTCACATGAGCCCCATAAACATCTTATCTTAACATGCATACATATGAATCAGTGCTTCTTTAGTGGATCACATAATTCATATCACATACATAATATTCATGATATCCATTTTACGCTTTAACTAATGCATGAACTAACACTCTAACAGTATGAAGTATGAACAATTATGTAATGAGTATTTAACTAATATGAAGTATGAAACACTTCTTTAGCTAATGGAAAGGGTACCTCAAGGAGCTTAGAGCCCCAAGGCGGGCTCGTACGAAGAGTGTGTCTCTCATTTATTTTATCTTTAAGGGAGGTTTCATAATAACCGTATAACATTTGGTGGTGTTGTACAAATAAGCACATAAAATGTAGCATACCTTGCCACTATCTTGAAGATAGTGAGGAACCAGCTCAAACAGTTTCAGCAGCTGTAGGCAAACACCCCTTGCGGCTGTAATCGGAAAAGCTCAACCCTTTACCCATTTACTTTTAGTAATTATCTCAAAGCATAGAATTTATACCTGAAACTTATTCTGAAACAGAAGTACCATCTATGAACACGACTCTAAGAATTGACATATCTGATAAAGTAATTTAAGACGATCGACACTATTCTTGCAATCTTCATTCAATGTCATCTAGCTCAGCAACTTCCTACCAGTACATATCACCAAGTTATAATCATAAAAAACAAAAAATAATTCAAAAAGTATATACGATGATCAAATCACCTAATTTGAAGTCTGAATATCCTGCAACCAATATAACACAGTCACTTTGATATATACGTCTTGCTATAACATATTAGTTCTCGTACTGATAGTTAGAGGTTTTTTAAGCACTAACCTCATCAGGGTTTTCAATCTCAGTCATATCTTACGCTTTAACTAATGCATGAACTAACACTCTAACAGTATGAAGTATGAACAATTATGTAATGAGTATTTAACTAATATGAAGTATGAAACACTTCTTTAGCTAATGGAAAGGGTACCTCAAGGAGCTTAGAGCCCCAAGGCGGGCTCGTACGAAGAGTGTGTCTCTCATTTATTTTATCTTTAAGGGAGGTTTCATAATAACCGTATAACATTTGGTGGTGTTGCACAAATAAGCACATAAAATGTAGCATACCTTGCCACTATCTTGAAGATAGTGAGGAACCAGCTCAAACAGTTTCAGCAGCTGTAGGCAAACACCCCTTGCGGCTGTAATCGGAAAAGCTCAACCCTTTACCCATTTACTTTTAGTAATTATCTCAAAGCATAGAATTTATACCTGAAACTTATTCTGAAACAGAAGTACCATCTATGAACACGACTCTAAGAATTGACATATCTGATAAAGTAATTTAAGACGATCGACACTATTCTTGCAATCTTCATTCAATGTCATCTAGCTCAGCAACTTCCTACCAGTACATATCACCAAGTTATAATCATATAAAACAAAAAATAATTCAAAAAGTATATACGATGATCAAATCACCTAATTTGAAGTCTGAATATCCTGCAACCAATATAACACAGTCACTTTGATAAATACGTCTTGCTATAACATATTAGTTCTCGTACTGATAGTTAGAGGTTTTTTAAGCACTAACCTCATCAGGGTTTTCAATCTCAGTCATATCCTCATTATCAGTTGGTAATGCTAGGAACATGTTAACGTTAGAATTCGTGGTTTACCATGTGGTGCTTCCAAGACCTATCAAAATAAGTAAAGGTGGGTAAGACAGAGTTTTCGTCTTGAACCTCGATCTAGACTTAAATGAAATACAAAGTCAGCAAGTTTTTCAAGATTCGATGTAGACAATTGCACCCGTTACTGACAACCACATCTTTTTACTTTGGTGTATCTGATTACTTATCCTAACATAATGCACATAAAAAAAATCAACGCAATAATAAAATAAACAAAATTATTGAAACAATGATATAAACAAAAAAATATTAAATTGCAAATAGACCAAAATATGTATCATAAATCTGCTTATATACCGGGAACATGCTTCAAACCTTCCCTGTAATGCTACTAACCACAACAGCAACTTTTATAAAAACATAAGAGTTTTTGTTATTTAATTAGAAGAATGCATAATTATAAAAAATAGTTTAAAGAAACATTACACAGCATGTCAAGTGTTCATGGTTACAAACCTGTGATGAAGGAAACACACAAACCATAGGTTTAAAAAAATTCCAAATCGACTACAGAATTAGAAGTCACAATCATTAGACAAGATGGTTGAGGAAAAGATGAAATTAGGGTTTGGAAAAAAAAGTATAATATGAATGAACTGATTTTTTTTACGTTAGATTAGGAGATGAATGAACCTGTATATATTTTCCTATGTTTATATGTTTGATTAGGGTTATTTAAGGATTCTCATAATTATCTCATATCAATACCTATAGCCATTTATATATTATCGTATGCAACATAATTATCAAAATAACTTGTTGCCTTAGTGGTAAACACACAAGTTATTTATACTAATTTTACAAAAGACCCAAGTTCGAATCTCACCATGGTCATTTTTTATAAAAATCTATTTTCAGAAACAATTGTTTAAAAATTTCGAAAATTAATACATTAAATCCGAAAAATAAATAGTATTGCTTAGGTGGATTTAAAAATTGTTTATTAAATTGCTTAGGTGGACATATAATGCTTAGGTGGCATAAAAATGATTATGTGGCATTGAGGTGGCATTGAGGTGGCATTGAGGTGTCATTGAGGTGGCATTGAGGTGGCATTAATGTCAAACGCCTCCTGTTATATATAATATAGATATATATATATATATATATATATATATATATACTAGTAGGGTACCCCGCGCGTTGCGGCGGCGCGTACCCTAAAACTAAATTTTTTGGCGTGCAATGTTTTTCGATTAAAGTTTTGGCGAGCGGAGGCCACCTAGACCATGTCAAGGGGTGGTGATGCCGACATATGCCGTTAGCGGCGGTGACACATTTAGTTGGTGGCATCGATTGCTATTTAGCACAAGAGTGCCAATTTACGTTTTTGAAAAAAAGTGAGAGATGTGATTGGTCTTTTGTGTGTTTATTTGTGGGTTTTTATACCCATTTTGTACTAATGGGGCTGTTACAATACATGACTTTTAAAGTCATAAAAGTGGGCTTTAATAGACTGCAAGTTATTCATAATATACACGTCAAAATGACTATGTTAAGTTATTCATTTATAGACTGCACGTACTTTATTTATCATCAGAGTCTTTAAATAATTATTTTTATACTTTATCAAATTGTTGACACAAATGTAAATTTCTTTTTTGTTACATATAAAGAACAAAAATAGGGTAGGAGTATATTACGAATCTTATATTCGTATTACAAATGCTAAATACCCTGATCCCACGTGTTTCATTTTAACCCTAAAACACATATCAAACCATCCGCCCCCATTGTCTTCTCTCTCATTTCAGTACATACAAACACCACACCAAATTCATCTCCCTCTGCCCTTCAATTAATTTTCACAAACACAAACAACCACAACCTTTTAATCTATGTCATTAACCGGATGATACAAAAAATAATCAAACCCTTATACCCCATGCGGTTCGAATATTAAAGACAACACACAAGAGACCTCAAATCATTAATACTTCACTTTTATGCTCGATTCATGAGATGGTTTGTCTACAAGATCCAAAACGGGTCTCGGGTAAGGTTATGATTTGATTGTGTTTTGTTTGTCTCTAAATCGAAACAAAGAAAGAATTTAGCAAAGTTGTTATACTTCTTTCTTTATGTTCGGATATTGAAAAGAGGTTTATCTTCAACAAGATCTGTGAAGAGATGTGTATTTCGTTTATGTGAAGTTCTTTAAGGTTCTTCAAATCTTATATGAGATGCGAAATAAACCAGTCCGAGATCTTCTGCACCGTTTCATTTTGGTTTTATTCTTGTTACGATCTATGATGATTGTTTTTCATTCGTGTTGTTTAACTTTAAGAGATCTTGATTTATTTGTAACACACGAAAAGAGAACTAAGATATATTTCATTTCATTTAGTTTCAACCGGTTATAGATGTATGGTGACGTCGATTGTTATCGTTGACGTGATGAGGTGGTGATGGGTTTTTTAGGTTCGATGGATTTGTTGTTGGCGAGTGGTTAATGTGGTTTCGATATTTAATATGTGTATCAATGTGTTGTATATAATGCATATGTGGTTGTAAGTCTGAAATTTTGTGCTTTAATGTGTTGTACATCATGCTTTATTACTTGCAAGTCTGAAAGTCTGAAAATTAAATAGGAGAGAGAGTCGTTTGTGCATTATAAGTAGTAGTGATTAAATGGATTTTCATAATAAACCTCCAACTTTAGACTATTTGCTCTTTTGCCCTTGTTGTAATATAACACATAAAATATGCTATAAAATTTGCATATTCAGCCCCTCTTCGAACTTCTGAATTTATTCTTTAGTCCTCAAAGTGAACAAAATAAATATAAACTTGTCGCTATTAATCCCTGGACCTCGAAACTTTGCGGCCAAGTAATTAATTACGGCGTAACTAATTATCCGAGTTACGCCGTAATCCTTTATACGCTCAAGATTATCCACTCCGACATTATCTCTACGGCGTAACTATTTTCATGTTACGCCGTAACCTTCACAAAAATAATTATGACGTAACCATAAGAGTTTGTTACGCCGTATCCTTCAAAGCTTCTTACTTACGCCGTAACATTATTAAGCAGTTACGACGTAACCTTCACAAATAATTCATAGGCCTTTGTAAATCAATCTTCAGAACATAGATTTGGCCTTTTATCACTTCTTTTTAGCTCCAGCGCCTCATTTATCCTGAAATGCAAATATGAACGTATATGAACGAATTAAGTACCATATTAATACAAATGAGGCCATAAACACGGGAATTTGAAATATAAAATATCAGGCTAATTTGATGTTATCAAGTCTCATCAAAATCTGTTTTTCCGGTTAATCGTCACAAGGTACCCGCTTTCAAAACGTGCGGGTGCACTGCTATATACTATATATAAAGGAAAAACCAAAAAGTAAAAAGTGAAAAGTGAAAAGTTGAAACTAAAAGAGGAAATGTAAAAGACATATATTTCAGAAGAAAACTATTAATACACATAGAAAACCGAGTTGACCCAGGATGCTTCAAACCCTGCGGGTTGACACGGTTTAATTTGACATGTTTTCGACCCAACCTGTCGGGTTGACTCGGTTTAAATCGACCCATTTTTTGACCGAAATGGTTCAACCGGTTGTACCACCCTGGTCGAACTGGGTTTCAAATTTGAAAAGATTGTATGAGAAATGATGAAGTAGTTATGGAACCCGTGACAAATTTGGAAATATGAGAGACCAAGTAATTCTAGCTTTTTGTAATTTATTTTGATTTGACACATGTACTTTGTCATTTGTATAATGTTATTTTGAAAAAGGTTGGTCTTGCACCACTTAAGGGACTAACATATATAAATCGTCTTTTAAAAGTTAATATATATTGTATAGCCCTTTGTCCAGTATATCAATAATGTTATCTAAGTTTATTAGAATCACAAAAATTAAACATTATTGTTATCTTTAGTGATAATTATTTGTACCCCAAAACAAATAGCTTTGAATAATGCTTAAATATCTATGCAAGTTGATAGTACAAAATAATATTATTATGGTGATAATTTGTAAGTTACAAGTTTAAAAGCCACACACCAAATGATAAACGATACATATGTAAAAAAAATAGTTATCACTGCCTAAATTACCGACAAAGCAAGAAAATGCGGTCATACACGTTGGCTATACCTCTAAACTACAATATAATATTGCCAATTATATAATATCGTTGCTTTTTGTAATGCTTGAATCTATTATTACTAAAATCTTAATAACTTAAAAAAATCCTATTAGAAAATATACTCCCATACTTAGATCGACTCCACATAATTTTCTTGAAAACTGTATATTTCTGCTGCTATGCATCCACGCATCAGAATTATAGTTATTCGAAAATGATTCTCTAATGCTACAAATACATTTTGTTGAAAGAAACTTAGGGGTCGTCGGAATTTTGCAGAAAACTAGACACCGCTGCCGCTAGGTGTGGGTACTCGTCTAGTATATAAAATGGAGACCATTTTCAACTTTCAATCCTAACAATTTATCCCACATTTGTTGAAGAAGGAAATTGTTTGTTACTAATATACCATAGCGTGCATGAGAAACTCGTGTTGTGAATAGTATTATGTTTTCGAACATGTCATCCTCTTGCAAGCTAAAATAGTTGGTGAGGTGATGACGGATTTGAAAGTTAATACGAATTGTCGAATTCTCAATTATTATTTTTATTGTCTTTCGTCATACTCACTATAAAACATGTTTTAGGGACATTGGTTTAGTCATTAAGTTCACATGGCGTAAAATGAAAGAATACTTTGAAAGCCAATTGATTAAGAATAAGAATTTGAGAATCAATAAGTTTGTTGTGAAATTGAGTTATGTGATTTATCATTAATTAAATCAAAACTAAAGGGAAAAAAAGGCCAAACCATTCTTTTCATAATTTTAAACTTGAATATAAATGAGCATAATATTATAATTGACAAATTAAATTTACACTAAATTCAAGGTTAAATCTAAGCGAATATCCAGTTTAACTCAAAAAGCAATATATACTTTGGTCCTAATGTGATCTTACACTAATACAACAACGATATTCAGGATCAACAACCACTATTACAATTCTCATGTTAGGCTTATCGTCTTTGAGTATTCAAGGATTTCTATACCCATATGCCATACACGCGAGTTAAAAGTTGTATTATTATGAGAATTTTTGGAAAATTGAGGATTTTATGAGTCTTCTCGTTCGAAACCAATTGAGGTATACTATGATGAATGATATATAAAAGTCTTAAAGACAACTTTTTGAATGTTTGGCATACCTTTCAAGCTAATCTTAAGATGAGTCATACTTGATGGCTAGAAAAGAAGTAATGGACTTATTTAAACTAGGGAAGCAATTGAGAACATAAATATGTGTACAATCAGAATTTACACATTAAGCATTCAACAAATCTTAGCGATTAGCACTGAATGAATCAAAAGCGCTGAATGATTCAATGTTAATGAATGATTGTGATTCTCTGAGAAACATATTGTTTGACAACCATTTTGAAAGAAAAGAATTAGATAACTAGTGTGACTTTTTTTGTATGATTTAGCACTACATAAAATATGTAATTTTATAATTATTTTGACATGATGGAAATTTTAATATAACGATAGTGAGCTAATGAACAATTTAATTAAACATATGCTAGTCTATTGCAAATATAAAAAAAGTTTACATAAAAGACATGCTCTTATAATTGTTAACTAATCTTACTTTTTCTGTTCGATCAATAATACTTTGTATAAATATGTATAAAAAACTGACTAGTTATAATACCCGTGCGCGTATGGTGTTTTGACAAAAATAAATTATTTTGTATTAATACTGAATATTGTGTCTTTAAAGGTATTTGCATATAATTATATAGTTATAAGTTTCGTGCACGCACGAAGTTTACACATAAATGAAATTTATTTTAACATTTTAGTTCAGTATATACACATATAAGAATTTGCCCATGAAAATTGTGATATAAGTACAACTAATACTTATGCACGAGTTTTTCATTATGCATTAATATCATTAGAATTTGGTAAAATATTTGTAAAAATTTCAATCAGGTAACTTAAGATTTAATTTTATTTAGGTGACAAAGATGTTGATGTTGTTATTTAAATTTCACTACTGATATTATGTTGTACACATGATCAAGTTTAATATCACATAATGAGCGTTGATTATATTAAAGTATACTCCTTAAAGTTTTTTAAAAATGTTTTTCTATATATCCTTATATAAATAAATAAGAATTACATGAGTCATTGTTATAAGTACAATCGCGTATATTTATTTTTATATTAATGTAACCCGTGCTTACAATTTGATAAATATTCCCATTTTCAGTCATTTAGCCGTATTAAAAATGTAAACTCGTGTCCACATAGGTTAAACTTCTAAAAATAGAATAAATGAGTCCTTATTGAACGTATATAGTAAAAAAAATGATACTTATAATCTTATGCAAATTCTTGTTATTTTAAAACAACATATACATCACACGATTTTGCTTACGTGGCGAAATCAAGCTCTCATATTGACCCAATTATTTTTTCAATAAGAATGAATTGATAAAATTACTTCGAAATAATGTAATTTTTTTATTATAATTATTATATAATATATAAAAGATTAATTATCATGAGGTGGTAACATATAGTACAACATGAATAAAAGAAACATTGCATAACAGTTAGCTGCTGAATGAGAGGGCTATCTCTTTGACTATGGCCCACTAAGAATTGAATTGAAGCATACATCGCCTACTTTCTGGTACCAAACAACCTTCTCAGTGACCGAATAAGAGATGCATGCTTAATTATCCTATTAGATGGCTATCAAACACTCTCTAAGTTTTCAAAACAACCTAGAGCCAAAGAAATTATCAAAATACAAAAATAACGTCCACTACACAAAAATGTAATTCATTCAACAAATTTTTTTTCTTTTACTCCTCGTGCTACTCCTTTTATATATTAAAATTTTAGATTTGTGGTAGGACAAGCTGCTTTGAAAGCCGTTTTGTACAAAGTGGCAAAACACGAGAAAGAGTGCATTGAAAATCAACATGTTTTATTCCTTTCGATTTTGATACTTTTGGTTTTCTTGCACCTGAAGCAGTGGAGTTCCTCAACATAGTCAAATGAGTTATGCATAGCAATGTTATGACACCTAGATCCGCAGATGTAGTTTTCAAAAGAATTAGCTTTGCAATCCAAAAAAAGAATAGCGGCGCAGCTTGTTGCCCGTTTGCTTTTCACTTCTATGTAAACCCATAATTTAAATATATAAAAGGAATAAAATGTATATGGATAAATGTATGTAAATTTGCTACTTGATATATACGAGCAGTTATAATGTTTTTCATTGTTACAAATAGTCAATGAAAGTGCCGGCGTGAATTAACCCTTTTACCCAAAAAAAACAGTTAAAGGTCGGTTTATTAAAAACAGTTACTCATAATTTTACTGCAATATTTTCATCATTACATGTAGATCTACAACACTCAAATATTTGCAATCTATCATTTTTAGAGCAAAAGCAATGTATCACGTTGTCGAAAGTGTCCCCTTCGTGATTCTTTCTCCAAACACATAAACTAGTTGCCACTAAACTTCAATTTGCTGTTGAGTAACATATCTTTCTTCAACCTTTTATCCTACCATCCCACATAGTTTTAACACAGAAGTTGATGGTTACTAATATACCATAGTGTATGTGTGCTTAACATGTTGAGAATAGCATTATGTCTTCAGATATTTCGGCGTTTGTAAGGTTGAAAAAAATCTTATGAAAGCTGTCATATCCGGAAACTGATAGCAACTCTTAACTTTTAATTTTCTTCTAATTTGGTACTCTAAAACATGTTTCGGTGATATTTAACTTCACACAGGTTAGAAAGAAAACGAACTGTGAAAACTAATAAAGAAACAATAGAAATGTAAAATTGTACCTTAGTTTTTTTGGTTAGAACGCAATGTGGAATTATATTGATTAAAAGGTTTGAAGGCTAACCATATATAGCAAGAAGTATTCATATTGATTAAAAGGTTTGCATTGCAGGCTAACCATTAAAATATCAAGTATTCATATTAATTAACAATCAACAAATTTGGCATGTGTTTCGATCTAATCATAAGAGGAGACACACTTTAAGATTAGAAAAGAAGTAATGAACGGATTTAAACTAAAGAGGCGCTCAAAAATGAAAGGAAAAGTTTGTTATTCATGCAATTTAAGCCAATAACACTATATGCCTTAAGAACATGTAGTTAGAAAGTAGAGTTGAAGAAAATAGATAGAAAAGGTTTAATGGTCTAACGACTACTAACTTATTGTGAGCTCATAAACAGGACGCGTTTGAAAAGTCGTAAAATAATCTATATGCATGTTAACTGAAAAGGATATATGAACTAAATGAACGTAGTTGATGAGGATTATAACATAAAGAAACCATGGTAATATAACTTGGGCACCTTAATGAAGTTTCATAATACGTATAGATACTTGAAGTTCTTGATTCATGCTCCATACACATAAATACTAGTTGCTTCTAAACTTCAATATAGAATTTCAAGTGACATTTATTTCTTTCACCCACTCTTGCATTAATCTTTTCTTTCCATGTAGTACATGACAATGGTTTCTTTCATAGAAAAACTTTTAATCTATACGAATCACACAAAATCCAATAAATTAAAACAACACAAAATTAAAAAACCAATCAATCTCTTAAAAAAACACCAAATTAGTATCAGTTTACTTGTTCTCACCCGAATAAAGTATTTGTGGCTAACAAATGTACGTGATTTAAATTTGTCTTCGATATCTTAACTTGGTATATAAACATGCCTAAATTCTCCATTTCATAACTCTTTCTAATGTCAAATCCAGCAAGGGCACCCCCTTCTCTTCTTAGGTGCAGCCTCTATAGAAACCTATAAAAAGCACAAGAAGATAATTTATCATCACACAACTCAACTCAATGCCGTAAGTATGTAATTATTTAGCAATTATACTATTACCTACATCAAGACACGTAATGGTATGTTTGTTCAAAGATTTTACAATTATCTTTGTAAACCTAACTAAATTGCCATCACTATATGACTACTTATAGAAGTAATTTTTATTATTGGGTTTAGAGTCTCTTCTCTAGTACTTATTAAGAGTTTACCGGTATTCTTGAAACTTAAATTGACTTAAAAGTGAGTAAAGTGTTTTGACTAAAATGCCCCGTAATACCAACCGTCTTGAGATTGGAAAAGGGTTCCCGACTAGCAATAACAGTTAAAATCACATCATACGTGTTGGGTAAGCCTTCAAGAGTAAACATAACAATGTCATCATTACTAAGAGGAGAACCAAGGCCATTCAAAACCAAAGCAATTGATTAATTTTCTGAAAGTATGCATCAATTGTTAAATCCCCAAGCTTTAGATTACGTAACTCCGCCTTCAAAGCCATAGCTCGAGGGCGTTTATTGTCTTGAAAAATCCCCTCAAGACACACCCACGCCTCTTTTCCAAGACCGAATGATGAAGTCGATTTTGAGCCATTCCGCATCCTTAGGGGTGGAATCCGTAGGAGGCGTAGTGGATGAAGAAGCTTCAGGATCAACAAGATGATCCAAGATGTCATATCCATGACAAAGGTGAGAAAAATAATATACCAATGATGAGTAATTCATCTCATCAACATCAAGCTTAATCGGAACAAAAGTAGTCAATTGATTCATCGCCATTAGTTTATCCGATAACGTGAGGACAAGTGGGGGAGGGTTTGTATCCGTAGTCATTGTGGAAAACGTTTAAAGTGTAGTAAATTAAAAGGTTGAACAATTAACAATTAATGTAATCGTAGGTGCATAGTATACGCAATACACTGTTGGGTGAAAAAAAATATTTAATCGTTAGGTGTAATAGAGTGAATCGTAGGTGTAGTAATTGTTACGATCCTAATACTAATAGTCTAACAAATAATGCTTAAAAACTTTTAATTGCCACGAGATTTAAAACACACATACTTAACAAATGAAAACTTTTTAAGCTAAGTTGTTACGATCGATCTATGGATATCACTTAGTCAACTTTTAAAACACACGACTTTAGTATTTTTATATGCGGCGACAGGGCCATCCTATGAAATTATGAATTTTTTAGGGCTCTGGACGAAATTAAAAAACTGCCTTTTTGAGAAGGAATGTTATATGTGAAGTGTCACCGTTAATAAAATATAATGCAATCAGTTATCTAAAAGTTCTAACATATTACTCATTTAAAATATTTTCTCATCTAAATACTTTTTTTTTTTCGTTAAATGTATATGCACATGCATATAATTATTAACGGGACAAATTTTGAGGCCCCTTAAATTTTTGGGGACATGTGCAGTCGCTCACCTTAAACACCCTCAAAGACGACCCTGTGCGGCGACACGATTTCTCAACTTTTAAAGCACACGCTCATAGAGAGTCTACTACTTATAAAGGTGGTCATCACATTTTTATTAAAAAATTTATGTGTATGATTATACCCTCAATTAAAAATTATAACGTCTATAACTAAATTAATATTTTAAATATTTATAAATTTTTAACTTTTATCACTTTTTTTTCTAAGTTATAACTATTTCTCGCAATAATTACAAATTGAATTTATAAGTTTTGCATCAAAGTTCCAGAATCACTATTTCGCAAATATAACTTATACCGTCATTTTGCGCGAGTACTATAAACGTCAATTTGGAGTTAGAAATGGCATGTCTTTCTTTCACGATCGAGCTCATGACAAGTCTTGCATTTTCTTTTTTTTTCTTTTGATAGGAATATTGTCTTGTGACGAAGCAGGCCCTAGTTGCTTTTAAAGTTCAATCCGGTTCCTTCATTCTATGTACATAAAAGGCTTTTAATTGTTACTGATATATATTTATAATCTTTTCCATCATTACACATAGAAAATGGAAGTAAGTTATATTAAGCATCTATGTAATCTCATATATTTGTGAAACTTGTCTTGAATGAAAACATCACTTCCTATTTGGATTCTATGGAAGTTGTTAGAGTTCTGTTAAAATTCAAATTGTTACTTACAGTTTTACCACAATGTGTTCCGTCGTTACAAATAGCAAACGTAAGTTGTTCTTAAACCTTCTAAAGAAAACAGAAACAATCACTTTATGTGTTGCTTAGTGCATTGTCTAAATTTGGGTGAATCGGGGGTGTTATATAACAATGCGAAAGCAAAAGTATGTTGACATTGCTTATATCCTTTTTTTTTTCAGGTAAAGTGCAAAAAATTGGTATTATTGATGAGAACAATAGTTAAGTGCAAAATAAACCCATGGTGTAACTCCACAACCAAATGAGTCTTAACTCATAGGCATATCGAAACATAAAGGACAAAGCGAGTTAAAACATTTGCAATCTTTCATATTCAGACAACATATAATTTCATGTTGTTACTTTTATGTTTCGTGCTCTAAAACCATAAAAAGTTGCTTACAAACTTGAATTCTTAGTTCTATACTAAGAAACAAATCTTTCTTTCATGAACTCTTGCATTATCTAATTCATTCCATGTACTTAAAAAAATATATATATATGCTCTGGAGAAAGAAATTGTTTGCGACTAATATATCATAATGTATGTGAGCATTATGCGTCTAGAATAATATGATGTCTTCAGGCGATCATCATGGATGAGTTAAGAAAACGTAACTCGTCATGTGTTGTATGCCGGGAAATTCATATGAACTCTTGACAATTTCATATGAACTCTTGACAATTTTTTAAATCTTTTTTTTACAGTGAAATATGTTTTGATGGAAACTTGTTTTATCTTTGAGTCACATGTTAATTAGAATGAAAAAAGGTTAAAACCGTTTAAGATGTTAACATACTTTAATCACAGCTGAAAATTCATAACAAGGATATCCTTTAAAATGTCTTTCTTTTCATCTAGTGCCATGTATTTTCATGCAGCGACGGAATCAGGTCTGGTAGTCTCGTGGTGTCACGAGACTTTCATAGAGTTCTGGATAACAATCTTAAAGTTTTTATTTAACTCAATCGTTCCAACACTTGATGAGTAGAAAAAGTAAGTAATAATGAACAATTTTAAATTATGGAAGCAATCATTGTAGCACTTGCGACGACCAAAACTCCGAAATGTGGAAGTTTGAAGTAGAAGATGTGATAGGGCAGGTACTATACATTCCAAAAACTATTTTTACCCGTTTGACCATTTTTTACATCTTGAGATTGTATTTCTTATCTATGAAAACTCGATTTCTGAATGCCAGTATTGTAACATAGCGAGGCCGAGTATGGAATGCTCCTCAAATCGCAACTAAACAGAATCAGCAGGTGGGCTTTCCAAAGATTCAAGCACGGGTTATATTGATGTTTTGTTCATTTGTTATGCATGTGGACAATAATTCTTCATAGAAAGATCGACATAGAAAGTACTAAATATTATTACTCTCTATTTCACATCAGTGATGCCTTCTTAGAGGTATTTGGAAACTTCCTTTTCACACGCCAAAAAGTTATTGTTTGGTGTTGGTATGGTTTACGTAATTATATCGGAGATTACTTGGGTATGTTCCATGTGTTGGGGTCGGGTCGGAAAAATAAGCTATTAAGACCTAACGCAATTGGTACCAAGAAGAAGAGTACTGGATTGACCTGTATTAGTTATCCATGTGAAATTATAGTTTGGGTTGCTTCGATCAAAGTCCATTAGGGTAGCCAACAATTGCCGTCAATACTTGACTAGGCGTGTGCAGAAAGTGGATTGGTACCGAGAAGAAGAGTACTGGATTGACCCGTAACAAAACTGGCCTGATTTGTCCCGTACCAAAATTGAGCCACTCAAAATTAACCCGTTTTCATCACTTACACAACTTATATGACTCACCATTTTTCCACATCTATACTGGTAGGATTCTCTTCATTATGTTTCACTAACACCAGCATCAAAAATATTTTTTTTATCAATGAAGCTGATTTTAAAAGCGTGACTGCAAAAGAAATTGGTTTTAAACCCGAGGAGCAAAAGTTGGTGTTAAGAGGAAGGGATATGGGTGTGAAGAGTAATAGATCTTAATCGAGAATTTACATACCAAAAAGAGGATTGTGAAAACGGTGAAGAAGTAATGGAAACCGTTGAGGAGAACAATCAGTTCGCAGAATATGTACCTTTTCTTGCTGGATTCTTGTTATATGTAAAATTGATTATGTGATTATTTTGGCCTAACAATATGATATAATGCTTTGATGTTCCGATAAAGTGAGCCATTATCAACTCGTTTAAGGATTAAACAATCTGTAGATACGTTTCCAGTTAGGTGTTGTGAATCTATTTATTTAAGAAAATTGAAAAATTCCTTTCAAAACGCATGTCCAAACACCCCCTAACCATTTGAATCATGCTACCTCCATTGGTAAATTTTGTTTACGATGGCTTAAAAGTTTGAAATTTTAGTTAGTTTTCCCTAACTATATATGATGTTTGTTTCTTTAATCTTTATTGTTAAGGTGGCTAGATTTAGTTAATTTAACCAAGGACAAAGAATGATGATTAAACGTGCCATCTTGTATATGAAGGTTATTCAAGATCCCGAATAGTCAACATCCCATGTTCTTTACTCATCGAGATTACAAATACAAGTTATTCATTCTATAACTTGAGTTTATTTTTGCTGCATACATTGCAGCTTTAGACCAACTATAAATCACATAGATTATGATTTCTTATTTGCATTCTCTAGTTGTAAGTTTGGCTATGTATGTATGTTTTGTGAGAATCCCGATCAGGAGTGCAAGAATAAGTTATGACCCAAAACTTATATAGATTTCAGTAAGTAAAGGCTTAGGAAAAATCAGAGGTTCTTATTTTAATACTAATAAGTGTAACCTTATCCCACATTGGTTGAAGATTGAATCTGTTGATTACTAATATACCATAAGTGTATGTGTGTTAAATGTGTTGAGACTAGTATCATGTCTTTGGATGTTTCAAATCTGTCAGGTTAAAGAAACTTGGTTAGATTTGGTATATCCGAAAACTCATATGAACTCTTAGCTTTTTTTCCTTTAATTTAATACTCTGAAACATGTTTAATCCTTAATTTCACACATTTCAGAAAATAAAACAAAATTTTGAAAGCTAATAAAGAAACAATAGAAACATTCGATCTAACTCGATATACAACAACGACAGTGACTATCAACAAATACTATTTCAATCATCTTGTTTAGATACTTATGGACTTTGAATATTCAAGGATTTCTAAAACCAGGTTCATACAAACGGTTCTCTATATTCCAAAATCCTTTTTACAAGCACGTGCAAGTTTTAGGTACATTTATTATGGGTATATCTCAAGGACCAAAGATTTTGAAAATCTTATTTCAAATCTGTCGGGTTAAAGAAACTTGGTTAGATTTGGTATATCCGAAAACTCATATGAACTCTTAGCTTTTTTTCCTTTAATTTAATACTCTGAAACATGTTTAATCCTTAATTTCACACATTTCAGAAAATAAAACAAAATTTTGAAAGCTAATAAAGAAACAATAGAAACATTCGATCTAACTCGATATACAACAACGACAGTGACTATCAACAAATACTATTTCAATCATCTTGTTTAGATACTTATGGACTTTGAATATTCAAGGATTTCTAAAACCAGGTTCATACAAACGGTTCTCTATATTCCAAAATCCTTTTTACAAGCACGTGCAAGTTTTAGGTACATTTATTATGGGTATATCTCAAGGACCAAAGATTTTGAAAATCTTATTTCTCATTTGGAACCAGTATAACTTTTGTAATATCTTATATTCATCTAGTGATGTACATATTTTCGGAGGAAATTTAAGTAGTCAACATCTCATGTTCTTTACTCATCAAGATTACAAATACTAGTTATTCATTCTATAACTTGAGTTTATTTAAGTTGCATAAATTGCAGTTCTAGACCAATTGTAAACCAAACGTCCTGTGCAATAGAAGTGGTGAATATCCTTTTTATTGCTTGAAAGTATATAAAATGAGAATATAAACTACCGTATCTTATTTGTTTTCTCTAGCTGTAAGTTTTGCTATGCAAGTGTGTTTTGTGAGAATCCCAGATCATGAGTGCAACAATAAGTTAGGGCCAAAGCAAGTATCGTAATACATAATGTAATTCCTTCAACGACTGAACATGTAAACGCTTAGAGAAAATCACATGTTTTTTAAAAATATATTTTCATGTTATCCAAATTGTCACCTTCATGTTTCATGCTCTAACTCTTGAGTCATATCTTTCTTTTCATGTACATGAAATAGTTTTGCAGAAAATATAATACAGTGAAATATGCCAACCTTGTATCCCTAACATCCTATCCCACATAGGTTGCAGAATGAAGTTGTCGGTAACTAATATACCATAGTGTGCGTTAGTCAGATGTTATTAGACTAGTATTATGTTTTCGGCTGTATGATCAACCTCATGCTTGGGAAGTTTGCAAGCTAATAACACATAGCATGGTGTGATTCAGACAGCTCAAAATTAATATAAAATCTTAACTTTTTTTTTTTTTTTTTAATGGGGAATGATTAATGTATGTAAAATTGTTTCTTGATATATAGTTTTAATGTTCTTTTATTGCAACGAATAGCAAATGGAAGTGAAGTAAATTAAGCATTTACGTAAGACTTCATCGAAATTGGAAAGTATCAATCATGTTGCTTTTGGGAATGTTATATGGCAAATGCAAAAGCAAGAATATGTCTTCTTCAATTTAAATCGGCGACCTTTTAGTAAGGAGTTGAGATCGAACTCATAACCTATTCCTCCTAATTTATTTGACCCGTCAATTTTTTAATTGCGATGAAGTTATTGATACAAAAGCAAGAATATGTCTGTTGACAATGGGTATATCCTAGTTTATAGTAAACTACAAAATTATTACGGTAAGATGTTTGACCATATCGATTAATAATGACTTGTGAACATAACAAATTCTCTAAGTCTCTAATACAAGAACCAAAATGTGTCTCATTCAATAATTCATACACATATGGAAACGATTTATATATTAAACATTTACACTTTAGACTATAATAAGGTTAAAGCATTTCCAAGCTGTTTATTTTTAGATCTTGACATAAGCATGTTTGTCATAAACTTTGCCTAGGCTACTTGCAAACCTATATTTGTATATATGAGCATTCAAAACATTCTTACTAAATGGCATAATAAGTTTCCTAAACAATCTAGGGCTGAAACAAGTATGAAAACATAGGTAAGCTCCAACTTTCATGACCCGAAAACGTAATCCCACATTGGTTGAAGAAATAAATTGTTTGTTAATGATATAATGTAGTCTAAGTGAATTGCATGTGTCTAGAGTAGTTTAATCTTTCAGTTAGTTCACTCTCTGAAAATTCATATTACCCTTGACTTTTTTGTTCATCATTTTTATTTCTTTACTCGAATACGTGTTATGGCGCAACCATCTGAATCGTTAGTTTTACATATAGGTTCATACCACGCGCGAACTCTTAACATATTTCTGTTAATTTTTTACTCTAAAACATGTTTTGGTGGAGACCATGCTAATCTTTAATTTCACACAGTTTGAAAGGAAAACGAACTATGAAAGTTAAGAAAGAAACAATAAAAATGTAAAAATGTATCTTATTTTTTTTAATTAAAACATAACAAAATCGATACACGCATGATTTAACTCAATAGTCAACAACGAACATAGATCTCTTTAGATAATCCATACACTTATCATGAACATATTTTTATCAAAATTGAAAGTTCAAAACAATGATGTTCTTTGTAATATCTTATTTTCGTCTAGAGAGTTTAAAGTACAATCATTATAAGAATTTCAGAAAGAGGAATTATTTTAGAAGTCTCATTTCTTAATTGGAACCAACTAGCTACACACACTGATGAAGGATTTCAAAAGTATTAACCAAATATCTTCTGAGCTAACTGTAACAGAAGCTACACTTTGATAACTTAAAGAAGGGTAGTTAACAAATTTAAAGTACATAAGCAATTGAAAATTCGCGGAATCTTGTCGTATAATAATATTCATTCCAAGATGTCAAGCCAATATATGTCCTAAAAACATGTATGGTTCCATTCAAGTGGTAACATGTTAGACAAATCTATGACTATACTAGTTCCACATTTTGGGGCAATCAATTTGCTCAAATAAAGTTCTTGGTTGAGTTGGTGGTTTAAATCGTTTTTCATTTATACTGCAAATAAAAATCTTGTAACAAAGAGAAAATAAGTAACCATATATGTACCACCTGAGGGCGGCTCGATAAGATGTTTCATTCACCTTTGGTTTTTGGTTAACAATAACTTTTGACATTTTTGCTGACTAATTTACATGGTCTTCTAGCAAGTCGTCACAAAGATTTAATTAGGTAAAACTATCTGTTTTAGGAGGTTGACATGATTATTTCATGTTAGTTAATTTGTACCAAGCAAGGTTTAAACATGTCACTTTTCATACTTTGCCACTTTGTTATTGATAATCAATTGCCCATTTACCAACTCGGGCACTCCTTGTGAATAAGAGAAACTGGTAAAATGAAGAATGGAGTTGATGAGGATCAAACCATGAAGAGTTGCTCCTTGCCAATAGTATTATGTAAACTAGTTGCTTCTGAACATCAGTTTGGAGTTCAAACTTCCAAGTGACATCCTTTTTTCACTAACTCTTAATTACTCTTGCATTATCTCTTTCTTTCCATTTACATAAAAATCTTTTATATGAGACCAAGACCTTGTGTAACCTTTTATCCTAACATTCTATCCAACATTGGAGGAAATGAATTTTTTGTTAGTAATATACCATAGCATACGTGAACTGATTGTGTTTAGAATAGTATTATGTTTTCATAGTTGTTACACTCTGGCTAGCTAAAATAGTTAGTGAGGTGATGACAAGTTTGAAAGTTAATAAAAATTCTCAATTTTTTGTTTGTCATGTTTCGTTGTACTCACTATAAAAGATGTTTTACTGAAACCGGTTTAGTCTCTGATCTCGCAATGGAAAAATGTATATTTAAAGAATCAATTGATAAAGAACAAGAACGAGATTTGTCACCCCGTGCGTTGTGGCGGGCGTCAATGCATAAGCTGACGTGGTTTGATGAAATTTTCATTTTGAATCGATTTTAGTATATCTCATTTGTTTTTTCGATCGTAATGTCTTTGTAGATGTGTACTAATTAAGAGGTAAAAGTGGGTATGATTTATGTTAATGTGATCACTTATTGGCTATATAGAGATGATGTTTTTTTACTTGTCTAATAGAAGAAGCCTCGTGTATCAGAAGAAGCTTCTAAAAGGGAAAACTAAAAAACAGTTTAGACTTGTAACTCAAAAGCCCAATGAAAGTTATTTAACCATAAATTTACTTCACAAACCAATGAAGGATAAGAGTAATATACTTAGACTGTGTAATAGGCACCCGTCAACGTGTGCTTACCGCCAACAACACGTCCTTCGTTATTACATCTACCACCAACGACGCGTTCTTCCAATAAAAGAGTATGTTCAAACACAAAATTCTTTTATACGAACATTCTATCTCACATAGGTTGAAGAAAGAAATTGTTGGTTACTAATATACAATAGTGTACATGAATTCCTTGTGACTATATTAGTACTATGTTTTTAGGAATATCATTTCCGTAATGCTTAAAAGGTTTGAAAGCTAACCTTACATAACATTACAGAATTGATGCCCGGATAATTAATATGAACTCTTGGTCTTTTTTTTTTCACTCTTTTGGTAATCGTTTTTTATTTATATTTCTATCGAAGATCGCTCAGTCTTGTTAATGTTATAAATGTAAATAACCTGATTGACAAATAATGGCCAAAATTAGAAAGCAAAAACAAATTACACAAATACTGTCATAAGTTTTTAACATTGTTAAACTTAAGTCTAAATGACTTTTGGGTAAAAGGGTTTTTTACCCTGGTAAATATATTAACCAAAAAACAATAAGGTTTGGGTAATATGGCAAAACACCAAATTTGCTACGCACCATTTGTGCTTCCTACTTATAAATCTTACAAGAAAGACAAGCCAATCTTGTAAAAAAACAAAAACCTACCTAGATGACATAAAAATATAACAAGACAATACAGAAATTATGATTGGTATTTATAGGCCCGACACAGCTACGTAAATGTAAAAGAAATATAAATCGCTAAAACTTATTGATGTTGTGATGTGATTTCTCTCTTGAAAAATGCTTCGTATGCTGTTGTAGATCGTCCTTGTGGAACCCTACTTCATCCTCTGGAGAATTGTGGTGAGAAAGATATGTAAAATGCAAAAAATAAAGTTGATATTTATAGGCCTGACACAGCTACGGCGTAACCTTGAGTTGTGGTTATGCTGTAACTAGTGTAATCTTCAACGATCTTATCCATAAATAAATATTTATGACGTAACTTAGATGGATAGTTACGCCGTAACCTTCTAGGGTTTCGTTTACGTCGTAATCTCGTCAATATCTTGAGTCCCATTATGTTCACTTATTACGCCGTAATCTCATTCATTGGTTACGGCGTAACCTTCTTAGTCATGAAAATCTTCTAAGTCTTTAGAATGTTACGGCATAACCTCATGTGATAGTTACGCGGTAATCCTTGGTTAGTGTTGACTCGGTCTTCATGTTTGAATTCACAGTTACGGTGTAAATGGACAATGGAACTACGCCGTAACACCTTCACAGTCAACATACTAAAGTGTGTATCTTTGTAAGTTCTTTTCTAATTTCACGTCTCTTTTGTTCCGATGCTCATTTACAACCTGAAAACGAAATATAAAGAAATCAAAGCATTTATCCATAGTAATGATACGAATAATGAGCATATTAGAGGAAAATTGACACTTAAATATCAAGATTATTTGATGTTATCAGGAGTCATGAGGCCATAGTAGCTATGCGAAAGCACTAATTGAAATCAATGCTTTTGATGTGTTTCGAGAGACAGTTGTGTTGGCTGCCCCAAAACTTGATGGGAGTTGTTTTACTATGGAAAATATTCATATTGAATATGAGTGGAACCTCCCCGGTGCAGTACTTGCTTGTTATATGTTCATTCCAAAAGCGCCCCGAAACGTGTGGTCAGTGGAAAGTGTAAATGTGGGAATACTTCGAAGTTTAATGCTATTCAAATGAACAAATTTGAATATAGACCAGTTGCTCCCAAGAATACCAAGACTTATTTATAGAAAAAAGCACATGTTGATCTTTATATGTCCGAAAACGAAGTTCAGTGAGCGATGTGTAAAGTTTTACATAAACGGGTTCAAATAAGTAAACGCTAATCCTTTTTTCTTAGAAAAAATCACATGTTGATCTTTTAATACAATGCTTAAACATTTGCAATTTGTTATAAGAGCAATCACAACATATAATTTCATGTTATTCAAGGTGTTCCCTTCTTAATTCTTGCTCCAAACACATAAACTAGTTGCTTCTAAACTTTAATATGGAATTCCAAGTGACATGTATTACTTTCACTCACTCTTGCATTAATTTTTTTTTCCATGTACATTAAAATATTTTCTACTACTTTTACCATTTTTCTATGGACACCTTTTCTAACTTTCTACCCTATCATTATATTCCACATAGGTTGTAGAAAGAACTTGTTGGTTCCTTATATACGTAGATATTGTCAAACCATTTTTCATACTTTTAAACTTGAATATGAATGAACGTAATATTATAATTGACAAATAATATGTACACTAAATTCAAACTTAAATCTAAGCTAACAAATCCAGTACAATCTAACTCATATGTCTATTAATACTCATATCAAAACCATCTATATATGAAAATCACGAGGAGATTATCTTATTTTCCATCTATTGTCATATATATTTTCATCCTAATGTGATCTTACACCAATACAACAACTATATTCATGTTCAACAACTACTATTGTAAAGTAAACATTTTACTCTCTTTGACTACAAGTATGAAGGACAATCTCATATTTTCAGTTTTCAAATTAATAAGAACATAAAATTTTCATGTTGTTACCCTCATGTTTCGTAAGAACATAAACTTCAATTTATAGTTCGATGTAACATATCCTTCTTTCACCAACTCTCAGCATTATCTAATTCTTTTCATGTACTTCAAAATCTTTTTTATGCCGTAATAATTTACCCTTTTTTGTTCATGGAGACCTTTTCTACATTACTATTCTTTAATTTTTATCCCACATAGATTCGAGAAAGAGATTGTTTGTGACTAATTTACCATAATGTGAGTGTTATGTGTCTAGAATAATATGTAGTTTCCGGGGTGATCAGCATCCAATGAGTTAAGAAAACTCGACTCTTTGTATATTTGAGCACCCGAAAACTCATATGAACTCTTAACAATTTTTTAAATCTTTTTTACCGTAAAACATGATTTGGTGAAAACTATTTTTATCTTTATTTTCACACAGTTTAATTAGAATGCAAAAAGGATAACCATGAATGTTATGTATGTAGATAGTAATTCTTTAGAGAAATATCAGCATAGAAAGTACTCAAGTGCAATTCTCTCTATTCTTATCCAGTATCGTAGAAATATGGATTAAAGATCATAGATGCCAGTAGTGCAAGTATCTCCGGTCCACCATATTTCACACCAGTGATGCCCTCTAAGAGTACGTATTTGTAAAGGTCCTTTTCACACGCCAAAAATTTATAGTTTGGTGTTGGTATAGTTTACATAATTATATTGCCGATTACTTGGGTATGTTTCCCTGTGTGGGTGCGGGTCAGGAAAATAAGCTCATAAGACCCTAGCTGCTAGCTGTAATTGAGCAAATTCTTAAACAAATAAAATTCTCGTATTCCTTATCCATGTGAAATTCTAGTTAGGGTCTGTTACATCTGTGTTCTGTTGGTTGGGTCAAGGTCATTAGGTTTCTGTCCATACTTAACTAGGCGTGTACAGAAAGTGGATTGGTACAGAGAAGAAGAATATCGGATTGACCCGTACCAAAACTGGCCTGCTTCCCGTACCAAAACGAACCCGTTTTCATCCCTTACCCAACTTGTATGACCCGCCATTTTTACACATCTACATTAGTATGCTTCTCTTCATTATGTTTTACTAACACCAGCTTCAAAAATATTTTTTTTATTAATGAAGCCGATTTGGAAAGCGTGACTGTAAAAGAAACTAGTTTAAAACCCATGGAGCAAAAGTTGGTGGTAATAGGAAAGGAGATAGACGATCTTGAACACTTCCATATAGCGGGTATGAAGAGTAACGCAAAGGTGATCTTAATAGAAAATTTACCTACCAAAACGAGGATCGTGAAAATGGTGAAGAAGTAAAGGAAAACGCTGAACTAAAGGAAACCATTGAGGAGAAGAATTAGTTTGCAGAACATGTACACTTTCTTGCTGGATTCTTGTTATAAAATTGATTATGTTGCCCTAACGTCATGATTATAAATGTTTGATGTTCGGATAAAGTGAGTCATTATCAACTCGTTTAAGGATTAAAAAATCAGTTTTAGATAAGTTCCGGTTAGCGGCTACTAATCTATTTATATAAGAAAGTTGAAAAGATCCTTTCAAAACGCATGTCCAAACACCGCCTAACCATTTGTATTTTGCTAGCTCCATTGCTATGTCTGCAATATGTTTTCGCAATGCTAAAGGCTAAATATTTTTAAAATTTCAAAACGCCTAACCATTTATTTATACAAAAAAGTTGAAAAGATCCTTTCAAAACGCATGTTCAAACACCGGCTAACCATTTGTATTTTGCTAGATCCATTGCTATGTCTGCAATATGTTTTCGCAATGCTAAAGGCTAACTATTTTAAAATTTTCAGTTACTTTTTGTCTAACTAAATGTTAATTTAACGAAGGACAAAGAATGCTGATTCAAGCCGTGTCATCTTGTCTATGAAGGTTATTCAAGAACCCGAATAGTCAACATCCCATGTACTTTAGTCTCCAAGATTGCAAATACTAGTTATTAATTCTATAATTTGAGTTATGTTTTGCTACATACATTGCACTTTTAGACCTTATGAACCAAACGTCATGTGCGTTATTACCAGTTAATATCACTTTGTATTGCTTAAAATTATATCAAATGAAAACATAGATTACGATTTCTTGTTTGTTTTCTCCGGCAGTGAGTTTTGTTATGTAGGATTTTCTGTGAGAACCCCAAATGATGAGTTTATCAATAAGTTAATGCCGAAGCAAGTATCATACTCCGTAATACATAATGTAATTCCTTCAGCAATATATAGATTTCTAATTAAATAATTGATAAGTAAACGCTTATAGAAAATCACAGTTCTTTTAATATAAGGAAAATGATTGGTGAGTTAGTCATCTCTATAAGGAAAATGTGAGTTAGTCATCTCTATCATTGCTCTTAATAATGCATAAACATTTGTAATTTTCATTAGTAGAGTGAAAACAACATATAAGTTAATGGTATCCAAATTGTTAACTTCATGCGTCATGCTCTAACTATATATGATACAGAGAAATATGCAAACCTTTTATCCAAGCATTATATCCCACATAGGTTCAAGAATAAAGTTTTTTGTTACTAATATAGCTTAGTGTGCATGAATCACTTGTGATTAGGCTAATATTATGTTTTCGGTTGTATGATTGACCTTGTGCTTTACAAGTTTGCAAAAGGTGAACCATGCAACTGCAAGTTAATATGAACTCATCTTTTTAACATTTATTTAGCATTTCTTTATTTATCTCTTTTTTTATAAGATACTGCTCAATTGTGTTCACGTGACAAAATTAAACAATCTAATCGTACTGGAGTATTAATTGAGCCAAAATTAGAAAGGAAAAGAAATTTACGCAAGCAATTTTATACTCTTTTTAACTTTTAAACTTTATTATAAAAATACGAGTAAGATTATATTTTAATTTCTAACAATAAAATTGTTAATCATGTTGAAACTTATAAAGTGAGCTAATATCCACGTACAATATAGTTCAATTATTATATTTTGATAGTTATCAACTTTGAATATCGAGGGATGCCTAAATGTCAGTGGGTTCAAATTTGGATTAGTCGGTCAAAATATCGGAAACCATGGTTACCAAAAAATATGGAGCTCAATATTTCCAAATCTTTGAGAAAACCATGCGCGAGTTTAGTGTATAATTATTTTGCGAATCCCTAGAAGACAAAGTATAATTGATGTACACAAAGTATTATGTACCAAAGTACACAAAGTACATGGTCTGAGGGTCCAACTATTGGGTTCATACTTTAGCATAAAAAGAAGACAATGGCCCAACAGATGTGGGCTGAAGTGATGCATGTTCTTTATATTCAGGCCCAAATATACGTTGTTATCTGCAAAAATATAAAGGATGTCCTAAACTCCTAATTGCTTATAATGAGATTGTAAGATTTTAACCTAGCGCCAAAATACACCAAACAAGCATCATAATATAGAACATACTTTACCCAAACAGCTGAAAACGTAATTCATTCAGCCGAATATACATTTTTACTTGAATAACAATTCATTTTTTTAGAGCAATAACAACATACTGTATGACTTGAAGTTATCAAAAATGTATATAATAAAGGTTTGGCTAGCTGCTTTATTTCCAATTTTGACAAGTACTTATCTCATAATTATAAGTATGTCAAATTAAAAACTTTGCTTGGCTACTTGCCAACCAAAATATGTACATTAATAATATACACACTTAGCATTAAAAAATGTGTAGTGATCAGCATGATATGTTTGTTTAACAGCCCATGGCCATAACAGTATCATAATGCAAAATAACAGGTATCAATGATGTTACCAATATGAGAATCTTATATGAACTTCAAACTTTTTTTCTACTATTGTTTTTTCTAATATAAAACATGTTTTGGTGGAAACATTTTAATTTTTGGTTTCACATACGTTAAGAAGTAAAAAATAATTATGAAATCAGTTATGAGTGACAAAAAACTGAGAAAGAGTGACTAACAATTGTGTTACTCAATTTTGTTTTGATCATTATGCATAGGCACATAACAAATGAAATGAATTAAGCAACTTATTTATCAAAAGTTAGTTTTTTTTGTTGATATTAAAATAAGATTTATATAATGTTGAAAGTCAAACGAGTAACAAGCTACGCCGCTGTGCACATATATGAATTTGGAAAAAATTGCTTTCCGTGCACATATATGAGAATGGTTATAATGTATGAGGGACTTTATTTCACAAACCTTTATTTCCCTACATACCAACGGACAACTATCGGCCGTTGGATCAAAAAACATTTTTTAATGATAAAAAACACGGAGGGACTAATCTTGCCAAAACCTGAAACTTCCCCCAACCACACAAATACAACACACGCGTCATTTTCATCAGCAAAAACACACACGTCGCTTTCTCTCACTAAAATCTCTCACTAAAAACAAACCCTAACAATCAAAATCAAACAACAATTAACCGTCAAAATCAAAAAAAAACACAAAAACGCATCTACCTTCAACTGAAGAAGAAAAAGCACAAAAAAAAATGGATCAAAACAAACCTACCAACTCCGAAAACGATGGTACGAAGCTTCAAACTAATTATTTAGATGTTATTTATGTATCTCTACTGATTTTATACTTATTTATGAATGTTATTGATATTTATGAACATTTTTCTGTATTTTTTTGCTGTATTAATGACATGCAATTGATGATTATGTATTTATTTAACATTTTGATGTCATACTGTAAAAGAAGAAGAAATTAATGAAGATTTTGCTTATTTTAGATGTTTTTAGGTGTTTTTGCTGATTTAATAAATATTTTAGAAAAATATCACAAGTGATAAAACAGTTGTGGTAGTGGTACTGGTAATCGTAGTGTTAGTGGTTTAGTTTTCATTTTTGGTAGTGGTAGTGGTAGTGATGGTAGTGGTGCTGGTCATAGTGGTGGTGGTGATAGTGGTAGTGGTATTGATTTGAATGTGGTGAAAAAAAAAAAAACAGTGGTACTGCTAATCGTAGTGTTAGTGGTTTAGTTTTCATTTTTGGTAGTGGTAGTGGTAGTGGTGGTGGTGATAGTGGTAGTGGTAGTGGTAATGGTGGTGCTTCAGAATAGTGGTACTGGTAGCGAACGTCGATTTGACTTTTAGCGTTCTTCGTGATAATGGATATGTTTTTAGCTTGTTACGAGTATAATTTTGATGTAACTTATGATGCGTTTTTTAGTGTGACAGAGAAATATTTTATGGTATATCACTAGTGATAGAAACAGATGTAGCGATAATTTGATAAGACTTCGTGGTGGTAATGGTGATGGTGATGGTGATAGTGGTGGTGGTGATGGTGATGGTGATGGTTTTTACTTTTGATTTGGTGATTGTGATGCTAATCGTCATGGTGACAAAAAAAAAAAAAGTGGTGTAAGTTTAGTTATGGTGATGGTG
>BPTQ01000009.1:344951761-344995380 GCA_019973895.1 Chrysanthemum seticuspe
CACCACAGCTACAATCACTTCAAACATCGTACTATACAACATCACCACCAAACCTTTCACTCAAGAACACTCTCACAAGAACTCACTTTCCAAACCACCACTACAACATATCATGCTACAAACTTCACTAACATCGACACCACCTCGCAACAACTTCCCACCCAAAACGAACAACTATCATCCCTCGTTAGTGGCATGCCAGAAACAGAACTAAATAACACCGAAAATTTACCTCCTTTGCCACCACCACGAACCACCAGCCTCCAAATCCACCCCGCTAAGATCAACCTTCCAACTTTTGGTCTTACGAAAGTAACTGAGAACAAAACGAATTACCTACTTTCGCCACCGAAAAGTTCACCTATGATAACATGTCTTTATTTCCTCGAGGACATGTTCACCATCTTCTGTCACATGAAGTCGTTTCATCTCCCTCACCAATGCCATCCGCCAAAGTTTATTTTTCTCCAAACCGAACTGAAACCACCTTGGAAGCCATGTGACACGAAGTAAAAAAAGATGAGCCTTGAGGACAAGGCTCGTTTTCAGGCGGAGGGCATTGATACGAGTCCGGTTATTGCATTACCATATGAGTACAACACGTTATCAAATTTATAGATTGGTATAAGCTTAATGACCTATTAAATCGTTGTAAAGAAGATTCCAGGCCAATGGACGTATTATTAGATGTATGTCTGCGAGAGGTAAACACTTCAATAAGCTTTATCAGAGAATCTTATGCTGGTATGATCAAGGAATCTGACGATAAGCTTGCCAGGATGATGATTATGGATGGTTGTTTCATACTTGAATTCTGTTTTAAGCATGAAGAACATAGTTTGCATTTGGCAAATATGATGCAAGCTAATCGTATTGCCATGGATCTGATGTTGCTAGAAAACCAAGTCCCTTTCTCTGTTCTTCAAGCTTTGTTTAACTGCATGGTTAGGGGGAAAATGGGTGTCACTCTTAACCAAGCTCTCGATAAATATTTGGCACCCTACGTTATGCTATTCTGTTCTCTGTTGCCTGAAAAATTTTTAACCGCAGTTGTTGACTCAGATTTGCGTGTAAAAATTTCAACTCATGATCATGTTCTTGGCTATCTGCACAAACGCTGCCAGCTTGTAGCTGCCATAAACTATGAGGAATTAATGCCTGTAGATGAAGAGCGAATAGAGCATACAGCATTCCACTCTATAGTAGAACTGGATAGATCTGGGATGAACTTTAGGCCTCACCAAAAGGATGATTGGTCAATGACCATTAAATACCAACCATCTCTTTTTCCGTGTTTACCCTGGTTTTGGGGTAAGCCTACTCTTCTAATGCCAACCCTGGTTATTAATGATTCGACTGAGCTAATATTAAGGAACTTTATTGCTTACGAGCAAATGTTCCCTGAAGATCGTTATTGCTTTACATCATTTGCAGTTGCCATGGATATACTTATTAATACTCAAGAGGATATTGCTAAACTGGTAGAATCAGAAGTCCTTGTCAACAGACTCGGCTCAAACCAAGAGGCTGCAGATATGATCAACAAGATATGCAAAAACATGATTGTTACAGATTAATCTTTATAATTTATATCACGTGTCTCACAAAAGAAAAAAAAAAGTAAAAGGCTATACCCCAAGTCCCAACCCAAAACTACTATTTCCAAAACAAAAGTAAAACTTAAAATATACAAGGCTAAGATTAATTGCTATCTCTAGAATAAACTTTAACCCTAGTACCCAACCGTGTTTCTTCATCTTCTTCGTCAATTCCGACGGATATGTCCGATCTCCGACCAAACTTCTCTTTTTTATTTGTTTTCATTCTTTAATCTTTGAAATTTTTAATCCAAGGTGGTTCCCAAGTAATTTCTAAGGTAGGTCCTAAAAAAATCCTATACATCTTCTAGAATTTTTTATCCAAGGTGGTTCCCGGGCACAGCCTACGCGAGCCATAAGTCCGCCTCTGCATCTAGCGCCATATGTATTTTCATGCAGTGGTGCAGGGTCAGAATCATGGGACTTTCATCGAGTTTTGTTTCCTAGTGTTAAATTTTGTAATAGTAAAGAATTCTCATAACACATTGGATCAAAAAAATATGTCTCTAGTACTAATTACTTTGTTAGTCTATTATTAATTGAAAATTTAACTTAGTTTTTACTAAACTCGATCGTTCTAACACAAATGAGTAGAAATGATGTAATGAACGGATTTAAATTATGGAAAATAGAAAACTTTATCTTGTTATGATATTATGGTTGTCGTTCCACTATATGTCCTATCAACACATGTAGTTAGAAGGTAGAATAAAAAAAAAAAAAAAAAAAAAAAAAAAAAAAAAAAAAAAAAGAAAGTAAACGACCATTTTTTGGATCTCACACATTGTCTTTATGCTATACTCACTTGTTTAGTAACTCTTGCCTTATCTCTTCCATCGTAACAATGTATCCCACATTGGTTGAAGAAAGAAATTTTTTGCTACTAATATAATGTAGTTTAAGTAAGTTACATGTGTTTAGAATAATATAATGTTTTCAGCTAATTTACTTCTCACGAGTTATAAAAACTCATGGGACAGTAAGTTGCTGAAAATTCATATTAACTCTTGCCTTTCTGTCCAAATTTTATTTTTGTTTCTTTACTCTAAAACATGTTTAATTTTACACATTAGTGACTATTTTTGTTGCGAGCAAATTATTTTCATTTTAAATCTTCCTTATTTACCATGTCTCAAATATTTTATAACGTAGTAGATATATATTTTCCAAAAATAGAACGTCTAAATTATTAATAGTATAAATAATTATCATTATTAATTTTTTAATTTTAGCATTAAATTGGTGGTTGTAAGTTTAGTGAGCTTTTTGTATATAAATAATTCTATTAAAATATAATATTATTGGAGGAGGTTACTATATGGTTTAAATAATACTTAAATTTTCAAATTTTACATTAATTTTCTAGTTTTCTTTTTATAGTAATGTTTTTGTTCTTAAAATTTTAAGACTTCCTTTAATAGGAAGTCCCAAATGCTCTATAATGTAGTATATAACAGATAGGTCCATACTAAACGATGCTCTATATTTCTAAATATTTTCTACAACCATAGACGAATTTAAATAACATTTAGTATGTAAATTCCTAAAAGACTAAGGATTTTATGAGTTATTTCTCGTTTGAAACCAACTGAACTACGCGATTAAAAGTCTTGGACCACAACTTTCAACAGATTTTGTGTATCTTTCGACATAATCTTATCTTAAAGGGAACTACACTTTGATAACTTGAAGAAGAGTAGTTAACATGTTAAAGTAGGTAAGCAATTTAAATTATAAGTATATATTAAATCACGATCAAAACGTCGACGTTTTTGGCCCCGTGCTACAGTACTGGGCCGGGTTGCTACAGTAAAAAAAATCGGCCTGCTACAGTGCGCAAAAAAAAAAAAAAAAAAAAAAAAAAAGTTTATAAAATCTTTATAAAAAGTTTATAAAAAATTTATAAGAAATTTATAAATTTTTATAAAAAAGGTTTATAAAAAATTTATAAAAAAAAGTTTATAAAAAGTTTTAAAAAAAAAGTTTATAAAAAATTTATAAGATATTTATAAAAAATTTATGAAAAAGGTTTATAAAAAATTTATAAAAAAAGTTTATAAAAAATTTATAAAAAAGGTTTATAAAAAGTTTTTAAAAAAAATTTATAAAAAGTTTATAAAAAAAAGTTTATAAAAAAATTTATAATAAAAAATTCGCCCGGCCGAAAAAAAAAAAAAAAAAAAAAAGATTATATATTATATTACTATTTATTAGTTCACAATCACCTCGGCTAAAAAATCCGCAAAAAAAAATATATATATATATTATATTACTATTTATTAATGCACAATCACCTCGGCTAAAAAATTCGCCCGCCCGAAAAAAAAAAAATATATATATATATATATATATATATATTATATTACTATTTATTAATGCACAATCACCTCGGCTAAAAAATTCGCCTGCCCGCAACGCGGCGGACCAACGCCAATCTCGTTTAGACAAAACTATAAGAAGATGTAGCCATATGATGGCTACTAGACATAGGCCCAATAGTGTGGGCTGCAACAATGCATGTAATATACTCAAGCCCAATAATTTTTTATGTCTTGTACTGTTGTTACATGCTTATAAATATTTCTATACAACTCTTATGAAAAAATCTCTTAGAAAAAATAAATAAATAAATAAATAAAAAAAAATTAAAAGTTAAAAAACAAACTTTACCCAAACAACATATAATGTACATCGTTCTGCCGAATAAGTGTCCATTTGATAAGCATGTTTGTCTAAAACTTTGCTTAGCAACTTGCGAACCGAAATATATATGTACATTCATAATATACACATTGAGGATTCAAAAATGTTTAGTGATCGGGATAATGAGTTTGTTAAACATGTATCATAATGCAAATATACTTTAGCCTTCATGACCTATAAAATTTCTTATGAAAAACTTTCAGTCAACTATTTATGAAAAAATCTCTTATATATTATCTGCAAGTATATACTTAACATATGTACTCTTTTAAACATACTTGAGATTTTAACCTAGGGCCAAACAAGCAAAACAAGTATCATAAATAGAAATACTATCCCTGAACATCTCAATACATAATTCATTTAGTATTGTATATCGATCTCTACTTGAATAACATTAATTTTTTCAGCGATTCATAAAATTTCTTCCCGAATGATTTCAGATAAGTAAAAGCTAACTCTCTTGTTCTTAGAAAAAATTAGAGGTTGTTTTAGCTCAATGGTTAATCATTTGCAATCTTTTGATTTAAAAAAAACACAAAACAGTTCCTTCTAAACTTGAATTGGGAGTTCCATGTAACAATTAGTTATTTCACCAATTGTTAATAACTCTTGCATGATATATATCACTTTTTTTCCATGTACATAAAAAAGTTTTATATAACATGGAAACTTTCTAACCGTTTATCCCACATTGGTTGAAGAAAGAACTTGTTGATTAGTTATATCCACTAGTCTATGTAGGTTATATGTGGGTGGAATAGTATAGTGTTCTCAGGCGCACAACTTGAAATCTTTACAAGTTCAACAAATTTGCAAAGATCAACAGGTTGTTTATCTGAAAACTTGTATGAACTTCAAAATTCTTTTTCTACCATCTTTTTTTACTTATAGAGCATGTTTCGGTGGAAAACAATTTATGTTTAGTTTCGCATAGCTTAAGAAATAAAAATATTTTGAAGTCAGCTAAAAATGACAAAAAGCTGAGAAAGAGTGAGTAACAATCATATTACTCAATTTTGTGCTCATCATAATAAATAACAAATAAAATGAATTAAACAATTTTTTTGCAAAGATCAACTGGTTGTTTGCCTGAAAACTTGTATGAACTTCAAAATTCTTTTTCTACCATCTTTTTTTACTTATAGAACATGTTTCGGTGGAAAACAATTTATGTTTAGTTTCGCATAGCTTAAGAAATAAAAATATTTTGAAGTAAGCTAAAAATGACAAAAAGCTGAGAAAGAGTGAGTAACAATCATATTACTCAATTTTGTGCTCATCATAATAAATAACAAATAAAATGAATTAAACAACTTTTTTTTAAAAATATTTTTGAAATTGAAAAGGATCACTTTCTATGCACATAAATGGTTATATATGAATAGAGATTAATCTATGTATATGGTTATGAATATGAATTGTTGTTTCAAATAGCCAATGAAACTGATGTAAACTAACAATTTATGTAATCTCATACACGTGATATCTGTTAAGGAAACTTTCCATAAATGAAAATGTCACTATCTATTTTGCTTCTATAAAAATGATTAGAGCTCGATTTATACAATTACTTACAATTTTACCACATATAGCAAATCACTTTCTATTAAGATAAGTAAACGCTTACCCTTTTTCTTTCTTATAAAATATCACAGGTTCTTATAACGACACTTAAACATTTGCGGTCTTTCATTTTTAGAGCAATAACAACATATAACTTTACGTTATCGAAACCATCCCCTTCATGATTCGTGCTCCAAACATATACATTAGTTGCTTCTAAACTTCAATTTGTCGTTCCAAGTTAAATATCTTTCTTTTACCAACAATTAATAACTATATCTTACTATTTTTTTTAGGTCTTTTCTAACATTTTATCATAACATTCTATCTCACATAGCTTGAAAATAGAAGTTGTTGGTTACTAATATACCATAATGTATGTGGGTCAAACATGTTGAGAATAGTATTATGTTTTCCGAGATTTCACTATCTTTTAGCTAAGAAAAAAATCTGGAGGATGTGAAGTTTACGGAAACTCATATAAACTCTTAACTTTTTTCCTTTTATTTTGGTACTGTAAAACATGCTTTGCTGGAGGCCAAGTTAATCTTAAATTTCAAACTGATTTGAATGGAAAACGAACTATGAAAGTTAATAAAGAAACAATAAAAATGTAAAAAGTCAAAGTTTAAAATAACACACTCCAAAGTTATTTGGTACGGTGGGAGAAGGCTCAAAATGCTTTGTAAACACTCGTATAAACCATGATCGGACCAATGTAATGAACTGTGACTATTAAAAGAGATGTGACCTTTAGGCTATGCAATGGGTCGGTTGAGGGGGTCGGTCAACCTAGGTTGCGTTCGGTTGTCTGTTTTTTGTCTGTTTTTTTATGTTTTCATCTGTTTTTACATGTTTTTGCCGTTTTTATACATTTTCGTTTGTTTTAACATGTTTTCCTTCGTTTTCACACGTTTTTGTCCATTTTTCTTACGTTTTCGTCTGTTTTTTTACGTTTTCGTCCGTTTTCACATGTTTTCCTTTTTTTACACGTTTTTGACTGTTTTTATACATTTTCATCCGTTTTCGCACGTTGTCGTTCGTTTTCTTATGTTTTTTTCTTTTATTTACGTTTTCATCCATTTTAACACGTGTAAAAACAGACGAGAACATATAAAAACAGATAAAAACGTATAAAAAGGCCGAAAACATGTACAAACAGACCAAAACGTAAAAAAACAGACGAAAATGTAAGAAAAGGGGACCAAAACATGTTAAAACGGACAAAAAGGTAGCAAAACGGGCGAAAACCTATAAAAATGGACGAAAACGTGTAAAAACGGACGAAAACGTGTTAAAACGTACGAAAGCGTGTAAAAACAGACGAAAACGTGTTAAAACAGACGAAAATGTGTTAAAGCAGACGAAAACGTAAAAAAAAAGAGATGAAAACGTGTTAAAACGGATGAAAACGTATAAAACGGCCAAAAACGTGTAAAAAAGAGGAAAATGTGTTAAAACGAATGAAAACGAAAAAACAGACGAAAACGTAAGGAAAACGGACGAAAATGTGTGAAAACGGACGAAAACTTGTTAAAACGGATGAAACCGTATAAAAACGGCCAAAAACGTGTAAAAACTGATGAAAATGTGTTAACACGGATGAAAACGTAAAAAAACAAACAAAAACGGACGCAAACGTAAAAAACAGACAAAAACGTAAGAAAATGGACGAAAACGTGTGAAAACGGACGAAAACATGTTAAAAAGGACGAAACCGTATAAAAACGGCCTAAAACATTAAAAATGTAAGGAAAACGGACGAAACGCATAAAAATGGACACAAACGTAGCAAACCGGGCGAAAACGTATAAAAACGGACGAATACTTATAAAAACAGACAAAAACGTAAGAATACGGACGAGTTACGTAAGAAAACCATTTTTTTTTAATTAGAAACGACTGTTAGTATAAAGGACTAACATTGCAAACGATCGTTTGGTTAATGGACTAACGTTGCCACTTTAGAGTGAGAGCTAACGGAGAAGACAACGGCGTTAGTGCTTAGAGATGATTAGTGTTGATAGTTTATAGACTTAGGAATGATTAATGCCAAAGGTTTGAGATAGGGATAATACTTGCCAAAAAGCACAAACCACATAAATGATTTTTGCAGTTTACTCTTCAATTAATTAACCCTTTATTCTTATCACTCTTATCTTTTTTTATCCATTTTACGGTTTGGTTAAAATCTAAAATTATAAGTTTTTTTTCTCAAAATAAATGTTCATCTTTTATTTAAAAATATCTAAATTAAATGTTTAGTGTGTGTTTCAACTACATAAAATAAAGATTTGAGAATAAATATAATATTTGATTGGTTGGATAATATAGTTGATGTTATTTTTAAAACTTTGTTCAATTTGAAATTGAACATTGATTTTGAAACAAAAGGAGTTCAAACGGATATTATAAATACCTAATGAAAAGTATACTAATGATAATACGTTTAAAACACAAATCCATTTATATATTTTGCATCAAATATTATATAACACGAAAACAAATAATTAAGGTCAAAGTTAGAATAAAAAGACTTTGAAAAAGTCAAAATGAACTTATATTATGAGACGGAGAGGATATTATTGAATATTGAAGAACTTAAAACAAACAAGATATAAAATTATAAGACAACTTTCGATCAATAGTAGTACTTTTCAAGCATACCATGCTTTTAATTTCACGCATACATCACTTTCTACTATGCATTATAAAAAGGCTAATGGCACTGTAATGGTATCTTACTTGTCACTCGCGTATTTTATATTTATCAATCATTTTTTTAATTCTATGTACTAAAATTGATTTTATAGTATTTTTTGTGTACTTTGTCTCTCATTTTTTTGCTACTATATATATTATAGTTGTATAAAGATACATTTTTGTTGCTCCGTGCGTCTTCTTTTATTGTATTTCATATCTTAGTTGTGGGTTTTGCTTCAATCCGGTGTCACTTTTCTCAACATTCATCATTATTAATAGCAAATGAAATTAATTAAACAACTTATTTATTATAACACTACTTTCTGTGCACATAAGCATTTAGATTTCTAAATAAACGAATTTAGATAAGTAAATGCTAATACTTATTTCTTAGTAAAAATCATCACAGATTATTTTATCCAAGTTGTTGACATTATGTTCTGTGTTATAAGCAAATAAGTTTGTTGCTAATCAACTTCGATTTGATGTTCCATGTAGAAAATCTTACTTTCACTAACTGTTAAACACTCTTGCATTATCTCTTTCTTACCTTTTTTTCTAAAAATATTTTGTCACATTTTATTCTAACACTCTATCCCACATAGGCTCAAGATAGAAGTTGTTGGTTAGTTATATACCATAAGTTTTGTGCATGTTAAATGTGTTGAGATTAGTATAATGTCTTTGATTGTTTCAGAATCGTTAGGTTGAAAAAATCTAGCGGTTCTTGTAACTCTTAAAAACGCATAAAACTCTCATCTTTTTTCTTTTGAATTGGCACTCTAAATTAACTATGTTTTCGTAAAAACTCTCATTTTTTTTCTTTTGATTTAGTACTCTAAAACATGTTTTCGTGCATACCGTATGTGTAAAAATGTTTCTTATTAAAATGCAACATAGCAAATATATACACATATGATCTAACTCAGGAGTCAACAACCAACATAATGATATGAACAAATTTTTATCATAGTTGAAAATTCGTAACGGATATATCTTTCGGTATCTTATTTTCATCTAGCTAGTGCCATATATATTTTCGTTATAATGTCATCTTACACAAATACAACAACGATAGTGACAATCAACAACTACTATTTGAATATTCAAGGAAGCCTAATCCCTTAGATTTATTTGATACAACCATGCGTGAGTAAAGCATACAATTGTTATGAGGATTTTTTAAATGTCATGGATTTTAGAAGACTTCTCATTCGAAACCAACTGACCTATACGCCGGCCAAAAAATTTAAAAGTCTTGACCACAACTTGCTATCGGATGGAAAGGCATATGTCAGTCTTGACGTCCTGAGAGACAAAGTTTGCTGAAATGCTATGAACCATACGCTAAGACGTTGGACGATATCAATCAAGGCAAAATACATTATTTATTTTTGGTCATCATATGAGATTGACCGATTTCTAAACATCATGTGCACGTACAGTTAAAGTATAAGAGACATGAGATTCGTTTCCAAACAATTTAAATAATATCCTTTTTCACTTACAGCGATTTATGTATAAACTATATATACAGGAGAGCGGCAATGAAGACTCCGATATGTGGAAGTTTGAAGTAGAAGATGTGATTGGGCAGGTACTATACATTCCACATCTTTTACCCATTTGACCATTATTAAAATTTGAGAATGTATTACTTATTCTATGAAAACTCGATTTCAGCATGCCAGTCTTGTAACGAAGCCGGCCCTAGTATGGAATGGTCCTCAAAGTGCAATTAAACTAAATAAGCAGGTTGGCTTTCCAAAGATTCAGGCATGATTTCTATTGATGTTTTGTTCATTTTTTATGCATGTAGAATATCATTCTCCATAGCAATATCCTATGTAAGAACCGCAAATCATTAGTGCAAGAAAAAGTTAGGGCCAAAGCAAGTATCATAATACATAATTATTTTAATGTTTATGACCCAAAAGCCTGTTTTCTTCGACGATATATAGATTCCTACATAAACGATTCCACATAAGTAAACGCTTAGGAATGATCACAGGTTCTTTTAATACAATGCTCTAACTCTAGCCTGATTTGTTTTTCTTTTCATGTACATAAAATTCTTTCACAGAATATATAATTTCTTATTCTACTATGCGAACCTTTTATCCTAACATTCTATCACACATAACATTGTATCCCACATAGTTGGAAGAATGAAGTTGTTGGTTACTAAAATATCATAGTGTACGCAAGTCATGGCCGGATTTAAGCATGTGCGGGGTGTGCAACGGCACAGGGCCTCCATTTTCTTAGGGCCCCAAAGTCTAAATCTCTAACTTCATTTTTACAATGATGTATTTACCCAAGCAAATGATGTATTATGATGGAATTAATACGTTTTACAATGTTATAATTTACTGATCTAAGTCACAATGGAGATGGAGAGCTCAAAAATTCATTTTTAATGGAGTTTTTATTGGAGTAAATATGCAGGGGGTTTGTCCAGTAAAGAAGATGGCACAGATTCCAAAAGTTTGGTTTTGTCTATTCTATATTTCGTGTTTAATCCCTGTAGTTTATAGTTTATCAATTAAGTCATGATTTCATAGTAATTTGTTTAGCTTAATTTAACGATATAGTCATAACAAGCCCATTATAAAATACCAATCTACAAGATTGTAATTTTGATCTGCAAAAGTTATCCTAATAAGTTATCATCATGTAATGTATAAAAAAATACTTTAGCTATAACTATGTTTCAAAAAATTCAGTTACATTCATTTCGAATAAATACTACATTGCCACATGATATATGAGAGTTAATATGTAGGATTTTAAGGGAAATTTTTAGAAGTTTTGAAAAGTTCAATGGATTATATTAAAAAAAAAAAAAAAAAAAAAAAAAAAAAAAAAAACGTTCTATTATAAAATGAACAAAAATGTACAGACATTATTATCAACTTAATTTAAAAAAAAAAAAAAAAAAAAAAACTCTTGACTTGATTCTAGAATCTAATATGTGTAATTAGTTAAGATAGTGATTTTGTAGCACATATTGTAAAAGGGCCTCCAACGTAATAAGGCACAGGGCCTTCTAAATCTACGAGACGGCCCTGATGAGCATATAGTATTATAATTGGCAAATAAAATTTACACTAAATTCAAACTTTAAGCTAATAAATCTAATAGAACTAGACGAGTATTTGTGCATAGCAACTGAATTTTATAGCGACAGATAGTTTTAGTGATAAAAAAAGTTTATGGGTTATAAACGAAAAATATAATAAAAGTTTGAGGTTTGAGGATTAAACATAATATTTTAAAATCCGGTTCGACCCGGGTGGTTCAACCGATTGAACCATTCTGGTCGAAAAATGCGTCAATTTAAACCGAGTCATCCTGACGGGTTGGGTCGGAAAAAGGGACAAATTAACCCGGATCAACCTGCCGGGTTTGAAGCGTCCTGGGTCAACCCGGTTTTTTATGTGTATTAATAGTTTCTTTTTGAAACAAACAAAGATAGAACAAACCAGAAATAATTCAAACTACTTTAATACTTTCCAAATGCATAACTTAATTTTAATACTTTCTAAATGCACTAAAAGCTTAACATTTTTTAACATTTCAACATTTAACATTGACCAATACGTAGTATAGATATAACTCAACAAACAATATATGTCTCATTGGATAATCCATACACATATCAAAACCTGCTATATACGAAAGTTCATAATGAGGAGAATATCTTATTATCATCTAGTGTCATGTATATTTTCGTCCTAATGTGATCTTTCAACAACTACAATTTCAAGTATCATGTTTGTTAACATGTGCCTCATTCAAACATATATCGGAAACAATTTGTAAAGTAAACATTTTACTCTCTATGACTATAAGCTGGAAGGACAATGCTTAAACTTAACATATGCAATCTTACATTTTCAGTTTTCAAATCAATAACAACATATAATTTTCGAGTTGTTACCTTCATATTTGGTAAGCACATACACTAGTTTCTTATAAACTATTCTTTTATCTTATCCCACATAGGTTGGACAAAGAAATTATTTGCGATTAATATACACAAAAGTAGGGCTGAGCGTCGGTCCAAAGCCGAACCGACAACACCGAAAACCAAAAACCATAAAAAACTTAAACCGAAACCGAACCGAATATGGTCGGTTCGGTTCGGTTTAGTGTCGGGTCCTTCGGTTCGGTCCGGTTTACGTGTGTTTGTGCATGTTTTTGTCGGTTTTGGGTCGGACCGAACCGAACCGAACCGAAAATTGTAAAAAACCGAAACCGAAACGGAACCGAAGGGTTGTCAGGTCGGTTCGGTTTTTGTCGGTTCGGTTTTTGTCGGTTCGGTCGGTTTTGTCGGTCCAGTTCGGTTTTGAACCTTCCATGCCACAAATCTCAATACCCTATAACAAACACGCCCTTAATACCACAAACTCTAAAACCAAAAAATCTGGATTCTGTCTAAAGAAAATCTGAAATGATTTATGTTCCAGAAAATCTGGATTCCAAAATCTGTTAGGCAGCCACTTAACAACAAACAACTTTGTACTAATCTCTACCAGATTCGAAAACCATAACCCAGGACATAAACCACCTCCCTATCACTCTCCGGTCAACAACAATAAACAACATGACTCGAATCAAACGAGAAGAACCAAGATCTCAGTGTTTATTACCAAAAACTGTATAAAAATAATATTTTACATCTTTTATCCGTTTAACCCTTTTCTACATCTTGTAAATGTCTTGCTTATTCTTCGAAAACTCGATTTCAAGATGACACTTGTAACGAAGCGAATGGTTACCAAAGCACAATAAGCAGGTTGGCTTTCCAAAGATTTAGGCAAGGTTTATATTATCCAGGATGCAAGAAATATTTCTTTCACCGAATATTAAGAACTATTAAATTATCTCCTTCTTGCCAATTTTTTTAGTTTAGGTATTTTCACCGAATATTAAGAACACTCTATCCCACATAGGCTCAAGATACAAGTTGTTGATTAGTTATATACCGTAAGTGTATGTGTGTTAAATGTGTTGAGATAAATAGTATGCCTTCGAATTCTCTTCCACTCATTTGGTTGATTTACCCTGATGGGTTTGGGAGTATCCGAGAACTCATATAAACTCTCAACTTTTTGCTTTTAATTGGGTACTCTAAAACCGACATAAATCTCTTAGGGGGAGTTTGGTTGGGGCAATTTGGAGGATATTGTTTATAAATGTGTTGAGATAAATAGTATGCCTTCGAATTCTCTTCCACTCATTTGGTTGATTTACCCTGATGGGTTTGGGAGTATCCGAGAACTCATATAAACTCTCAACTTTTTGCTTTTAATTGGGTACTCTAAAACCGACATAAATCTCTTAGGGGGAGTTTGGTTGGGGCAATTTGGAGGATATTGTTTATAAACTTTTTTTATAAATTTTTTCTAAACTTTTTTTATAATTTTTTTTATAAACTTTTAAATAGAATATTTTTGAAATTTATATTAAAAAAATAATAAAATATTTATAAATTTCTGTGAACCAAACATGCGAAGGTATTTTAAATCCGGAATTTTAAATTCTCAAGAATTTAAATTTTCTAGAATTTAAAATTCCGAAATTTCAAATTACCCCAACCAAACGCCCCCTTAGATAATTCATACACTTATCCTAGAAAGGACATATTTTTATCATAACCATATATGAAATGCACATGTATTTTTATCATAGTTAAAAATTCCCATGAGGATATATATTTTTATCAACCCATCGGGTTGATTAACCTAGATGGTTTGGGAGTATCCGAGAACTCATATAAACTCTCAACTTTTTGCTTTTAATTGGGTACTCTAAAACCAACATAAATCTCTTAGATAATTCATACACTTATCCTAGAAAGGACATATTTTTATCATAACCATGAAATGCACATGTATTTTTATCATAGTTAAAAATTCCCACGAGGATATATATCCTCTGGAAGATCTTACTTTCATCTAGTGACGTACATAGATATAACAACTATTTGTTCAAAATGTGATCTTACATAGATATAACAACGATAGTCACGATCAACAACTATTATTTCAATTATCATGTTAAAATACTTATTTTCCCAACGAGGATATGTTGGAATTATATAACATGACTAATCATAAATATAAACAATAAACATCAAGTACACATGCGGAAGCGTATAGGAAAGATTAACGAATAATTAATTAACATAAACAAGAATATGCGTACCTTTCTTAATTCTAGCCGAACAAGAATCAAATTCACAAAACTAGCAATTGGATGAACCCTAATTAGGGTTTATAGGATTATGTAAATTACCCCTTACCGTTTTGTAATTCAATCCAAGAATAACAATAATGTGTTAGTACCACTTTCTTGTACACACGTACTATACAGAATTAAATGAATGCTAGTTTTAATCAAACAAAACAATTTGGTTTGGAAAAGTTTATAGATCGACACCCTTGGTGTGATTGTCGACCGAACACAAGCAAAAACACACACAAACTATTTTAGGTTGTAGCTTATGAGTACAAGAGATAAATTACAAACACCCTTGGTTTTATATTTATACCCAAACTAACTTGGTGAACAAGTTTGAGTTGTAGTTGGGTTGGGTTTGGTCTCCCTTGGCCGATCGGTTATTAATCCCACAAGGGAATTCCGGAACCTTTCCAATATTTACAACTTAGTTCTTTTCCAATTACATTTAACGACCGTTAGTCCATTACAACTAATTATTTAACGTCCGTTATGTTATTTCATTTAATTAATAAATAAATATAATTATTACATTTAATTATTAACTTTAATTCTCATACGCAAAGTGTGCAATCCCGTGGTCTCGAGTTCGATCCTAACACATGTCTATTAATTTATTGTCCATTAAACCAACAGGATATCCTCTGGAATATCTTATTTTCATCTAGTGACGTACATATTTTTGTTCAAATGTGATCTTACAAAGATAAAACAACGATAGTCACGATCAACAGCTATTTTTCAATTATCATGTTTCGAATGTAAAAGAGCATAATATTATGATTGACAAATAAAATTTACTCTATATTTAAACTTAAAAATAAGCTAATAAATCGAGTACAATCTAACTCATCAAGCAATATATGTCTCGTTGGATAGTCAAACGCATATAGAGTAATTTGATAACCATTTTTCTGCAACAATTATTACAATTCTCATGTTTAGGCTTATTGACTTCGAGTATTCAAGGCTTGGATGAGGTTCAAAATGCTCTTGATAAAGACCTGTCGTCCTGTACTCTTCATGAGGAAGAATCTGCTTATCTTATGGCATTTACACAAGCTCTTCTTGATGAAGAAAGGTTTCTTAAACAAAAGGCTAAAATAGAGTGGTTGAAGGAAGGTGATTCGAACTCGGCTTATTTCCATCGCTCGGTTAAAGCTAAAGTGAGTAGAAGTCGTATTGATTGTATTCGTGGGCATGATGATGTGATTCACGAAGGTAATAATGTTCCAAATATTTTTGTCAATCATTATATGAGTTTTCTAGGTGTGGAAGCTTCTGTAATGCCTTTAAATCATGATGGGTTGTTCACTAAAAGGCTTAGTCGCATTAAAGCTGAGTCTATGGTGCGTGAGGTTACAAATGTTGAAATTTGTGATGCTATGTTTTCTATTGGCAATAACAAAGCTCCGGGTCTAGATGGGTGCACTTCGGTTTTCTTTAAAAAAGCTTGGGATATAGTAGGTGTTGACGTGTGCAATGCTATCAAAGATTTCTTCATTAATGGTCAAATTCTGAAAGAAATTAACCATACTATCATCGCTTTGCTTCCTAAGGTGACTACTCCATCCCGTGTTAATGATTATCGCCCGATTTCATGTTGCAACGTGATTTATAAATGTATTAGCAAAATCATTACGAATCGGATAAAAGATGGCCTGAATGATGTGGTTAGTGATAACCAATCCGCTTTCATACCGGGTAGAAGTATATCAGATAACATTCTTTTAACTCAAGAGTTAATGCATAATTATCACTTGAATAGAGGTCCTCCGATATGTGCTTTTAAGATTGACATTCACAAAGCATATGATACGGTAAGTTGGAAGTTTTTGGAAGAAATTCTTGTCGGTTTTGGCTTTCATGTGTCTATGATAAAATGGATCATGACGTGTGTTTCTAGCACTTCATTTTCTATTAATATCAATGGCAATTTACATGGATATTTTAAAGGAAATCGTGGCCTCCGCCAAGGTGACCCTATGTCACCTTATTTATTTACGATGGTTATGGAAATTCTTACTCTAATGCTTAAACGAAAGGTCCATGAAGGAGGTGACTTTGCATTCCATAACAAATGTAATAAACAAAAAATTATCAACATATGTTTTCCAGACGATCTTATTTTGTTTGCTCGTGGAGATGTTCATTCGGCTTATATTATCAAAGAGGCGTTGGAAGAGTTTAAAGAAGTTTCGGGGTTGGTTCCTAGTGTTCTGAAAAGCACGGTTTTCTTTTGTAATGTGCATGATCATATTAAGAATTCCATTTTGAATCTCATGCCATTTGAAGAAGGTACGCTTCCTATTAAGTATCTAGGAGTTCCTCTTATTTCGTCTAGGCTCCTTCATAAGGATTGCAAAATTCTCGTGGAACGGGTTCAAAAACGGATAGGAGATTGGAAGAACAAGTGGTTATCTTTTGCGGGAAGACTTCAATTAGTCAGTTCTGTTCTTTCGTCTATGCATATGTATTGGGCTTCCGTGTTTATTTTTCCGGCTAGCATTATTCAAGACATTGAACAATTGATGTGCGGTTTTTTGTGGTGTCAAGGTACTTTGAAACCGGGTAGAGCCAAAGTTTCTTGGGATGATTTATGTCTTCCTAAAGTTGAAGGGGGTCTTGGCGTTACAAAATTGGAGAAAGTTAATGTGGCTCTTATGTCAAATCATGTTTGGAAAATTTTGACTCACAAGTAAACTTTGTGGGTTCGATGGATTCATTCATACAAATAAAGAACAGGAGCTTTTGGGATGTTTGTGTTGCATCAAACATTAGTTGGGGTTGGCGTAAGCTATTGAGTATACGCAATCTTATAATCCCTCATTTTTGGTACAAGTTAGGAAACGGGCATACGGCTTCTGCTTGGTTTGATAAATGGGACGAACATAGCCCGTTAATAAACCATGTATCGAATAGAGCAATAAGTAGTGCGGGTTTTCGTCTCCAAAGTAAACTAGTTGATGTCGTAAGTAATAACTCTTGGGCGTGGCCTCATACTTGGTGTACCAGGTATGCTTCTTTGAATTATGCTACTGTTCCAACCCTTTTGCATGATAGTGAGGATGTGCTATATTGGAGGACACATGATGGCGTGATGAAATAGTTCTCCAGTCATGAAGTATGGGAAGCTATTAGAGATCGTGGTGATCCCATCAGTTGGTATCACTTGGTTTGGTCTAAATTCAGTATCCCTCGTCACTCGATTCATCTATGGCTCGTTATGAGGAGACGTATTAAAACCCAAGATAGATTGAAGCAATGGGATGTCGGCATACATGTCGACTTAAACCTGATCCAATGCCCATTGTGTAAAGGGCAACGTGATTCTCATGTTTATTTGTTTTTCGAATGCCCTTTCTCGACTAAGGTGTGGTCTATAGTTTTAAAGGAGGCTGATCTTCCAATTATTTCTCCCTTATGGGATGACGTGATGGACTGGCTTCTTCCTATTTCTAAATGTAATTCGGTAACAAGTATTATGGGGCGTTTGTTACTTGCAGCTACCTCTTATTTTATCTGGCAGGAACGAAATGGTCGTATTCATAGTAAACCTGCGAAGAAACTGGAGGAGGTATCAAATATCATTCTGGACACGGTGAGATTGAAGATTGCATCGATCAAGTTCAAGGAAAGTGCTCAAGTGGCCAAGCTCAAGCAGACATGGAAAATTGCGGTTAGAGATACAAATTCCTGATTTATTCTTCATGTAATCATATGAGCTTTTAGGTGTTTTTATCTTGGTTGTCATGGATCGAGGGTGTTTGGTCCATGTAGTTTTTGTTCTAAGAGTAGTTCATTGCTACTCTTCGTGTTCTTAAACTCTATTTATTTTAATATATTCACCGGGTATTATCCCTTTACCAAAAAAAAAATATGTCTATTACATCATGCATGACATTAAAAGCTTTCACACCAACTGAGCTCGCACTATTAAAAGTCTTGGCCACATCTTCCAAATAGATTTCGCATATCTTTCAAGCTAATCTTAAGAGGAGCTTCACTTTGATGACTTGAAGAAGACCAGCTAACGATGTTCAAATAGGTAAGCAATTGAAATTTAGAGCAAACTAGTTTTACAATGACATTATGGTTGTCAGCCACGCAATTCGAGCCACCATAAGGGTCCAATTATTAGGCTTAAAGCCTTTAGGAAAAAAGAGGGCGATGAAGATGGTTTATTTTTATATTTTGATAAAGGATTGCTTGGCTACTAATTTCATATTTTGACATAACTGCTCATCTGATAAGCATGTTTGTCGAAAACTTTGCTTAGCTACTTGTGAACCTAATTATGTAATTTCATAAAATACACATTGAGCATTGAGTAACAACATATAATTTTGCGTTACCAAGACTGTTCCCTTCATGATTTGTGCTCCAAACACATAATGCAGTTGCTTCTAACTTTCTTTCACCAAATGTTAATAACTATATCTTACTATTCTTTTTAGGTATTTTCTAACATTCTATCCTAGCATTCTATCCCACATAGCTTGAAGAAAGAAGTTGGAGGTTACTAATATATCATAACGAGCGGTTTAGCCCGCGCGTTGCTGCGGGGCGGTGTTGTTGGTTTTGATTTTTTTGTTTAATGTTATTGTTGTAAAATGTTTGTTTGTGGTGTGGGAGTATATATAAAGAGGGTAATTTGCTTTGTTGTTGCCGGTGTAACAGCAACCGTATATAATCTAGAAAAAGTTATCCAAAATTGTGAAGAATTACAAACAGCAAACGCATATTGGATGAACAAATACAAAGGATCGAGTAAGCTTATCATCAAATCTCACAACATTGATGAGGTTAACATCTTTCATATACAAAAAATGGTGTTAAATCCTCATTTGAATTACATACAACTTAAACAAATGATTCTTCAATTTTGTACTTGATTCAAAGGGTCGAATCCAACTAACTTACCCTGAATTGTACTTTTTGCTTGAAATTATAAAGTAAACACAATGAAAATATTCATTTGTTGTGTAAGCCACGAAATACGGGAACACTTGATCAGCATCATCAAGAACTTTACTTTGGAAGGAACCATGGCTCCAGCATGATGTTCTGAAAAAAAAAAATCTGAAGTCATTCAAATTTTTTTGTCTTAATAGTAGTAATATACTAACATACTGAACCACATATCTACTTTACATAGTCTACCCAAAACTTTTAAGAACCATCAATGTTCCTTAAACTTTATCATCTCCATTTTGGAGTATAAACAAATCATTTCTTTAAAAATGTGTATCCTATGTGCAAACTGAATAACCATCCTAGCCCACTGACATACAAAATTCATAGGAAAAGAGTCACATGAATTAAATGCATCACATGTACCACACTAACATGGAACATGCTATATTAGCAACCTTAATTTGCAGCCAAAACTTACACAACCATCATAATTTGCATACCTTAAAGTTGCAGAACCTTAAAAAGTTGCAGATTTAAAAACTTTCAAAACCTGAATGCTTGCATACCTTAAAACTTGCTGATCCTTAGAATTAGATTGCAGACGTTAAACTTGCAACACCAATTTATATCAAAGGAGAATAGGTTGTGTTAATTTGCACATGACTTATTTTAAAATTTTGATAATGCACTGCTACTATGTGGCTAATCGTATAGAGGTTTGGGTGTGTACAATATAATCATGTGACTTGTCAATAACCCATCTAAGGTCTACAACCCGGACCCCGCTTGATTCACCTACCTTTAATTCAAATGACCGCTAGGTAGTCTACAGAAAAACAAAATAACAACTAATGTATACGCGAGTGTAAAAGTAGTTTATAAAACACAAAAACACAAACATGTCAACTTTTAGCACAACCTTTTGCAGAAATGGAACGAAACGGATTCTACAAAAGTTAATTTAAACGTCCATGTGACAACATTTATGCGAACTTGGAATTCAAAGTTACCTGACTGAGAGGATGACATGGAACTCAACATTGTGCTCGGATGATTATTTATGGATGATGACTTTGATAGCTGATCCATTGATGTCATCCATGGAACTCAAACTTTATACCCCCATCTATAAAGCACATTTAAAAAATAACTTCAGTTTCCATAACTATTTGGGCTTCTCTATATTTGAAACTGAAAAATAATAACAAAATGAGTTATTATTCCTTGCCACTATCAGATTTAAAAATGCTTAGTAAAGTTGTTACCCGTCATTGTATGCCTATTTCCGGGAATATTATTCTCCTTCCTCGGCTTTCCCTTGTGTGCATTAAACTCTTCCCACGATAACAGCCATGTTTTCCTATAGCAACAACACTTTTTCTTCTTTTACAATGATATTTAAAAATGGGCACCTTGTTTTTGTATCTGCACTTATCAATAAAAGAAGCCGGTTCAGTTTCTTCAAAGATACAACATACATTGTTCCAGCACTACCACCCACCAACAAATCAAAACAACAAAAGCCTTACCATCCAAGCGGCATCTACAACTTCTACTTCACTAACAACTGCGCCTATATCCGAACCCAAAAATCACCTGCAAAGTTGCACACATTTTCATATCTATTTCCTGAATGGTTAAAGGCTTATGCAACCCCTGGAATCTGGAAACTGGTATTCGAAGCTTAATGAGATTGTTTTTGTCAAAAACAAAGTTAGTTGTATTTAATAGCATAAAGAAACTATTAGGCAAACTCGCTCACCCCTTTGTAGTTAGATTCATCTTGTTTCCGCTCCCAACGCAACAAACACTTTGACCATCCGAATGTCACCTTCCTCTGCAGGCCCATACAATGTTGCACAAGCATCCTTACGCTTCGCATCCACATTAGCATCTGTAATGAAGAAAGCCTAACGTTTGATATGGCTAAAAGTATTACTAAAACGCGTGGCAAACTTTGCACAGAAACACTTATGATTCGGAAAAACTTGAAATGGCTAACGGAGATGGTGTTCCTAAAATTTTAATTAAATGATCTTGATAGGGTTCTTATAGTATACATGGCTATGAGTAGTGTTCGCCCAATACCATTGTACTGATTCCTAACATTCGACACATAGGTCATAGCATCACTAACCTGGCCGGTACAAAAGCAACTTTTGTTGATCAGTTCCGATTCTCGTCTCAACCGCTTTCAAAGTAGACTAAATAGGTAATATAACTCCAACAGAACAGCTGCAAACAAAGACACCGTATGTCACACTATGAAAAAAAATGCCAGCCAATATAATTTCTTTCGCGGTACATATGGTCATTCATCTCCATGTAAAAGTTACCTTGATGTTTTTAGGGAAATTTTGAAACCAAGCGGGCAAAGAAACAACTTCAAGCCAACATCGAATTAGCATCCGCGTTATCTTTTTTCCCTATTTTCGCAATCTCATCAGACTTTTAATTGAAAATCATTCTCGTTTTTGGACTCCATTGTGAATGAGCGCTTGCTATTGCCCACACATTGATAATCATCTGAGTACCTGCTACAATGTTATACCCCATTAGCTTAACATATTGTGTTGATTCTCAAGAAATAAGTGGCAACTACTAAAAACGCTAGTATTTGAAATTTAACCTAAGTTTCTGAAACTTAACATGAGTTCGAAACAAACAAATTGAGCAACTTATCGCACACTGAAATCGTCTAAAAAATCTGCTTCTTGCTTGTAAGCTTCAACCAAAAAAGAATATCACAACCTTCTTTCTTTCATTGCTCGATGTTCAATAACAAACGATGGTCGAACCTTATCTTTCAACTCGTCAATCGTCTGTGAAAAGCAAAACCATCCTGAATTTGTATCTCATTAACTTACACCAAATCTCAACTATGGTTTAAAGAAAAAAATAACATAAAAAACTAAAAAGCAACCAACAAAACATATATCGATACTAATAAGTTCCAATCACAGAAGGGTTCTCAAAAACTCAAAATATTTTCTTAAAAAGATTCTCAAAAACAACCTTATTAAACATCCCCTTATTGCAAAAGGGTATAGTTAAAACAACTTCTCAGTTGCTAGTTTCTCCAAACCGTAAACATCCTGAAGCTAAATTGAAAAGGGTATAGTTAAAACATTTTGCATTAAAATACATGAAAATTAGTTTTAAAGCAGTTCTAATGCCATACACCAACAAAAAACTTTGATGCAAATACATGAAAAGTTATTTCTTTTACACATTTATCATGAATGTACATCCGAATTAGGTGTGATTAGACTCAAAACTGGACGTTCGCCCAAATGGTAAAAGACTTACCAAGTGCTGGCCACAACTGATACAGTTTTTTATCTGACAACTAATATGTATCTCATATTAAAAACAACAAAAATTAAAGAAAAATAAAAGATGAACATTTATTTTGAGTAAGATGATATTTGATTTATGGATAATATAGTTGATGTGATTTTGTAAAAATTTTGTGCAATTTAAAATTAAATATCTATTTTGAGACATTAAGAGTACCAACTAATATTATAGATATCTTATTACAAAAATTCTCATATTATTTATCGATTGTAACAAGTAAGTTTTATCGTCATGCCTAAGCATAGCCCAAGAGTATGGAAATGGACACGACAATATTGTGCGATGTAAAAAAGATGTTAGACATAAGTACTTTAAACTTCAATCTAGTGTTCCAAGTTGAAGAAATATGTTGTTGATTACTAATATACTCTAGTGTATGCGGGTTATGGAAATAAAAATCTTTTACATAAAAGTTTACCAAATTTTCATGGAAATATCTACTAACTTTCTATCCCACATAGGTTTAAGAATAATGTTGTTTGTCACTAATATACTCTAGTGTATGAGGGTTATGAATGTCTAGAATAATATGTTCTCAGATGCATACCATTTCTTCCAAGTTAAAAAAATTTGAAAGGTAGGTATGATCTCGAAACGCATATTAGCTCTTAACTTTTTTGTGTATGTCTATTTTTATTTTTTATACCATAAAACATGTTCTTGTGGAGACCTTTCTAATCTTTTACTTCAAATAACTTAAGAGGGGAAGATATATTATATGTTAATTAAGAACGACTATACAGTGAGAAAGGTTGAGAAACAATCATATTACACAAGTTTGTTTGGATCATTATAGATAGCAAATGAAATTGAATTAAACAACCCATTCAAAACGAATCCGTTTTCATCCCTTACCCAACTTGTATGACCCGTCATTTTTACACATCTACATTAGTATGCTTCTCTTCATTATGTTTTACTAATGCTTGAAAAATATTTTTTATCAATGAAGCCGATTTGAAAAGCGTGACTCTAAAAGAAACTGGTTTAAAACCCATGGAGCAAAAGTTGGTGTTAATAGGAAAGGAGATAGATGATCTTGAACACTTCCAAATGGCGGGTATGAATAGTAACGCAAAAGTGATCTTAATAGAAAATTTACCTACCAAAACGAGGATCGTGAAAATGGTGAAGAAGTAAAGGAAAACATTGAACTAAAGGAAACAATTGAGGAGAAGAATTAGTTTGCAGAAAAGGTACATTTTCTTGATGGATTCTTGTTATAAAATTGATTATTTTGACCTAACGTCATGATTATAAATATTTGATTTTCGGGTAAAGTGAATCATTAGCAACTCGTTTAAGGATTAAAAAATCAGTTTAGATAAGTTCCAGTTAGCGGCTGCTAATCTATTTACATAAGAAAGTTGAAAAGATCTTTTCAAAACGCATGTCCAAACACCCCCTAACCATTTGTAATTTTGCTAGCTCCATTGCTATAGTCTGCAATTTGAATGCAAAGTTGGTCATTCGTTAAAGTGTAACGTTTCGCAATACAAAGGCTAAATGGTTTTAAATTAAAGTTACTTTTTGTCTAACTAAATAATGGCTTTTTTTCAATTTTATTTTATTTTTATTTTTTAATCTTTGTTAAAGGTGGCTACACTTTGTAAATTCAACCAAGTACAAAGAATGTTGATTCAAACCGTGCCATCTTGTCTATGAAGGTTATTCAAGAACCCAAATAGTCAACATCCCTTGTACTTTACTCCTCGAGATTACAAATACTTGTTATTAATTCTATAACTTGAGTTACTTTTTGTTGCATACATTGCAGTTTTTGACCAAGTGTAAACCAAACGTCCTGTGCACTACCACCAATGAATATCATTTTGTATTGGTTAAAATTGATTGTGATTTCTTATTTGTTTTCTTTGGTTATAACACTCTATCCCACATTGGCTGAAGATAGAAGTTGTTGGTGACTTATATACCATAAGTGTACGTATGTTAAATGTGTTGAGACAAGTACTATGTTTTCGAATATACCACGACCTGTGTGGTTGAAAAACTCATACATGTCGGTTGTAAATTCGGAAACTCGTTTAAACTCTCAACTTTTTTCTTTTAATTTAGTTGAAAGTACATAACGAATATATCCTTCGCTATATCTTATTTTCATCTAGCTAGTGCCATACATATTTTCATTCTAATGTCATCTTACATAAATACAACAACGATAGTGGCAATCAACAACTACAATTTCAATCATTATGTTTATATACTTATCGAATTTGGATATTCAAGGATGCCTAATCCCGTAGGTCCATTTGATTCAACCATGCACAAGTTAAGAATACAATTATTTTGAGTCTCCAAAAATAAGCTATACCTGTGTGGTTGAAAAACTCATACATGTCGGTTGTAAATTCGGAAACTCGTTTAAACTCTCAACTTTTTGCTTTTAATTTAGTTGAAAGTACATAACGAATATATCCTTCGCTATATCTTATTTTCATCTAGCTAGTGCCATACATATTTTCATTCTAATGTCATCTTACATAAATACAACAACGATAGTGGCAATCAACAACTACAATTTCAATCATTATGTTTATATACTTATCGAATTTGGATATTCAAGGATGCCTAATCCCGTAGGTCCATTTGATTCAACCATGCACAAGTTAAGAATACAATTATTTTGAGTCTCCAAAAATAAGCTATACGCTGGCCAAAATGTTTAAAAGTCTCCTTGGATTTTAGAAGTCTCTTAGGAAAGTTTTCTCACTAGAAACCAACTAAGCTATATGTTGGCCAAAAAGTTTAAAAGTCTTGACCACAACTTCCTATAAATTTGGCATATCTTTCAAGCTAATACTAAAAGGAGCCATACTTGATGACTTGAAGAGAAGTAATTAGTTAACGAGTTTTAACTAGGGAAGCCAATTGAAATATTTTGAACCATACGTTCAAAAGTTGGATGATATCAATCAAGTCAAAGTACTTATTATTACTTAATCCACTATTTTTGCATTTGCTCATGATGAGTTATCTAAATACCTCATGAACACAATAAGAGTATAACCTAAACAAATGAAATAATAACCTTTTCACCTCCAAAAATTCATGTTTAAGACTATACAGGATAGCGACGATGAAGCTCGAAAATGTGGAAGTTTGAAGTAGAAGATATAACTAGGCATGTAGTATACATTCCAAAACTATATATATGTTACTCTATAGCAACAAATATACCACATTTTTACCCGCTTGAAAGTTTTTTAGACTTATTCTAGGAAATCTAGATTTCAGGATGCCAGTCTTGTAACGAAGTCGGTCCTAGTATGAAATGCTCCTCAAATCGCAATTAAACAGAATCAGCGGGTGGGCTTTCCAAAGAGTCAAGCATGGTTTATATTGATTTTTCGTTCATTTGTTATGCATGTAGACAATAACTTTCTACTATTATATCCTGTCATATATCCCAAACTTATATGAGCACATGTTTTGGTGAAATGCATCTTTATCTTCATTATTCGATAGCTTAAGAGGAAAAAAAGTAGTTTTAAACTGGAAAACGGCACTTTATGTGCACGTATAGTGGAAAATTAGCAAATGGAAGTGAAGTAAACTAACCATTTAAGCAATCTCATACATGATTCCTGTTTGTGAGACTTTTCATAACTGAAAATCACTTTCTATTTTGCCTCTATGGTTAGAGCTCAGTTTAAACAAAAATAGCAGGTGCGGCATTGGATCAAGTCATAGTGTTGGTCGCTTGGTTCGATGTTGCTCGTAGTTTGGTCTTTCTTGGATCAATGGGGGTTCGTTGTAGTCTTGTGGAGAGGATGGTGTTGTTTAAGGTTATTCTTACCATGGTTAAGGCTGCTTCGTGGAATGTTATGGACTTCTATGACGACTTTTGAAGAATCAAGTGTTTCTACTTGAATAGCGTTTAATTTGTTATCTTTTTATAGTCGTTGTAGTTTTTGTTAGCAATACAGTTATTGATATTGATTTGATCTTATCAAGTGATTTATTGTAATTGATATTGTCCTATTATATTCTAGCTGGAGATTAGGATGACTTTAGTAGTTCCCCTAAAGACTTTTGTATTATGGGCATATATAGCTCCCTGTATTGTAATCGATGAGGAATCAACAAAGCAAATCATACTACTGTCATATTACATTCGTCCATTGTACCATCTTACATGGTATCACGAGTCCATTCATTACCGATTCTAAAACTCTAAACCACAACTCTTCCGCCGCAGCCTCCGGCCGCCTGCTACACGCCGGAGGTTTGGAGGGCTCCCTTAAATAAAATAGTGGATCTTTATGTTTTTCTAGCGAAAAATACGCCCCATTTGTTCGGAAGATTCTTTGGGGGTTGAAGTTTTAGAACCAACTTTCGTTTTCTCATCTTTCTGTTGTGTTAAAAAAAAAAAAAAAAAAAAAAAAAAAATTATATTGTTTTTTTGTTAGTCGACTGTTCGTACGGCTTTGTTATCAGTCGACTAAAGTTGATCGTTGATGCCAGTCCCTAATGTTGACCGTTGGTACAAGATTACCTGTCAACTTAGTCGACCGTTGGTACCTGTCGACTAAAATCGATCGTTGGTACGGTTTTGTTACGAGTCGACTAAAGTTATGCTTTTATTATGTTATGTTTTGTTTTACCTACCGCTTTGTTTGAAGAATTTCGATCCAGCTTGAGTGTTCGTTGCCCACCCGCTCAAACTGCAGGTGAGTGTTAGCACTTAGCAAACATTTATTGATATTGATTTGATCTTATCAAGTGATTTCTTGTAATTGATATTGTCCTATTATATTCTAGTTGGAGATTAGGATGACTTTAGTAGTTCCCCTAAATACTTTTGTATTATGGGCATATATAGCTCCCTGTATTTTAATCGATGAGGAATCAACAAAGCAAATCATATTACTGTCATATTACATTCGTCCATTGTACCATCTTACAGTTTTATGTTCAATTATTAGTTATAAGAGTGGTTTGTCACTCTTATATTGTGGTTATTGGTAGTTATAGGAACGATTTGTCATTCTTATATGAGAGTCTGTAAGTGTCCTAAGGGACTGAGATGAGGGAAGTCACCCTCATCTGTTGTACTTCAATGTTTTTGTTGTAATGCAATTTACCAGGGTGAAAAATCCCTTTTACTCAACTTGAGAGTTTAGGGTTTAGTTGTAAACCAAATGTCTTGTGCGCTAGCTATTATCAGTTAATATCTTTGAAAGTATATAAAATGAAAATATAGATAACAATTTCTTATTTCTTTTTTTTAGTTGTAAGTTTTGCTACGCATGTGTATTTTGTGAGAACCCCGAATCATGAGTGCAAGAGTTAGTTACGACCCAAACTTATATAGACTTCAAACAAGTAAATGCTTAGCTAGGAAAAATCACAGGTTCTTTTAAAAAAATGCATAAAAAATGTAATCTTTCATTAATAGAACTATAACAACATGTAATTCTATGTTATCCAAATTGTTACCTTTATGTTTCTTGCCTTAACTCTTGCATTATTTCTTTCTTTCTTTTCATGTACATACACTTAATTGCTTCTAAACTTCAGTTTGATGTTCCATGTAACAAATTTTTCTTTTAATAAATGTTAAGAACTCTGAATTATCTCTTTCTTACCATTTTTTATATGAATATATTTTGTAAAATTTACCCTAAGACTCTATCCCACATACGCTGAAGATAGAAGTTGTTGGTTATTTATATGCAATGAGTGTATGTATGTTAAATGTGTTAGAGAGAAGTTTTATGTATTCAATATTCCACAAATGTTTGGATAAAAACATTATACAATTTGTTGAATGTTAGAATACTTATACGATCTCTTAACTTTTTTCTTTTAGCTAAGAAACAATTAAATATGTGAAAATGTATCTTAATTCTTTTGATTCATGTAAAAATGTATTTTAGTTCCTTTGATTCAAACGCAACATGCAAAATAATCTATTTTAAGAGTCAACAAACAACATAAATCTCAATAGACAATTCGTACCATATCATAACCATATATGAAATAAACACATTTTTATCATGGTTGAAAGGTCATAACGAAGACTAGAAGAGTACCCGCGCAATGCGGCGGCGGGTACCCTGTGACTATATTTTCTGACAATGTAATATTATGCGACCATACTTTTATTAAACAATTAAATTACAAATAACAATAACTTTAGTTATGACCGTGAAAATAATTCATCTCCTGTTAACCGAAGCTATCACAAACAAAATCTTGATTCTTTCCTTCAGCACAATCTCCCTTCGTCAATTTTGGAGCCGACTGACCCAGTTCGACCCCCATGTTGCAATGGTGGCGACTTGGTCGGCGCAGAGGCAACCGAACCAGTCGACCGACCATTGCGGACAGTCTAATGACTTTATTTTTAAATGCTTGGCTTAGTAGTTTAATTAGATTGTACATTGTGGTTAAATGGCTGTGTATTTCAGTGAAGGGGTAAATTAAATAGTGTATTAATTGTATGTGTTGAATAGTGTTTTTTAGTTGTATTTGTACTTTAAATAGTTTGTACATTGTGTTTTATAAATTATACTTTTTATCAAATGAGTGTTTTAAATATGACATTAATTACAAATGTTGACCAGTCAATATGTGTAGGTGTTTATGCATAAAGTAATTGTACGTATAGCTTAAGTAGTTGTATTTGCTTAAAATCTATATATGAAAATCTTAAAAAATTAGAAGAGAGAGTGTCATCCCTCCATTATAAGTAGTATAGATATCCTTCGGTATATCTTATTTCATCTAGTGATGTACACATTTTCGTTTAAATGTGACCTTACACAAATACAACAACGATAGTGACAATCAACAACTACTATTTCCATCATCATGTTTAGATACTTATCGACTTTGAATATTCAAGGATTCTTAACCCATAGGTCCATACAGACTAAACGATTCTCTATATTCCCAAATATTTTTAACAACTACACGCATGTTTAAAGTGCATTTACTATGAGAATGGTTGAAAGACCAAGGATCTTGCAAGTCTTATTTCTCATTCGTAACCAACTCAGCTAAGCGTCACAAAAAGAACTAATGTCTAAGACCAAAAATTTATGCAAATTTGTCATATATTTCAAGCTAATCTTAAAAGAAGCCACACTTGATGACTAGAAAATAAGTAATGACTAATGATCATATTCAAACTAGGAAAGCAATCAAACATAAATGAAATGATTGTCTTATGATGATATTGTGGCTGTCGTTCAAAGTTTCATGGTCGAGGGTCCAACAATTGGGCTCAAGCTTACGTCTTTGTTACACGCCAATGAATATTTTCAACTAACTCCCTATGAATAAAACTAGTATATATTATTGACAACTATATAAAGATTGCCTAACTGCTTATAATGAGATCGTAACATAAGTATTCTTTTTAATATATTAAGATTTTAACCTAGGGCCAAAATAAACTAAACAAGCATCATAATATAAAAAATATTGCATGACTTAAGCTATCAAAAATGTACATAATAAAGGAGTGCCTAGCTGCTTACTTTTCAATTTTGACATAAGTACTTATTTGATAAGCATGCTTGTCGAAGACTTTGCTTAGCTACTTGCGAATGAAACATGTATATTCATTACCGAATTGTGAACACTCGTAGATGGCTACTAGACACGACCCCAATAAGTTAGGCTGAAATGATGCATGTTTATTTTACTCAGGCCCTTTTTTTTTAATGTCTTGTACTTTTGTTATATGCTTATTAATATTTCAGTAAACTCCCTATGAAAAAATCTCTTATAGATTATCTGCAAGTATATAAATGATTGTCTAGCTGCTTAGGAAGAGATGTAAACATCAGTACTCTTTTAAAACAAGTATCAGAATATGGAAGTTTTCCCGGATAGCTCAACAGGTAATTTATTGAATCGTGCATATCAATCTCTACTTGAATAACAGTATATTATTCTGTGATGTATAAAAAAATTTCACGAATGATTTCATATAAGTAAAAGCTAACCCCTTGTTCTTGGAAAAAATCACAAGGTGTTTCAGTTCAATGCTTAAATATTTGCAATCTTTCGATTTAAAGAAAGAACAACATATACTTTCATGTTATCGAAGATGTTCCCTTCATATGATTGATGTTGGATAGTATCTTGTGCTTATAATCATGCCTTAGTTCTACTAAGGTTATCGTGACTGAAGATTGACGTGGATCTTCTTGCTTTACTGGCGTTTCGTTTGCTTAGGGTTTTGGTCATTATTTTTCTCGCTTTCGTTTTTAGGGTTGTTTTACTTTCTTGTTTGTTGTTATGGACAAGGTTGATGAATTAAACGATGATGTGAATGAGCCTACGGTTAGTCCTGGTGAGTCGATTCTTCAATCGACAATGAACCCTAATAGTAGGAATGATGAGTTTACTGGTATTGCTTCTGGTTCTCGTTCTGATGGACAAGTGGAGCCGGTTTCACTTGGTTCAAGCCCTAGTCACGACGCTCCTAGTCATGACACGCCTGAGGGTCATGATACTTTATTGAAAATTCGTGCTATTGAAAAACAAATCTTTGAGGGAAAACTTGTTCTTGTGGGTGACGATGGGCAACCATTAAAACCAGTCGGGACAGTGGATGCTACATCTGGGGCTAATCCATTTGAGCATCTTAAGGTGCCGCAGTCGCAGAAGGAGTTTGAGGAGATGCTTACTGCTATTGGTTATTATTCGAAACCTCCTCAAGATAAGAGTGGTCCTATGGCTTCTAATGTTAAAGGCCATAATAATACTAATGATAAGGTTGATACGAATGCACATGGTGTGGATCTTTCTGTTGGTATTGAGAAGGTTGGTGTTTTGAAACAACCGTCTTCATCGTATGCTGGTGTTACTTCTAATGAACCAAAGAAACACACGTCAAACTTTCGTAGGTTGGAGTGTAGTAAGAACGCTAATGGTGTGGATCTTTCTGTCCCGATGAAAGTGGTTGAAGAGGTGAACACTAGGTTTGAGAATACTTTGTATGGGTATTTCCTTTGTCAACGCCTTGCTTTTCCTGTTGTTGATTACTTTGTACGCAATGCGTGGGCTAAGTTTGGTATACAAAAGGTAATGATGAATTCAAAGGGGTTCTTCTTCTTTAAGTTCAATTCGAAGAAAGGTGCTGATGATGTGCATGAAAACGGTCCTTGGTTGATTAAAAATGTTCCTATTATTCTTAAAGCATGGACATTGAACACCAACTTACTTAAAGAGGATTTGACCAACATCCCGGTGTGGGTTAAATTCCATGATGTTCCTCTTGTTATGTTTTTTGATGATGGCCTTAGTCTCCTTGCCACATTGATAGGCACGCCTAAAAGGTTAGATGCTTTTACTAGCCAAATGTGCAAGGACTCGTGGGGCCGTAGTAGTTTTGCTAGATGCATGATTGAAGTGAAGTCGGATGAGGTACTTAGGGACAGCCTTACTGTTGAGATACCGTTACTTGATGGGTCGGGTTCGACTATTGAGAAGATACGGGTTGAATACGAGTGAAAACCACCTCATTGTGATAAATGTAAGATTTTTGGTCATACTCTTATTGAATGTCCTAAAGTTGTTGAACCTCCTGCTCAGCCTACTAAACGTGCTAATGATGGTTTCAAGACGGTCATTAATAAGAAGAAGGGAAAGCAAGGTGGTTCTACTATCCCGGGTCAAGGAGGGTTTACTAAACCTGTTGTGGGTAAGCAGTTTCAATATCAACCCAAAAAGACTCCTCCTGCACCTAAGAAAGTGGAAGTCACTAAGAAGAATGCTTCTGATGTGGCTAGTTCGAGTGGAACTAAGATCTCTACATCTAATCAGTTTGATGCTCTTAATATGGAATATACGGATGCTTTTGGTACTCCTTCCAATGACACCAACAAGGATGTGGATTCTGGTCGTACAATGGAAGTTAATGAAGATAAGTCTACTAAGAAAGATACTGCATCACAAGATCCCCTTGTGAGTGATTTGAAAGAAATGGAGTCGGGTATGGCTCCTACAACTAGTGATTCTTGTATTCTGCCCGCCTCTTCAACTAAAAGAGTTAACCCTTTTTCTAAAGTGGGAGATATTGTGGTGTCTGATTCTGAAGATGAGGTAGTTGCTAACCCATTTGATGAGTCTGCTAATCTTTTCGGTGGTGGCCAAGAGTTTGAAGATGAGTATGATGACTATGACTACGATGACTATGCGAAGCAGGTTTCTGATCTTCCGGTGAATTTGGATGCCTTTAATGCCATGTATGGCACCAAGCTTCAAGGATCTAGGAAGTAATTTTTTGTTCGTTATATCCTTTGTTGTCATTTGAGTAGTGGTTTGTTTTCTTGTTTAGAAAATAGGTAGTATCTTGGTATGTAAGCTTTATGCCTATGTAACGGGCTGAGATATGGGATTTCACTCATATCCATTGTACTTAAACGTTTTTGGTTTATATATTTACTAGGGTGCATGATTACTCCCCTTTACCAAAAAAAAAAGATGTTCCCTTCATGATTCGTGCTCAAAAACACAAATAATAGTTGCTTCTAAACTTGAATTTGGAGTTCCATGTACGAAATAGTTCTTTCACCGAGTGTTGATAACTCTTCATTAGGTATTTACATCTTTCTTTCCGTGTACATAAAAATCTTTATATATTATGAAGACTTTTCCTAACATTTAATCCTGGTTGAAGAAAGAACCTGTTGCCTAGTTATATACACTAGTCTATGGGGTTGTATGTGCTTAGAATAGTATAATGTTCTCAGGTATACAATCTCGTGGAATCTTTAAAAGTTCAGCAACTTACAAAGATTTCACATTTTAATGTGCTTGAAAACTTGTATGAATTTCAAACTTTTTTTTAATATCTTTTTAATTATAAAACATGCTCTGGTGGAAAACATTTTTATCTTGGGCAAATGTTTTTAAAACAAATCATATTTGCCATCATTTGCTTTTGTGGGTAGCGAACACATTTTTTTGTTTTTGTGGGTAATTTTCTTTCAACTTCATCCTTTTAGGGTACTATGTGACATTTTTGTCATTCGGGAAAAAAAATCTATTAGCTAAGAAAGGCAAAACTGTCAAAAATTTCGCAAAATACCAAAAAAAGGATGAATTTGAAAAAAAATACCCACAAAATCAAAAAAAGTTGTTCGCTACCCACAAAAGAAATGATGGAAAATATGATACATTTTAAAAACATTTGCCCTTTTATCTTTAGTTTTGCATAACTTTTTCAATTATAAAACATGTTTTAGTGGAAAACATTTTAATCTATGATGATGGCAACTTTTAATAACAAGAAAATTGCAAGTTTGTATGTAACCATATTATTCAACATAAAATGATGGCAACTTTATAATTGTTTTTCACTCAAAATCTATGATGTAATATTTTCGCATTGTGTTATATCTACCTTTTTGTAGGGTGTATGTATTCTCGTTTACAATCACATCTACTAAAATTATGTATATATAGAATACGGTGATTGCTATGCTTTTCAAGTAGATTTTGTTTTTGACAAGCCGGTTGTTATACACATTTTATAGATCTTCTGTTTCACAAGGACATATTGAAGGAGACATCAAGTCATGTTGGTTATATGCGGATTTACCATCAAACTCTAAGTAAAGTCCTCATCCTTTTTTCATGGCATTATTTGAAACTCTATCCCACGTAGACCGAAGATAGAAGTTTTTAGTTAGTTATATACCATAGGTTTATGTATGTTGAATGTGTTGAGACTACTATATGTCTTCGAGCGTCCCATCTCTCTCTCTCAGTTGAAAAAAAAAATCTGAGAGGGTGTTGGAATATTCGGAAACACTTATTAACTCTTAACTTTTTCACTTATGTTAGTACTCTAAAACATGTTTTGTTGGAGACCAGGTTAATATTTGATTTCACACATTATAAAAAGGAAAACGAATTGTGAAAGCAAATAAAAAAAACAATAGAAATGTAAAATTGCATCATGTTCGATCTAACTCAATAGTCAATAACCAACATAAATCTTAATAGATAATTCATACACATAGTGAAGAAATCCTTTGGAATGTCTTATATTGATCCACTACCATATCAGTGACGAAGCCAGGATTTTTTATTCGGGTGGGCCTAATCAAATATAAGAAAAATAAATGTATAAATTTCGTTCGAGTGGGTCAAATCAAATGTAAGAAAAATAAATGTATAAATTTCGGGTATAAATTTCAGAAGTTTTCCGGAAAAAAGTTACCATTAAAATCATCTAAACCTAATCTAAATTATGAAGTAAAAGTTTTTGCAAAGTAAAAATAAAGAAAAGTATTACATACACATCTAAGTGTTTATCTAGATGTGTCAGATCTTTTATTTGGGTGGGGCAGAAAGTATTTAGGGTGGGCCATGTCATACCCAATGCCACACTTGGCTCCGTCCCTGCGTGGAAAATAAAAGCCGAACCAATTACCCTCCAAAGTTATTTGGTCCGTGGGAAAAGGCTCAAAATGCATTGTGAACCCTCATATAAACTATGATTGGACCGATGTAATGAACCATTCCTTTGTAAAATGTCTACTTATTTTTTGACCCTATATGTAAAAGTGGGTTACGGTTTTGTAACTCGGGTTATGATAATCAACATGTCATATATATTGCGACCGATTCATGTCTTTTTCCCTCCTGCGACGCGTCTCAAGTCGGGTGGTGTAACGGTGGCCGACGCGTCGGTGGTGCCGACCGAGCTGCTACACCCGGTCGTAGTATGTTACTATACAGCAAGGGAAGAGTCTAATGTAATCCAATTACTAAGCTGGAGCCTTTGGTGAAAACAAAAATGAGAATTTTCACGTTTCTAAAGAATTGCCTAGTTGTTTATACCGAAATCTTAAACACGCTTATAATGCACTTGCACATGTACATGTTAACATGACTCACATTATTAGAATAGTTTCATTTACGCAATGATTTTACTTGTTTTAGTTTAGTAGTTGTAATGAAGGAACTTGCGAGCCATGTATGATTTGAGAGTGATATGGTTATGGTTAGCTCATGGTGGTTTTCATCAGCTCGTGGTTTGAACCACGAGCAAACTTAATGTTATTTTTTTTAGTGACTCTAGTGATCACGGTGAAGAACTATCTTAATGCGCAGTGATCTGTACTCGGCAGAACATGTTATCAAACAAACCTAAACAAGTATCACAATATAACTTATACAATAGCATATAGATTTCTATATAAAGGATTTCAAATAAGTAAACGTAATCATCATAGGTTCTTTTATCCAAGTTGTTGCCTTTATGTTTTGAGTTATAAACACATAAATTAGTTGCTAATAAACGTCAATTTGATGTTCCATGTAACAAATCTTTCTTCCAACAAGTGTTAAGAACTCTTAAATTATCTTTTTCTTACCAGTTTTTTAATGAAATGTTTTTCTAACATTTTATCCTAACACTCTATCCCGCATTTTCTGAATATAAGAGTAGTTGGTTACTTATATACCTTAAGTGTATGTGTGTTAAACGTATTGAGAGTTGAGACTAGTATTATGTTTTCGGTTATTTCACCATATCTCAGGTTGGAAAAATCTGATAGCTGGGGAATCAATCGAAAACTCATATAAAATCTCAACTTTTTCTTCTAATTTGGTACTCTAAAACATGTTTTAACTTTTTTCTTCTAATTTGATACTCTAAAACATGTTTCGTGGAGACCGTCAAAATGTTTCTTATTAAAATGCAACATAACAAATATATACACATACATCAACAACCAACATAATGAAATGAACAGATTTTCATCATAGTTGAAAGTTCATAATGAAGATATCCTTCGGTACATCTTATTTTCATCTAGCTAGTGCCATACATATTTTCATTCTAATGTCATCTTAGAGAAATACAACAAACGATAGTGACAGTCAACGACAACTATTTAATTTATCAAGTTTAGATACTTATCAAATTTGAATATTCAAAGAAAGCTAACCCCGTAGGTCCATTTGTACAATTATTATGAGGATTTTTGTAAGGCCATGGATTTTAGAAGTCTTCTTGCAGAGTCTTCTCATTCGAAACCAACTGAGCTATACGCCGCCCAAATTTTAAGAGGCTTGACCACGATTTTTATAAATTCGGCATATCTTTCGAGCTAATACTAAAGGGAGCCACACTCGATGACTTGAAGAGAAATAATTAATTAAATAGTTTTAACTAGGGAAGCAATTGAAAATAATGGAAAACTTGTTAACATTATAATGCAGATATCGTTCAAGCAAGGGAAGCAATTGAAAATAAGGGAAAACTTGTTAACATTATAATTTGGTCGGTGTTCCTTTGTCAATCTCACTGATCCAAACTCCGTCTTCACTTTAAGTATTTTACTCACCGTATCTTCAAATGATCTTTGACTTTTCTAGAGTGTCCGCTAATAAAACTAATAACAACACTTACCCGTTATATATGAATATCAAAGCATTCGCGAGTCTCGACCTCTTAAGAGACAAATTTGGCTGAAATGTTTTGAGCCATACGTTCGAAAGTTGGATGATATCAGTCAAGCCAAGGTACTTATTATTACTTAATCACCTGATTTTGCATTTTCTAGTGATGAGTTATCTAAATACATCATGAACACAATAAGAGAATAATCTAAACCATTGAAATAATAACCTTTTCACTTACAACGATTCATGTTTAAAACTATACAAGAGAGAGATGACGAGATTCCGAAATGTGATAGTTTGAGGTAGAAGATGTGATCTGGCATGTAGCATACATTCCCAAAACAATATACGTTACGGTATAACAATAAATATTCCACATCTTTTACCCGTGTACATCTTGAGAATATCTTACTTATTCTACAAAACTCGATTTCAGGATGGCATTCCTGTAACGAAGCAGGCCCTAGTACGGAATGCTCCTCAAATCGCATTTTAACTGAATAAGTAGGTTGGCTTTCTAAATATTCAAGCATGGTTTATATTGAAGTTTCGTTCATTCGTTGTGCATGTAGACAATAATTTTCTACTATCATGAGTGCAATCTTTTAAACACGTATATGGGAAAATTAGCAAATGGAAGTGAAGTCAACTAACCATTTAAGCAATCTCAAACATGATTATCGAAAGCTAATAAAAAAAACAATATGGTACCGTGTTTATATAGAAATCTATATGGTCTCCACCGAAACATGTTTACAGTAGTCTCAAAACATTCAAAATACACAAACTTAATAAACTTAAGGTATATATGTAACAAAAAACTTCTATCTTTAGTCTATGTGAGATAGAGTTTCAAGGTAAATGGTACTAAATTGTTGAACACGTAACTTATACAACAACGTATAGATTTCTATTTTAACGATTTCAGATAAGTAAACGCTAATCCTTTTATCTTTGTAAAAATCATCATAGGTTCATGTAACAAATCCTTCTTTCCCAAACTGTTAAGAACTCTTGAATTATGCCTTTCTTACATTTTTTAAAGGGTTTGTCGAACAAGTGCCCTCAAGTCTCTAGTTTATATGATTAAATAAGGAAACTGTATGTTTATTAATTATAAAATTAGAACTAATAAAGGTAAATTATAAAATCAATTAATTTGTATTAAATGCAATTTTCAATTTAAAAGAAAAGTTCAAGATGAATTAATGTACCTTAAGTGATGCAAGAACTTATTAGACAATCCTTTTTTTAAATAAAGATATTATCTAATCTTTTATCATAACAATATTACATCCCACATAGGCTCAATATAAAATTTGTTGGTTACTAATATACCATAAGTGTATGTGTGTTAAATGTGTTGAGAATAGTATTATGTTTTCAATGATTTCTTGTGCTATGAGGATGTAAAAATCTCACAGTATCAGGAACAATTGAAAACTCATATAAATTCTCAACTTTATTCTTTTAATTTGGTACTCTAAAACATGTTTTGATCTTTCTTTTAACTTGGTACTCTAAAACATGTTTTGGTCTTTCTTTTAATTTATACTGATCTCAACTTTTTGAACAAGACGTTCAAAAGTTGGATGATATCGATCAAGTCAAGGTATTTATTATTGCTTAATCCACTATTTTTGCATTTGCTCATGATGAGTTATCTAAATACATTTTTTTTTTGGGTAAAGGGTTACCCCGGTAAAATATATTACTCACCAAAACGTTTCAAGTGCAATGGAATATAGCTGAATGCCATATTAACCTCAAACCTTGGTTTGAACTACCAAAAACCAATGTGACATGCCACATATAGTTACTAGCCAAAAACTAACTATAAATTCTAAAACCAGTTGGCATGTTCCATTTCTTAAGCAAATCAGTCATCCTTGGCTTATTCTTGGATCTGAAAGAAGCAAACTTGAGCCGTATCATAACCATAATGAGATCGCAAAGCTCCTCAGGGGTTCTTCTAGAATTCTTGAACAAACGATTATTTCGTTCACTCCAAACATAATAACTCGCTGCTGCAAATAGAAGTTTACACACAATACAACTAACCGAGCGTTTGGCTGCCATAGGTTGGAGCCATACCACGATATCCTCCAAAACAGGCGGTACAATATCCATTCCAGCAAGATTTCGAATACGACACCAAATCTTGGCCGAGTAATCACATTTAAAGAAAAGGTGTTCATGTGAGTCCATCTCAAGACCACATAAAGAGAATCGAAGCGAAGATAAAACCGTAGTCGGACTCGCATCCCAAGAACGCAATAAGAGTATAACCTAAACCAATGAAATAATAACCTTTTCACTTCCAAAACTTCATGCTTAAGACTATACAGGATAGCGACAATGAAGCTCGAAAAATTCACTTCCAAAAATGTAGTGTATCTTATATGCTTTCGTAATGCTAATGTCTAGATGGTTTTAAATTTTAGTTATTTTTTCTCTAATTTTAAATGTTGTTCAGTTTTTTTATCTTTGTTTTTAGAGGTTGCTAGACTTTGTATTCAACGAAGGACAAAGAATGTCGATTCAAGCCGTGCCATCTTGTCTATGAAGGTTATTCAAGAACCCGAATAGTCAACATCCCATGTTCTTTACTCATCGAGATTACAAATACTAGTTATTCATTCTATAAATAAAGATTAATTTTGCTGCATACATTGCAGTTTTAGACCTACTGTAAACCAAACGTTATATGCGCTATTATCAGTTATATCATCTTGTATTGCTTGAAAGTATATCAAACGAAAACATAAAGTACGATTTCCTATTTTTTTTCTACGGCTGTAAGTTTGTTATGTAGGTATGCTCTGTGAGAACCCCAAATCACGAGTTTATCAATACGTTAGGGCCAAAGCAAGTATCATACGGAGTAATACATAACATAATTCCTTCAACAATATATAGATTTCTACATAAGCGACATGAACATAAGTAAACGCTTATAGAAAATCACAGGTTCTTTTAATATAATGCATAAACATTTGCAAATTTTCATTAGTAGAGCGCAAAAACAACATGTAATTTCATGTTATCAAAATTGTTACCCTGATGTTATGCTCTAACTCTTGTTTTAATGTAGAAAACTATGGCAACCTTCTATCCAAACATTGTATCCCACATACGTTGAAAGATGAAGTTGTTGGTTAAATATATACCATAATGTGCGTGAATCACTTGTTATTAGATTACTATTATGTTTTCGGCTCTATGATCGACCTCATGTTAGCTAATGTAGTAATGCATATTATGCTGCCAATCATAGAACGAGAATTAATATGAATTCTAAATTTTTTAAATATTTTTTGCTTATCTTTCTTTAATTGATTAATGTATGTAACAATTGTTACTTGATATATAGTTTTGGTGTATTTTTATGCAACGAACAGCAAATGGAAGTGAAGTAAATTAACCATTTACATTATCTCATGTTAAATAGTTTGTGTTTGTGAAACTTTTCGTCAATTTTATATCTGTAAAAAAAACGGTTGGAGATCGGTTAAAATATAAAATAATTGTTACTTGTGATTTTAACACAATGTTTTTCATCGTTCCTAATAGAAATCGTATGTTGATAACAAAACGTATTTGTTTAAGCTCATACATGAGCTTGTTCTTAAGACTTCATGGAAAATCGAAATTATCAATCATGTTGATGTTGGGAATGTTATATGGCAATGCAAAAGCAAGAATATGTCTTAAAAAGATCTAAATCAGCGGGTATATCCAGACTTCGTGCACGTCTTTTGAGTGCCGATTGACCCTACCTCAAAGACCAAGCTTCAAGCATTGAACACGTCTCATCGACCTTTTAGTCAGAGATTGAGATTGAGCCAATGGCCTATTTTTCTTAAGCCTTTTTTTGACCGATCAACTGTATATTTGCGATGGAGTAGTGATACAAAAGCAAAAATATGTTTGTCGACAGTGGGTATATCATTTTTTTTTTAATCAAAATACAAAATATTGCGGTATGATGTTTGACAAAAGCAATTAATAATGACGTGCAAAATAAACACATCGTCTAACACAAGAACCAAAATTTGTCTCATACACGTATCAAAATGATTTATAATGTAAACATTTTATACTTTATGACTGTAAAGGCTAGCCACAATGGGCAAGGTTGTCGTCGGTTGAGTCCCTCGGTCGAGCAAGGTTCTCCCACTGTGAGGCCATCGGTTGTCGTCGGTTGGGGAGAGAAGAAAGGGAACTCGGTTGAGCACACAACCGAGTGTCACAAGCTCAAACTTTACCCTTTTTTCAAAACTTTACAACTTTTACAACATTATAAATACCAACCTCAAACACATTTTTAAACACACAATTTCAAACACAATTCAAACAACTTCTCTTCAATATTCATCATGTCACAAAGAAAAACTCCCAACTCAAAAAACCGACGATCCCGACTTCCCCAAAATTCCCCGAACTTGAATTTCTCACCGGATCCACCGTTTCAATTAACCGGTTTAACACCACCACAAAATCGGGGTATTCGTTTTCGAGCACCCGGTTTTGATTATGAAACACGACTACCACAACCCAACCACAATCAAAACCCATTTTACGTCAATCGTCCATATTTCCCACCGGGTCGTCCGAGTATCAATCAAAACCAAGCACCAAGCGGGTCGTCATATCATCCTAACATGAATTTCTCCCAATCTTCCCAACCTAATCAATCGTTTTCACCGCTTCATGGTGTTAATCTTGATATGGATTTTGAGCATTTTATGGAATTCCCTCCTGCTCAATGCTACACGTCTCAAGAATACCCGACTCAAGATGCTTCGATGGGTCAAGGTTCGGGGCACGGTTCATACCACGGTTCTATTCGTATTGAAGACGGTGTTGAAGAGACGTCACCCGTCAAATCAAAGAAGGTTACAAAACGGGCTACAAAGGGGAAGGGCAAGAATGTTGCAACCGCACCCGTCAAACCTTGGACAAAAGCGGAAGAGGTCGCGCTTTGTAGAGCTTGGGTACATGTGTCAGAAATTTCGGAAAGAGGGAACTCTATCAACCGGAGTGGGTTTTGGGATGAGGTGATAGCGTACTTTGAAAATGAAACTGGTTCAACAAGAACCTACGACTCCATAACGACCAAATGGAAGGGTAGGATTCGTTCTAGGGTTGGTTTCTTTTGTGCAATTATGGATAATATCAAGGATAATCACGGAAGCGGTGAGAATGACGAAGACGACTATGAAAAGGCTTGTAACGAATACCGTGTGATGCACAAGCATGAGTTTACATTGAAGGAGTGTTGGAAAGTTTTGAGAGGGCATTCTGCTTGGAAAACTGTTGAGATGCCTGCTTTCACCACGACTAGTCGGAAGAAATCCAGGACTTCGGAAACCACCTCGGGGTCAACAAAAGGTCCTTTTTATCCCCAAGACGTGGATGATTCTGAAGAAGAAGAGACTCGAGAATCACGACCAAAAGGTCGTGACGCAGCCAAGAAGAAAGCACACGACCACCCGCTTCATTTGTTACTAATATGGCCAAGAACTTTTTCAAGATCAAAAGTTCAAGTAAGGAAAAAAAACAAGAATATGGAAGAGGAATACATAAAGTTGAAGCAGAAAGAGATGGAGCTTGCAGAGGCAACGGCAAGGCGAGCCGAGGAGTTCAAAAGGGAGAAACTTGAGCTCCAACGTCAGCAGCTTGCATTGGCAGCACAATCAAACCGGACGCAAGATTTAATTTTCTACAACACACCCCTCGACACAAATATGCCCGCACGACAACTACAAGAACTTGAACAACTTAAGGCAGCAATCAAAGAACGTTACAACTTAGATTATTAAGTTGCAGATTTTAATAAGTATTGTAACGTCTACGTTTATTAGTTTAAGTTTTTAATTATTGTTGTAATTTTAAGTATTTTTATTAATGAAGTTTAATTTTGTTTTTAAAAATATTTGAATTTAAAAAATAAAATAAAAATAAAATATAATAAATCTTATGTCACCACTGTGGCAACTAGGTCATCGGAGAGAGAAAGCTGATGTGGCGCAGACGAACTAGTTCGCAGCTGTGTCTAGCCTAATACTCCTATGTTTTCGTGCGGATTGTAAATGGAACTATCTATACTACTTTATAATGCAT
>BPTQ01000009.1:344995480-345131818 GCA_019973895.1 Chrysanthemum seticuspe
TTAAAAGTTTGAAATTTTAGTTAGTTTTCCCTAACTATATATGATGTTTGTTTCTTTAATCTTTATTGTTAAGGTGGCTAGATTTAGTTAATTTAACCAAGGACAAAGAATGATGATTAAACGTGCCATCTTGTATATGAAGGTTATTCAAGATCCCGAATAGTCAACATCCCATGTTCTTTACTCATCGAGATTACAAATACAAGTTATTCATTCTATAACTTGAGTTTATTTTTGCTGCATACATTGCAGCTTTAGACCAACTATAAATCACATAGATTATGATTTCTTATTTGCATTCTCTAGTTGTAAGTTTGGCTATGTATGTATGTTTTGTGAGAATCCCGATCAGGAGTGCAAGAATAAGTTATGACCCAAAACTTATATAGATTTCAGTAAGTAAAGGCTTAGGAAAAATCAGAGGTTCTTATTTTAATACTAATAAGTGTAACCTTATCCCACATTGGTTGAAGATTGAATCTGTTGATTACTAATATACCATAAGTGTATGTGTGTTAAATGTGTTGAGACTAGTATCATGTCTTTGGATGTTTCAAATCTGTCAGGTTAAAGAAACTTGGTTAGACTTGGTATATCCGAAAACTCATATGAACTCTTAGCTTTTTTTCCTTTAATTTAATACTCTGAAACATGTTTAATCCTTAATTTCACACATTTCAGAAAATAAAACAAAATTTTGAAAGCTAATAAAGAAACAATAGAAACATTCGATCTAACTCGATATACAACAACGACAGTGACTATCAACAAATACTATTTCAATCATCTTGTTTAGATACTTATGGACTTTGAATATTCGAGGATTTCTAAAACCAGGTTCATACAAACGGTTCTCTATATTCCAAAATCCTTTTTACAAGCACGTGCAAGTTTTAGGTACATTTATTATGGGTATATCTCAAGGACCAAAGATTTTGAAAATCTTATTTCTCATTTGGAACCAGTATAACTTTTGTAATATCTTATATTCATCTAGTGATGTACATATTTTCGGAGGAAATTTAAGTAGTCAACATCTCATGTTCTTTACTCATCAAGATTACAAATACTAGTTATTCATTCTATAACTTGAGTTTATTTAAGTTGCATAAATTGCAGTTCTAGACCAATTGTAAACCAAACGTCCTGTGCAATAGAAGTGGTGAATATCCTTTTTATTGCTTGAAAGTATATAAAATGAGAATATAAACTACCGTATCTTATTTGTTTTCTCTAGCTGTAAGTTTTGCTATGCAAGTGTGTTTTGTGAGAATCCCAGATCATGAGTGCAACAATAAGTTAGGGCCAAAGCAAGTATCGTAATACATAATGTAATTCCTTCAACGACTGAACATGTAAACGCTTAGAGAAAATCACATGTTTTTTAAAAATATATTTTCATGTTATCCAAATTGTCACCTTCATGTTTCATGCTCTAACTCTTGAGTCATATCTTTCTTTTCATGTACATGAAATAGTTTTGCAGAAAATATAATACAGTGAAATATGCCAACCTTGTATCCCTAACATCCTATCCCACATAGGTTGCAGAATGAAGTTGTCGGTAACTAATATACCATAGTGTGCGTTAGTCAGATGTTATTAGACTAGTATTATGTTTTCGGCTGTATGATCAACCTCATGCTTGGGAAGTTTGCAAGCTAATAACACATAGCATGGTGTGATTCAGACAGCTCAAAATTAATATAAAATCTTAACTTTTTTTTTTTTTTTTTAATGGGGAATGATTAATGTATGTAAAATTGTTTCTTGATATATAGTTTTAATGTTCTTTTATTGCAACGAATAGCAAATGGAAGTGAAGTAAATTAAGCATTTACGTAAGACTTCATCGAAATTGGAAAGTATCAATCATGTTGCTTTTGGGAATGTTATATGGCAAATGCAAAAGCAAGAATATGTCTTCTTCAATTTAAATCGGCGACCTTTTAGTAAGGAGTTGAGATCGAACTCATAACCTATTCCTCCTAATTTATTTGACCCGTCAATTTTTCAATTGCGATGAAGTTATTGATACAAAAGCAAGAATATGTCTGTTGACAATGGGTATATCCTAGTTTATAGTAAACTACAAAATTATTACGGTAAGATGTTTGACCATATCGATTAATAATGACTTGTGAACATAACAAATTCTCTAAGTCTCTAATACAAGAACCAAAATGTGTCTCATTCAATAATTCATACACATATGGAAACGATTTATATATTAAACATTTATAACACTTTAGACTATAATAAGCTTTAAAGCATTTCCAAGCTGCTTATGTTTAGATCTTGACATAAGCATGTTTGTCATAAACTTTGCCTAGGCTACTTGCAAACCTATTTTTGTATATATGAGCATTCGAAACATTCTTACTAAATGGCATAATAAGTTTCCTAAACAATCTAGGGCTGAAACAAGTATGAAAACATAGATAAGCTCCAACTTTCAAGACCCGAAAACGTAATCCCACATTGGTTGAAGAAATAAATTGTTTGTTAATAATATATAATGTAGTCTAGTGAATTGCATGTGTCTAGAGTAGTTTAATCTTTCAGTTAGTTCACTCTCTGAAAATTCATATATCCTTGACTTTTTTGTTCATCTTTTTTATTTCTTTAATTTACTCGAATACGTGTTATGGCGCAACCATCTGAATAGTTAGTTTTACATAGGTTCATACCACGCGGGAACTCTTAACATATTTCTTTTAATTTTTTACTCTAAAACATGCTTTGGTGGAGACCATGTTAATCTTTAATTTCACACAGTTTGAAAGGAAAACGAACTATGAAAGTTAAGAAAGAAACAATAAAAATGTAAAAATGTATCTTATTTTTTTTAATTAAAACACAACAAAAACGATACACACATGATTTAACTCAACAGTCAACAAAGAACATAGATCTCTTTAGATAATCCATACACTTATCATGAACATACGAGAAATGAACATATTTTTATCAAAATTGAAAGTTCAAAACAATGATATTCTTTGTAATATCTTATTTTCATCTAGCGAGTTGTTTAAAGTACAATCAATAATCATTATAAGAATTTCAGAAAGAGGAATTATTTTAGAAGTCTCATTTCTTAATTGGATTTCAAAAGTATTAACCAAATATCTTCTGAGCTAACTGTAACAGAAGCTACACTTTGATAACTTAAATAAGGGTAGTTAACAAATTTAAAGTGCATAAGCAATTGAAAATTCGAGGAATCTTGTCTTATAATAATATTCATTACAAGATGTCAAGCCACTATATGTCTTAAGAACATGTATAGTTCCATTTAAGTGATTATAGATTTCTAGATGCTAACATGTTAGACAAATCTATGACTATACTAGTTCCACATTTTGGGTCAATCAATTTGCTCAAATAATGTTCTTGGTTGAGTTAGTGGTTTAAATAGTTTTTCATCTATCTATCAAAAAAAAAAAAAAAATGTAAACAAAGAGAAAATAAGTAACAATATATGTACCACCTGAGGGCGGCTCGATAAGATGTTTTATTCACCTTTTGATGTTGGTTAACAATAATTTTTTTACATTTTTGCAGACTAACCTGAGGGCGGCTCGATAAGATGTTTTACATTTTTGCAGACTAATCAAGATGTAGAAGTGTGTACGACCTTGTTAATAGTTTTCACATTGTGACTTATACTTATGTGTAAGTATCTCATGTGTACTAATTAATTAAAGCCTTCTTTTCCAATATAAAATTCTATTCAAACAAAGTTCTTTTATCCAAACATTTTATCCCACATAGATCGAATAAAGAAGTTGTTGGTTAGTAATATACCATAGTATATGTGAGTTTCTTGTGACTAGATTAGTATTACATTATGAGGATTATGATTCTCTTCATGCTTGAAACGCTTGCAAGCTAACAATACATAGCATGAAGATACCATAATCTTGATAATTAATACAAATTCTTGATCTTTTTAACTTTTTTTTGGGTATCGTTCTTCATTCTTATTTATCGGAGGTCGCTTAGTTTTGCTATTGTGATAACATTAAGCAACCTGATTGACAAATAATTGCGCCAAAAGTAGAAAGGAAACATAAATTACGCAAATAATTTCATACGGTTTTTAAATTGTTAAACGTTAGTATAAAACAGCATTATAGTGTGATTTACAAAAGAAATTCGCAATTGTGTATATACTTGAAAATTGAGCTAATAAATTCACGTACAATTAAACTCAATAAGCAACATATGTAAGTATGTATCGTTAGATAATACATCCCATATAAAAACATCTAAGAAATAAACATATTTTAACCATAGCTGTAAGTTTGTATAGCAATAAAAAAAGCAAACATATGTTGACAGCGAGTATATGAGCAAGTCTTTTTGTATATAAGATGTCTCATCCATTAACTCATAGGCGTATTGAAACACTTTATAAAGTAGCATATTTTACTTTTTATGATTATAAGCACAAATAACACAGCTTAAACATTTGCAATCTTTCATTTTTACACAACATATAATTTCATATTGTTACCTTCATGTCTCGTGCTCTAAACACTTAAACTAGTTGCTTATTATAAACTTCAGTTTTTTTTAGTTTTTTTGTAAAAGAGAACTTTCACCCTGGTAAAATATATTAACAAAAAAAACCGTTTAAAGTAAAATATATTAATCAAAAAACCGTTTAAAGTACAATGGAATGTGACTGAAATGCCACATTAACTTCAAGCAACCGCTTGAACAACCACTAGATCATTTATGACATGTCATAAATGAACAACTAGCTACCAACAACTAGAACAACCACTTAAAACATAAAAAGACATGCAAAACAAATAAACAAATCCAAATAAAAGATTACTTCCTCGAACGGATTTGAAGCTTGAAATCAAACTGATCGTTAAATCCCTCAAATTGCCCAGGTAAGTCATAGACCTGGGCCGCATAATCATTAGAAAGATAGCCTTTAAGCTCGTTATGTCCTCCTGCTAATGATAAGAAGCTGCTTATAGGATCATTTGGCTCAAAAACCTCATCGTCACTATCTGAATCAACCACTTCACCTACCTTAGAGAATGGGTTGCCCTTCCTTTTACCCTCAGCTACCAGAATAGGTTTACCATTATCATCCACAAGGGTAGCTTTCTCATCAATAATAAGCTTTTTAAGCATTCCAATTTTCTCAACAATAAGAGTGTTCTTTATAGGCGATGGAGAAGTAGTTTTGGGAGAACTAGAAATAACTTTAGGAGTACACGTAGTGCCAATCACATGTTCCAAAACTGAATCTTGTTCCTTAAGCACATCAAAACTGTTCTTCAAATCAACAAGGTTGATATCATCCACCCAATTATTATTCTTACCTTGGTCATCCCGGGAATGAGCCGTACTACTAGTAGGATTAGTAGTAGGTTCATTACTAGAAGTAGAACCTACATTAACCGTTGGAGAACCTGTATTCGATTGGACAGAAGGCTTAGATGTTGATGCTCCTCCATTCTTTGGCTTAGTAACCGGCCTATAGTAATAGACAAATGTTCATAGAACAACAGGTTACAAAAGGCAAAAATTTTACTCAACAAGAGAAGTTTGATAAATTAGATGGTATGTGTGGGTTTACTGACTTAGTAACAGGTTCATGTCTAACAGTAGTTTTTGGTAAGAGTCGAAACATCTTCTGTTAAATAAATTGTCTTTTTTTATTAATAACTTTGATTGTTCAAACATTCTGTTTTCGACAAGACTTTGTTTACGTGTAAGATTTAGATAATAATGTTTATAAGTTTGAATTCTCGAGTTGTTAAATGTTCTTAGGTAACATGTATATTAAGTGAATCGCTTGTGCTGAATTGAATTTGTTAATTACTAATGTAACTTCTATCGGGATCTAAAATATAATCACGTGTTAGTATTTCTGAAAGGAGGATACTTATTCTCTACATCAGCAAAGAAAAAAAACGATCTCTCTTAGTTATGCATTTATGTGATCTTTTTGTAACTAGTGCACATACAAGGTTCCTGTATAAAAGGCATGAATTTCGAGTCATATACTCTAAATAGTAGATATTAGTTAAGCAATGTCTTTGAAAACATTAGTGGTAGCAAAATAGGCAGGGTCAGTTTGAATCGACTTCTGAATGATCATGTGCATTAACGTCTTATTAACATCTTTGTGTGGGATTGTTGGAGCATGTATATGGTGCGAACTGCTAACACATGGGCAATGGAGCACATATCTAAGGGCTTTAACGGCTGTGACTTAGTAACGTTCGCCATTTCAAGTTTGGCAATGGCGCATAGTGTGTTTTTGGTGTAATAGTTTTAGGACACGTTCCCGGAAATGCTAGGGACGTCAATTTCTCGTCCACAACTTCTAGACATGCTGTGATTTATATGCCACTTTGATTGTTAGCGAATGCTTCTAGTCTTATGGAAAAACGTGTAAAGACTCGTATTCAAAATCAAAAGGCGATCAAAGTCAAAGCACTTCACATATCCAAATTAGTAAACGATAACAAAATCCAAGTGGCATTCACAAACATTTACCAGATTCCATTAAAATGAATTTCACATCACAAAATAAGTCAATTCGACATACAAAATACCATATTCCATTAAAATTCTACTTATAAACATTCACTAACAATCATATAACCTCTAACCAAGCATTTCACATCACAAAATAATTCAAACATCATTTCATCACATAACAGATCCAAACTAAAACATTTATTCAGCACAAACAAAAAATTACTAAGTCAGGCATTTCGTCGAACAGTTATTCAGCACAAACAAAAAATTACTCAAATCGATACAAATTACCTCAAATCGATAGCGGTGGTATGAGAAGATGGCGGTGGCGCGGTTGTGGTGGTGAGCGACGGCGGGCGTAGTGAGAAGATGGGGCGTAGTGAGAAGATGTTGAATGTAATAGTGATGCGGTTCTTTTTATTTAAGTGTTGTTTGAATGTAAATTTAATCACAAATATTTATTTAAGTGCGGTTGTGTTTGTTTATTTAAGTGTAAATTTAATTAAATGTAAATATTTTTACTTATTAACTTATTTAAGTGTAAATTTAATTTTATTAAAATTATTTAGATATAAGAAAAAAGTATATAACAAAATCTTACGAATAATCAGTACGTCTTAAATTGTCAGTGTATTTATATCATATTGTAAAATATATATAACTTTAGTATATAACATTGATGCATTGTCGTTTTTTAGTTGGCTTTAAAATTGAACAAGTTTAAATGTATTTTTTTTAATTTGAAATTTTCGTAATATTTAATAATGGGAAAGATACATGATCTTGGTATATAATATTGATGCATTCATTTTAATTATTCATCTTGTGGATATTTAAAAAATCTCGATATTTTATAAATCAGTGACCACCAACCTTGGTCTCTAATTTGAAACCTAGTGACTACTAATATTTGGTCTTTAAAACTTAGGGGTTAGGGTTAAAGTTTAAGGGTTAGGGTTAATGTGACCACCGTTTTTTGTCTCAATATTTTATAAATCAGTGACCACCAACATTGGTCTCTAATTTGAAAACCTAGTGACCAATAATATTTGGTCTTTAAACTTAAAATACCTTTTTCAGTAGTGACCACCACTTTTGGTAACTTACTATTTCACTGAAAAATGTTAGATTTACGGTTTTAGAGACTATGTGACAGTTATTTGTTGTCACTAATACTTGTCATTATGACAACTTAGTGACCACATTTTGTAACGGTCACTAATTCTGTGGCAATGACGAAAATGCAGTGACGACAATTATATTGGTGACTAAACTATGATAATAGAGACCAAAGCATGAGTGGTCACAAAATAATTGGTCACTAAAAGCACTTTTTCTTGTAGTGATGCCATATTTGTCGACTCCTGATATTGTAACTTTCATGGCGTGCCTCTACCTAAGCCATAGCTTTTATCAAATTATATGAGCTTAAGCCCAAATCATAAAGACTCGTGAAGCTAGGCTAAAGTTGTCTAGTATGAGCGTGGATCAGCTATTTTCAAGCCATAGCCGCAGTCAAATAAGATAAAGCAATCTAGAAGGTAAGCAAACTCAATCAAGATTAACTAAAATAGGACCCGCATTATACAAGAACTACCGGGCCCCCTAAATTATCTCGTTCATTTGTGACCTACAAATTTATCTTGGATTCCCGACATTTCAATATCATCATCTTACATATATGATAATAATGTCGAAAATGTCTCTTATATAAGAAGATATGGCATCACTCGTTCTTTCTTCAGACATGGCTGAGGGGGAAAATAGGCTGACCACTAGACAAAAGTTAAAGAGAGGGCTATGGTCACCAGAAGAAGACGAGAAACTCGTTAACTATTTTATCACCTATGGTCGTCATGGTTGTTGGAGCTCTGTTCCTAACCTTGCCGGTATTTCTCCTTATTTCACTCATTATGCATAATCGAGTAGTCCTATAACCTCCTAAAAATCCTCTAAGAGGTCACTCCACAAAGACTTGGTGATTCCGATGTTAAATGCGCGATGTTAAATGCGCGGATATTGGATGGTTTTCTCTCATTTTTATTTTCTTTTTTTGGAGAGCTTGAGAATGATGCAGTAACCTTACTTAAGCGTATTCGACGATTCTCTATGACTCAAGACATTGGAGCACGTGCTGCGGTTCATATTTTTAATAGGATTGATTTTGCTATTGCTAGAGGTGTGGGGGCCCAGTTGGTTTCTCGGCTCCCCACAATTTTTTGTAAATCTATGAGTTTTTAATAATTAACTTGTTTTATATTAAAAAAATATGAGGAAACCCCAAAACTCAGCAGGGTCTCGAAAACCGAGTTGACGCAACCGGGTTTCAAAATTATGAAACCCCAGCTTAATTTTACCCTTTTTTTTTTTACTAAAACCGGTTGAACTGATTGAACCGGCAGAGTCAAACCGGTTTCAAACCACTGATCACATACTGTAACTTAGAGCATAAGCATAAAACTTCTTTATTCAGCACACTGATCAAAGATATAGTCAACACTTGATCAAGTCTTTGCAGTTGAGTTATTTAATTTTTTTTTTCTCAATTACTAAGCCCAGTTTCTTCAAACCTACTACATACAAAGTTACAAGTACACACACTCTCATTCTTTCATGTAGTTTTTTGGTCATGCAAAATTTTGGTCAAACATCCTTTATGTATAAAATGGATACCTACAATACAAGTACCAACACAAACATAATTTCTACATGTTTATTCGACATCTATGGATCTTATCCTCTAGAATGGCTCGTAAGCGCCAACGTATATTTGGGTGTAACAAAGGGTGACCTATGATTCATGATTTTTGACATTAGGACTGAGGATTTGATATGATACACAAATGCAACACGAGTAGGTGATTATGGCCGGTTATAACCAAGCTACGATATTCATGGCTAGCATTGAACAAAATATTTGACTATGAGCCTATGATTTATAGCCACCTTTCAAATGCATAAAATTAAGATAAATACTTTTGAAGAGTGACATTTTGCCACAATTAAACAAGAGATACTAATTAAGGAAAATATTGATTACATATTTAAATTTTAACATACATAGTTATAATTTTTAGAAAAAATCTCGTGCATTCACGGGGTATTATAACCAGTATCGTATAAATTGTTAAACCGGGGTTTCATGAGTGGCGATCGAAGCCCAAGTTGATCCTCACTGTATTAAGTAGGTAATGCCGTATGTAATTGTCCCCAAAGTCTTTAGGAGAGCAAAAGGGAGAATTTGTTAAATCAAACTAACACAAATATTTAAGAATCCCCATGGTTTAATTTTTTAAGCTGTTAAATTTCTTATTGCAACATATACTGTAAAATTAAGCTCGAGTTTAATTCTCATAGGATCTTATATTATCATTCACGATCAACACAAAGTTAATAAATATGTCATCCACGATGTTCAACATCTTAGAGCATTCCCATTCTTAACGCCCTAACGGCGTGAAAGACGAAAATAACGGCTTTATGCCGTTATTACCCTTGGAAGTGCAGCGTTATAACGGCGTTAGTCCCTGGGCGTTACAGGGCTAACGCCCGTTATTTGTTTTTTTTTGTTTTTTTTTTTTTTTTTTTCATTTATGCCCCTAAATGAGGGGTTATTTTTGTAAATTGCTGGGAATGTTATTGATGTTATTGGGATGTTATGGATGGGAGTGTTTTTTGGGGATGTCAATGTTAAATGTTAAAGCTGATGTGGCGCTGACGTGGACGGTGTTATTGGTGTTATGATGTTATGGATGGGAGTGCTCTTATAGTGTAAGTTTGGGTTTGTGATATATCTATAGATACATATAATGTTGTGTAGCATGTTAACATTGACAAAAGTGAACATACTGCATTTACCCACTTACTTTCATCTCTTTCCATCTACATTTTCGCATGGTTAATAATTGATGTACGTACCCTGATGTATAGTTGATGTAAATTACTCATAAATGGGTCCATCATGTTTGAAAAAGCAATTTATATTTGGAAGAAAGTTGATGTAAATTACTTAACACTTGCACAAAAAAAAAGGTTAAAAATACCGATAATTCACAACTGTAAAATCGAAACCAACATAAGAAACCGTGTTTTAAACATTGAATTTGACTTATCCGAAGAGCCACATGTAGGTGGTTGTTATAACGAAATTTGGACACCGTGAAGATAAGTTTTTTTCTTTGTAACCATGGTTTCCGTTTTTTTGTTCGACTAATCAATAAGCTTTGAGCCCACCGTCACACAGACTTTAAAGTTGTTTGCCACTGCGAAGATATGTGGTGTGACCGAAAACTTGATTTGTGGAAATTGATAACATCTACATAATATTGTGTAGGGAATTTGAAGATGAAATCAAAAGTTAAATAGACATTTCATCAGGTTGTGTATTTAACAAAATATATAACGATTAATGGCATCATCAGTTGTTGAAAACCAATGAAAAACATAAACTTTATGGAAAAGAATAACGGAATTAGAGCATGTCATGTAGCAATATTTTCGTGAACTTCAAATCACGTAGAAATGTTTAGCGTAAAATGCAACTTACCCCAAAAGCCGCAAAAAGGATGTGTTCTTAAACGGCTAAATAAACACCGAAAAAAATCACAAAACAAAGCTACGTTGTTGTAACAGCGAAAATTGATTTTTGAAAAATGTATAGCAAATATTCACATTGTGTCGGTAACATGATTGTACAAAAAATAAATTCAAAATGAAATAAGAATTTCATAAAAACTTGGTGGGTCAAAAAAAGAATAAAAAAAAATGGTTTTGGTCGTAAAATAGCAACGTATTTTTTCAAATGTACCGAGTTAGTACGTGTACTATTTTTTGTTCCACTTAATGCAACGTACTTTCATGTTTTGTTCCAATCTAATACGTGGTGATGACGTGTCACGTTATAAATTGTGACACGTGTTCGACCTCTAGGTGCAAGAAGACGATCCTCGTTTAATATGAGATCTATTATAGGTACCTTGATGTGATGGTTTGTCATCCCACCCTTTGGCCTTTCTATATTTACAGAAGAACACAGTTTTTTATCAGTTTTTGTTTCGTATTTTTTTTTATTAGTTTTAAGCTTTTAACTTATAAAACTTTATATTTTATGTTCGTTACTTTCAGGTTTATAGTTTTTTAATATAAATCAAATTATAAAAATTTAAAAAACATAAGCAGAGGGGGGCACTGTTTGCTTTTTTGGAGGGGTATGTATAACTTGTCCCGTTTTAATATTGCTAGTGATTTGGCAATAAGCAAACAACCCTCCAAAAGAGTCCACAAACCCATGACTTGAATGATGGTTTAATAGCTTGCTTATTTTCTGTAACACTAATTGTAACATAAATGGATCATACATGCTAGATTATAAAAGATTGCGATGGAGAACAGGGTCATAAATAAACCGTTTAAACAAATTACCTTTGCTTCTTTCTTTTAAGTAGAGAAGAGTTCATCCCCTTATTCAACTAGATCCACCAAACATGTACAAACTGCACAAATATTTGCACTATAAAAGCTGCCATCCAACATTCATAAAACCCTAGCCACTGCACACACACTTAGACAACACACAAAACATGTACAATTTATTTCTATTGAAGTGTGTCAAAAATCGACATTGGTCTCAATTTTAGTAAATGGGTCACCTACTTTAGAGTTTAAAATGGAAAGGGGGAGGGGGTGGTTAGACAAGGTGACTGTTTTTGTACCTTATTGCGACGAAAGGTTTAAATGTTACTTTACGAGAGGCGGTTTCAAGAGGCTTCTTTAATGGAGTACATATTGGTAGTAATGACATTCCTATCTCGCATTTACAATATGCCGATGATACTTTGATTTTTGGGGAGTAGAAAATATCAAATGCAAAAAACCTAATGAGGATAATGGAATGTATCAAACAAGCTTTCGGGTTGTAAATAAATACAAATAAGACTATAGTATATGGGAGTGGGGTTCAAATGGAGGAGGTGGAACAATTCGCGTCGAGAATGGGATGTTCGGTAATATGCGTTTTCGTCCGTTTTACACGTTCATTTTCGTTTTTACATGTTTTTGCACGGTTTCGTCCGTTTTTACACCTTTTTGTTCGTTTTTTACACGTTTTCGTCCGTTTTTAAACGTTTTTTTTTACACGTTTTCGTCCGTTTTTACACGTTTTTTTTCGTTTTTACATGTTTTTGCACGGTTTCGTCCGTTTTTACACGTTTTCGTCCGTTTTACACGTTCTTTTTCGTTTTTATATGTTTTTGCACGGTTTCGTCCGTTTTTACACCTTTTTGTTCGTTTTTTACACGTTTTCGTCCGTTTTTAAACTTTTTTTTTGTTTTTACACGTTTTCTTTCGGTTTTACACGTTTTTTTTCGTTTTTACACGTTTCCGTCCGTTTTTACACGTTTTTTTTTGTTTTTACACGTTTTCGTCATTTTTTACACTTTTTTTTTCGTTTTTACACGATTTCTTCCGTTTTTACGAAAACGTGTAAAAACGGACGAAAACGTGTAAAAACGGAAGAACACGTGTAAAAACGGAAGAAAACGTGTAAAAATGGACGAAAACGTGTAAAACGGACGAACACGTGTAAAAACGGATGAAAACGTGTAAAAACGGAAGAAAACGAGTAAAAACGTGTAAAATCGGACGAAAACGTGTTAAAACGTACGAAAACGAGCGAAAACGTGTAAAAACGGACGAAAACGTGTGAAAACGGACGAAAACGTGTAAAAATGGACGAAACCGTGCAAAAACGGACGGAAAAGTGCAAAAACGGACGAAAACGTGTAAAAACGAACGAAAACGTGTAAAAACGAACGAAAACGTGTGAAAACGGACGAAAACGTGTAAAACGGGCGAAACCGTGCAAAAACGGACGGAAAAGTGCAAAAACGGACGAAAACGTGTAAAAAATGGGCGAAAATGACTTACGGTGCAATAATATAATAACGGTCGTTAAAAACAAACGAAAAGGACTAACGGTGCAATAAAAAAGTTAACGGTCGTTAACACGACCGGCTACAACAAGTTAAACAAGTCACCGATACACACAATAGCACGCTCCCAAAAAGTTTGTGTCAGAATGATAAAAAAATTAGTTCGCTACACACAATGACAATAAGTGCCAAGTATGATGACTTTTCATGCAATTTTTTTTATTTTATTTTAGATCTATATTTTTTTTATTGTAGATCTATATATTTTTTTATATAGATCTGTGTATATTAACATTCTTTGATTTGTTTTGTTACAGCAGCCGGAACCATGCTGCCATCGCCGGAAAAGTGTTCCCGTCAGATTATTGGTCCGGTTTACATATATTTTAGTAAACTGTATTATAGGTTAATGTAAATTGTTAAGTTCAAAAAAAGTTAATGTGAAGTTCATTGTGTAATTTTGTTTAGTTAGATCTTTTTGGTGTGTAGTTTTTTTTATAAGTTTATTTGTAAATATTATTTGTAATTATGTTTAACTTGTAGTTAAACTTTTTTCTGGAAATTATTGATGTTATATTGGTATATGTTGAAATTTGATTTTTATATTTTGTATGAATTATTGATATTATTTGAAAATTGTAAGAGTTTTAATTTTGATTCTTGGCAATATTTTGAGATTTGAAATTATTTTGAGATATGCAATTTTTGGAATATGTAAACTTTTTCAGTTTGGAATATTTTTGAAAACTGAAATATCTTGAAAATGTAAACTTTTTGAGATTTGGAATGTTTTGTAAGTTTGAGTTTAAAATTTTGTAATATTTTGAAACTTTTTAATATGTTTGGTGGTTTAAAAGTTTTAAAATTCGTATTTTATTATATACTTCATATTTGATAATTTTAAACTTTGAAGTTTGGAATAAATAAAAATTATTATATGTTTGAAATTTGATATATTTTAAAAATTAAAAATGTTTGACATTTTGAAATTATAAAGTTATACTTATGAAATTTAATTTATGTTAAAGTAATAAAATATGAAATATTTTACTTTTTAAAATTTTGAACTTTAAAAATATTTAAAGTGTTAAATTCGAATTTTGTGAGATATCTCTTGTAAACTTTAATTATTTGAATAGATTGAATTACATGAATCGAGAAAACTCAAATTTTAAGCGCCAAATCAAATTGAATAGTTAGAGTTGGGAACTGGTAAAGCTGAAAATTTGAAAAGCCAAAAGGAACTGGATGTGTTTGAATGACAATAGCAAAATCATTAAAGCAAAGAATCTCTTCTATTCACTTTAAACAAAGAATCTATTGTTTATATTATTGTTTTGAACCACCATTTTTGAACCTATGGCTTTGTTGGTAGACTGCTACGATGAAATATATGGTTTACATTGGTGGTCTTTAGATACTACCTCCGTTCCAAAATTATTGTCCACAGACAAAAAAACACAGTTTAAGAAAAAGAACATCATTACAACTTTCTCTTTCTTACTTTTTGTACAAAGACAGTTTTACCCTTAATCAATTAATTTCTAACTTCTTTAAAGTTTGTAATAATAACCTCAACTAAGGGTAATATGGTAAACTTGATATATATTCCCTATCTATTTATGTAAGTGGACAATTATTTTGGGACGATCGAAAAAGGAAAGATGGACTATAAATATGGGACGGAGGTAGTATTATTTTGGATCCTTGACCAATTGTCACATTTGTAGATATAAAACTAATTGTTGGTAGACTGCTGAGCCAAAGCAAAAAAAAAATCCGTAAGTAATGGAAAACGTAAAATTTGAAATACTTTTTCTGTTTCGAAATTGAAATGATAGCAAGTTGATTTATTTTGTAAACAAAGTTTAAAATGTACAAATAGTTGTAGCTTGAATGTTACCTATCATTGATTTACAACTTTGCTATGTTTTTATTGATACCCCCTTATATTTTTTTGTTTTTTTTTGTTTTTTTTTTTATTTTTTTTTTATTTTTATAATTTTGTTTATATCAAAAAGCTATAAACCTGAAAATGCGGAACAGTAAATATAAAGTTTAATACGTCAAACGCTTAAAACTGTCAGAAATACGGAACAGAAACTGACAAAAAATTGTGCTGTACTGAAAAAGTGTGGGAAAAAGGGAATATTCCCCTATGATTTGACATCATAGGGGGGTATTAATAGTATGACCCTTTAAATATTGATTGCTAAAGGGTGGAGTTATTCATACGGTGGCTATGTTTTTATTCATACGGTGGCTATGACAACCATAGGTACTTTTGTCCCCTTGTCCATTTTTTTTTTTTTTTTTTTAATTTAATTGTGTATGTTTAGGTATATGTATAGTGTATTTATTTGTGTAGTGTTTTTATATGTATAGTGTATAACAGTTTAAGAAAAACAGACAGTTTAAGAGACAGAAATTACTACCTCCGTCCCAAAATTATTGTCCACAAAGCTACATATTGTGTGTAACCGTGAAAATTTGATTTGTGAAAATGCATAGCAATATTTTCTTTACATTCTGTCGGGAAGATGGTCGTACAAAAAATAAATTCAAAACTAAAATAGGAGTTTCATAAAAGGTGGGTCAATAAAAGAAAAAAAATGAGATATTGCAAAGAAAAGAAAAAAAAGTAACCAAGAAACAACAAATGGGTTTCTTACACACAAATAATAAAATAAAATTATATTTGACATTTATACTATCTTCGTCATTTTCTTTTCAAGGCAAAACATATCATCTTCATTCTTAAACAATTCAATAAAATCAAAAACACACATCCTCACCAAAATCACATTATGAAAATTAAATTAGCAACCACTTATCAAGCCTCACATTTTGTAAAATCATCATCGTCCTCTTTGCACTAGATCCATTTATAAAATATTAAAATCAGGAAAAACAAAAACAAAGTAAAAAAGAAAATCATAATTTCTCTAGTTCATTATCTAAAGAAAAAAATAATAATAATAATAATAAAGTTTGATATAAATCCACTTTCATTCAGTGACATTTGAAGAGATGGAATAAAACTAACAATTGTATTCAATGATCAAAATTCAATAGCTTTAACTATCAACCTACAAAACAATAAATATGATGTTAGTTGCAAATATATTTCTTTTTTCTTTTTTTTTTCATATTCAACATAAAAAGGACTACCAGGTGCTTTTCGTAATTCATTGATCATAATTTACAAATTATTGTGCAAGTATGCATTGAATAAAAGGCTAATATGTAAAACTACAAACCTTAAAAAAAAAAAAAAAAAAAAAAAAAAAAAAAAGTGAAAAGAAAAAAAAAAGGAGAAGAAGAAGTGGTACAGAACATGGTGTTATTAAATGTGTGGTACGGTGTGTGATAAGAAAAAGAAAATGGTCCCACAGGAATAGAGCAAAAGGCACCTATTTTATGCGGGAGCATTGATTGGCATGCCTAAATGGTGTGCCTAATTACATGCCTAAACCTATGTGTCAGTATCCTATTGGTGACATGAGAGGGACCCGCTTCTTCACAAACCAATAACTTATTGCCACATTCTTTTAGGCATATAATTAGTCCTATTTTTAGGCCTCCAAATCATTTTCCTTTATGCGGTATGGGTATAAGGGTGTAGAATCATAGTTTGATTCTTAAATCTTGAAACAAACAATTATAATGGGTATGAATGTCATAGTTTGATTACGAAACCATCACACCAACCAGCTTCTTAATGACTATTAATGATGGCGTATAGTCTATATGCGGGCCACGAGCCCGACTAAAGTCCAATACTAACTTAGCCCAGTACGAACTGGGCTAAGCCGATAAATGTTTGGGCTCACGAATGCCCAAACCCAAATCTATTTATGGAATAGATATCGGATATCTCCTATGTTTGGAGATAATTGCTTACCAACCGACTTAGGAGGGATACGCCGAAGGTTGGGGAGCACGGAACCAACAAGGATTCCGTGCGTATATAAAGGGAATCCCATCCCTCGTTAAAGGTACGATCTACAAACCCTAACTCTCCTTTAAACCTAGATCGATTACTTACTCTCACACCGGAGGATAATCGTGGGAGACAATCCCACGGTAAGCCTAACGGTGTTTTCTGTCTCTTAGTGCGCAGGTCTCAAGCAACAATCATTAATTGGTACGAGAGCCGGAGCCCAAACAAGGAACGCCCAACTTTTGTATCAACAATTAAAATTCGGATGTGACCATTTTACCCTTTAAAGGTGTGTAGGTGGCAAGGTTTTATAGTGTCTTTTCATTTATACCTACTAGCAGGGTACCCACGCGATGCGGCGGCGAGTACCCTGTGACTATATTTTCTGATAATGTAATGTTATGCGGCCATACTTTTATTAAACAATTAAATTACGAATAACAATAACTTTAGTTATGACCGTGGAAATAATTCATCTCCTGTTAACCGAAGCTATCACAAACAAAATTTTGATTCTTTCCTTCAGCACAATCACTCTTCGTCAATTTTGGAGCCGACTGACCCCCATGTTGCAATGGTGGTGACTTGATCGGCGCAACGACGAACGAACCAGTCGACCGACCACTGCGGGCAGCCTAATTGCTTTATTTTTAAATGCTTGGCTTAGTAGTTTGATTAGATTGTACATTGTGGTTAAATGGTTGTATATTTTAGTGAATGGGTAAATTAAACAGTGTATTAATTGTATGTGTTGAATAGTGTTTTTTTAGTTATATTTGTGCTTCAAATAGTTTGTACATTGTGTTTTATAAATTATACTTTTTTTCAAATAGGTGTTTAAATATGAAATTAATTACAAATGTGGACCAGTCAATATGTGTAAGTGTTTTATATTTGTTTAAAGAGAAAAGTACAAAAATAAGCCAAAAATCTTTTTTGAAGTCCCCTTTGTGGTTACTTTTTAACTCAATGTCCAAAATGGTCATGCGCAACCACGCGACTCCGCAGCTCCACCCAAAATTCGCCACTGCGCAACCACTCGACTCCGCAGTTCCACCCAAAATTCGCCACGTGTTCAAATGAAAGTACAAAAAGTACAAAAAGTGTACTTTCATTTGGACACGTGGCGAATTTTGGGTAGAGCTGCGGCGTCGAGTGGTTGCGCATGACCATTTTGGATATTGGGTTAAAACTTGACCACAAAAGGGACTTCAAAAAAAATTTGGCTTATTTTTGTACTTTACTCTTGTTTAAAATCTATATATGAAAATCTTAAAAAATTAAAAGAGAGAGGGTCATCCCTCCATTATAAGTAGTATAAATTTACTGTATTTAATAAGAGTTTTACCCTCCAACCCTACTTTTTACCAACCTTAACTTCTGGCTCAGTGCATTTGATAGTACAAAATAGTTTTTATCAGTTTATATTTCGTATTTTTTGACAAATTAATACATTTGACATGTTTAAGTTTATACTTTTTTATCCGTATTTTCAGTTTCACAATTTTATAACAAAAACATTATTAGAAATTTTTTAAAAAAATTAAAAACAATGGGAGTATTACGTGCCGTAGCTTGCTTACAAACGCGTTTAAAAATGTACAAACAAAAGGCTGCTGCTTTACAAGTTTAAAAAGGACTTCATCATGTCCACACTTTATTGTCCGCACTTTTATTTGGTATCAGAGCCATAAAAAGCTCTTGAGATCAATTCTATATTTCTAATATGAATGATTTACACAATTTCTCTTCTGAAGAAGAAGAAGATCATGCTTATCTTAACGAAAGTCATGATGGATTTGTTGGCAAAATAGCCATCAAAAATGAACTTTTGAAAAAGGTTAATAATACAAAACTTACTCTTAAAGAGCAAGAAGTTTTCAAAAGAAAAAAGTTTAATTTAAGTCTTAAACTTTTATCACGACCTAATGAAATTATGTATTTTGTTAGAACTATAGAACACTCTATAGATATAAAAGATACAGAAGGATCTGTATACTTGCCTCTTATTACCTACGGTACTTTAGAAGCTGATCGAAAAAAGTTTTCTAACAGTGTTAGACCTTCTATTAATTTCCTACATTTAGGAGCTATAAAAATCATGTTGAAAGCCCATTTTCGTGAAGGTATCAACAGCCCTATAAAAATGGCGTTATATGACGACCGTTTAAACCATGCTCAAGATAAAATCTTAGGTAAAGCCAAAGGCAATTTAGCCTATGGAAAATTCATTTTTACTGTATATCCTAAATATGGAATTAGTCTTAAAGACACAAACCTTAATAAGGTCTTATCTTTCGTTCACAAATTTGAAAGAAAAAATTTTATGGAAAAAGGTAGTAAAGCGTTTAGTATTACTTATGTAATTGCTTACGCACTCACTAATAGTCATCACAGTATTGACTATTCCAACGAAAAAACAATTGACCTTGAAAATATATTTCAAGAAATTGGTGACGTCAACTCCTGCAAATTTGCAGAAATTGATGATTCTAATGATAATGATTGGGCAATTGACATTGCTAAAAACAAAAAATTAATTGGTCAAAAACCTTTACCTCTAATCAAGAGTCGTAAATCCTACTCTGGAGAAACATCTTCCGATGTTACACAAAGTATGAGTATGAGAACTATGTCTCTAAAGATTGACTCTCTTAGAGAAGAATTACAAAAAATTCTTCACGAATGAGTTACTCTAAGTCCATAACTATGCATCACCCGCATATTTATAAAAAAGGAAAGCTCCTTAATTTTAAAAAATTAGATGAAGGGATAAATCCTACAGATAGAAAATATGTTTTCAGTACTGCTAGTCCTAGCATTCCTAACATAATAAATTCTCTCAACAATGTCAACCAAATTGCTGGAAGAAATTGGCTTGGAATATCCAAACTTCTATCTTATTTTGGGCTTAGCAAAGACCAAAGTGAAAAGATATCGAAATCTAAGGTTTTTAATAACTTTTGGAAAAATGATCTAAGTAGATGTTTCTCTCTACTTAAAGATATAAATGCTAAAGTTGAAAGACTTGAAGCATCTATAAAAAATCTTGAGAGTCTCAGTAATGAACTCCAAGTAACCAAAAGTGAAATTCACAATTTCACTACTGCTGTTGGCAAAATTCATGAACAACTCAACCGAGTTATTGGTGAATAATGGCAAACTTTGTCACTATAAGTGTTGAACTCAGAGAAATGAAAATTAATCAAGAAAAAATTATTGATTTACTTGAAAAAATTATCATTAAGGACTCTGATGTTATTGAAAAAGCTTCTGCTAAGATCATTAGTGATATTACCGAAGCAATTCAAAATAATACTTGTAACACAAAGATTCCTGATCTTATAAAGATCATTGAAAAACCGAAAACTAGTAACTATAAAGGTTTAACTAGGTTTTCACCACCTAATTTAGGATCTCCAGAACCTAAAATGGAAAAATTAAAGGATAAACAAGTTTTAATATATCCTTTAAAATCTAATGAAAAACAAGACTTGTCTTTTAACTTTAAAGGAAAAGAATGAGCATTTCCTCTCAACTTGAAGATTTCTTCTTCAATAACATTGATGATTGTGATCAACATCTTATAAAACTTTTATCTTATGAAGAAGATGAATGTAAACAACAATTCGAGCAAAATCCAAAAGAGTTCGAAAAATATCTTCCAAGACATTTTTTCAATACCTTAACCAATCACATGGAAGAACCTGTTACAGAATCAGAATCCGACTCTGACGAACCCATCATCACTGAAAAAATTAATAGGGTAAAACCTGAAAGAAGTGATAAAGCTGAGACTTCTAGAAGAAATTCCAGAAGCTATGAGTTTAGAATGCCTTTGCATAAAGGAATCCCTAACAAAAACAATTCTTCTTCCGGAGCCATAAATATACTCAATCTTGATTGTATTTCTGACCTTAATGAAAGAAAAAGAATTCTTGAAAAATGGTCTACCGAGATATCTCTTATCTTACAAACCAATCAAGAAGACTTTCTAACCGCTAAATCCGTTCTAACTTTAGTAGAGCATAAAACTGAAGGGAACATTCAAAACCTTGTTAAACAAGCTCAATGGAACGAAGAGCTTCATGGAAGCGATTTCTTCGACTCTGTTATCGATATCTTTTACACTATGTTTGTAGGAATCGACTACTATGGCAACAAAGATAGCGAAATCTTAAAGGAACAAGATCAAGCTAGAAGAAGCCTAACTAGAGTTCAACTCATAAACATCTGTAGTCTCGATGAATACACATGTCTCTATGAGAAAAATCTTTACAAAATCCCTTTAGGAGAACACCCTCAATGGATTGAAGCTTATCTCATGAAAATTCCCATCATAAGTGAACAAACCATTCAGAGATGGAAAAATGAAGGAAATACCATTTCCAAAAACAGCCTAGCCTTTGCTACTAGAATAGCAAAAGAAGAGATCACAAAGATATGTGATGCTAGATATAAACAGAAAAAGCTTAGATCACTTAGCAAAAGCTGTTGTGAAAACATTGTCGATATGGAAAACCTTGACATCGGCAAAAATAATTTCTACAAAAAGAAATTTAAAAAGAAGTATAAAACCTCTTGGAAACAAAAAAGAAAGAGATTTTCCCCTGGAAAATACTTTAAAAAATCTTCTAAAAATCCACCGGAAAAATATTGTCCAAAAGGAAAAGAGAAGAAAAAATGCAGGTGTTGGACTTGCAATGAAGAAGGACACTACTCTAATGAATGTCCTAAGAAAAATCAATATCCAGATAAAGTAAAATTATGTAGAATTGCATTTTTACAAGGATATGAACCCATAGAGGACATTTACGATGATAAACAAAATGTTTTTTATCCAAAAAACAAAGAAATCATCAAAGACTCTTCATCTTCCGACGAAGAAAATTCTGATGAATCATCGGAATAAAAACGACTTATCCCATTTCTGGGAGGGGGAGAACAATAAGCATTTTGCCTATAATCTCCAAAGACATGAAGATTCGGTTAGAAATATAACAAACCCAAACTCAATTTACATTCAAGGAAATCTTAAATTTAAAGGCTTCAAAGAATATAAATTACATTGTTATATTGATACTGGAGCATCCCTTTGCTTAGCTAGCAAATATGTTTTTCCACATAATTTATGGGAAAATTCTCCAAGAGAAATAACTGCTACCATTGCAAATGGAGATACCATAAAAATCAATCAAGTTTGCAGAAACATTTTGCTAAAACTTTCTGGTTATGAATTCAAAATCCCAACAATCTATCAACAAAATTCTGGGATCGACCTAATTTTAGGAAATAACTTCTGTCAACTTTATGGACCTTTCATTCAATGGATTGATAGAATTGCTTTTCATCTCAATGAAGAGTTGATTATCATTAAAAAGGTTACCAAGGCTTTCAGTCAAGGTCAGCCAAGATTTATTGAATCTATGAAAAAGGATTCAAAAACCAAACAAATTCCTGGAACAAACATTTCTCAAGAAAATATAAAAGGATGTAATATCTTTTTACAAATAAACAAATACAAAATCATTGAAGAAATTCTTGATAAAGTATGCTCAGAAAATCCTATTGATCCTCAAAAAACTAAAGGTTGGATGAAAGCGTCAATTAAGTTAATTGACCCCAACACTGTTGTTAGAGTCAAACCTATGTGCTATTCTCCTCAAGACAGGATTGAATTCACAAAGCAGATTAATGAACTTCTCGAAATGAAGCTCATTATACAATCCAAATCTCCTCATATGTCTCCAGCCTTTCTTGTTGAAAACGAAGCTGAAAAAAGAAGAGGAAAGAAAAGAATGGTTGTTAATTATAAGAAAATTAACGAAGCCACCATTGGAGATTCACATAATCTCCCTAACATGCAAGAACTTTTGACTTTACTAAGAGGAAAAAGCATTTTCTCCAGCTTTGATTGCAAATCAGGATTCTGGCAAGTCTTACTAGACGAACAATCGCAGTTACTTACTGCTTTTACTTGTCCTAATGGACATTTTCAATGGAAAGTAGTTCCTTTTGGCCTTAAACAAGCCCCTAGTATTTTTCAAAGACATATGCAAAACGCACTTCGCGGTTTAGAAAACTTTTGTACAGTTTATGTCGATGACATAATTGTTTTTAGTGAAAGCGAAGAAAAACATTATATCCACGTTTTAGAAGTCTTAAAAACTGTTTTAAAACATGGTATAATTCTTTCAAAAAAGAAAGCAAATCTTTTTAAAACCAAGATTAATTTCTTAGGACTTGAAATAGATCAAGGGACGCATAACCCTCAAAAACACATTTTAGAACATCTACACAAATTTCCAGATGCTCTTGAAGATAAAAAACAATTGCAAAGATTTTTAGGAGTTTTAACATATGCTGAAACTTATATTGAAAAACTTGCAAAAATGAGACAACCTTTACAAGGAAAACTCAAAAAAGATGTTGTTTGGAATTGGACTCAGTCCGATACTGATTACATTAAAAAGATTAAGAAAAATCTAATAGTTTTTCCTAAACTTTATCTTCCTTCAAACGAAGATTCTCTTATCATTGAAACTGATGCTTCTGATGATATCTGGGGAGGAGTTTTAAAAGCAAAAACCCCCAACAACGATGAAAAAATTTGCAGGTACACCTCTGGAAGCTTTAAAGCAGCAGAAATAAATTACCACAGCAATGAAAAAGAATTATTGGCAATTAAAAGGGTCATTTCAAAATTCAGTGCTTATCTTACCCCAGTAACTTTTCTGGTGAGGACAGATAACAAAAATTTTACATATTTCCTTCGAACTAACATTGCAGGAGATAGTAAACAAGGACGCCTTGTACGATGGCAAGCTTGGTTCAGTCATTATTCTTTTAATTCTGAACATCTCCCAGGGAACAAAAATGTGCTGGCAGATTGCCTTACACGTGATTTCAAAAATTGACATCATCCATGACATCAAAAGCTCCTCACGAGCGCTATAAAAAAAACGTTGCAGCCAACGTTTTCTCACAAAACAAACCCACAAACAAAAAGAAAGGGGGATAGAAATAAAGAAAAGAAAAAAACCCTTAAACCCTTTACAAATGGAAAACCTCGATCAATTGAGGATAAAAAAGCAAATGCTTACGCTCGAAATAAACATGATTGAGCAAAAAATAGCCCTTCTTGAGGCTACAACAACGGTTACCGATGTACCGGAAAGCGAAAGCTTAAAAACAAAGGCTATTCCTGAGCAAACGGCTTCAGGTAAAGAAACAACAAATCCGTTGAAAGCTGAGGTTTTGCTCAAAAGCCTAACAAAGGATAATACTGATCCTAACTCTCTGAGTAAAACCAGTAAACTAGTTAACTCTAGTCCTCATACTACAGGTAGTAGTAAAATGACAACTTTGTCACCTAACAATCTTGTGCAGGAATTCACTCCAGATTATCTCAAGGCAGTCAAACAAAAGCCTAAAAGTTACTATGTAATTTACAAAGGACCACATACTGGTATCCATACTGAATGGGGAATCACCAAGGCATTCATTGACGCCGACAAAGTCACTTGCAAGAAATTCAGATCTGAAGAAAGTGCAAGAATAAGTCTAGCAACCTACTCCCAAGAAGGTTTAGACGATAGACCAGTTCTTCTACGACCAAAAATTCAAAGAGTTAAAGAAGAACACAGAGATCAAAGATTCAAGATCCCTGAAGATAAAGAACAAGTCATTTTCAAACCACCAATGAAGTTTGAAGATTTCAGAATAATTTGGAACAAAGCAAGAGCGGCTTGTCCAGAAGATCTCATACATGAGAAATTCTTCACAACTGACAAAGTCACTAAAAGCCTTTACAACTTTGTTGAAGGAGCAGATCCAAAATTAGTCCAACAAGCTTTTGAAGCCGGATTAATAAACAACATTTATCCCAGCCACAACCTCCAAGAGTTAAGGCATTTTCCACAACCGATGGTGGATTCTATTAAGAACTTTAGAAAAAAGGTTCTTAAAGCAAAAGATGATCCAATTTACATCAAGGTCATCAGTTCAATTCCAGATTGGCAACAAGAAGATGGGTTCAACTCCTATCATTTTCTAGAAATTGGTCTAGCAAAGTCCAAAAAAGAGATCTCTCAGTCTCAACCAATAGAAGAACAGCAGTCCTTCCCAGAGAACCTCACAAAAATAAGAGTTAATTCGCTTAGAAGAATCTCTGAAAAAGTCCTTGAAGTTCTTTCAGGAACAAAGAAGAAGGTTAATTATGTTAATGACAACTGCATAATAACTAGTTGGAGCTTTTCAAATACCAATGAAGAAGATATCCAAAGAATTTCACAATTTGGTGAGAAATTCATGAAGAACAGCATTCAAGCAGGAGGTACAACTCGACAAAGCCTTTGCCGACACTTGAAACAACTGTTTGAAGACCATTATTGCCAATACTGTATTGACAATAATGCAATAGAAAGTGACCCCTCCACCGAAGAAGAATCTTCAACAAATTAGGTGTATGCTACCTAATGTGGGGCAGACAAAGAAAAACTTGCCAAAGTAGTTCAATAATGCTACTTTATTTTATTAAAGATATTCGATCTTTAATAAAGACGGACAACTTAACCATGAAAGAGGAATAACCTTGGTTAAGTTTATCACCTTTGGTGATTATAAAAGAAGACCTCCTCTGTGAGTTGAAGGCATCACAAAAACACAGGCCTAAAAAACCTACAACTATCATTGTAAATTTTGTCTTCAATTATGTCAAGTGAGTAGTAACCCTGAAAAGGGTATTATGTAAAATATTAAGAGGTTCCTCTTTTGAGGAACTCTATTATGAATAAAATCAACTTTCCTCTTTATTCTGGGTAATGGTGGTATCTATAAATCAATCGTGACAGAGTCTGATGCAGGAAAGTCAACAAGTACCAATTAGGCATGTGGCCGTAGGGAAAAGACACAAAAAGCATCTTATGGACAGGCTGGCTTTTGATCCATCAACCACCAATCATCCAAACAACCATGAGGTATTAAATGATTATGTTCATGTATGAGTTAAAAAACCTTAAATATTTTCATAATATTCTTTTCTTTCAAAACAAATTATAAAACCAATCTTTTACAAAAAATTTTTATGACAAATCCTGATTATATGAAAAATCTTTTTAAAGATTTACAACAAGAAATTGTTGAAACCTATGAAGGGATTAATGATATGAAAAATTATATACAAAGACTTGAAGAAAGACTTGTACAGAGTCAAGAAAAAGGGGGATATGAACACCCTTTAACAATTGCAAGAGTCCTTGGCCATCAAAAAAATGCCGTAGCTTGCTTACAAACGCGTTTAAAAATGTACAAACAAAAGGCTGCTGCTTTACAAGTTTAAAAAGGACTTCATCATGTAGGGTACATATAGCCTATCACATTTAATAAATGAAAAGAAAAAAAAATTTTGAACGACACCTTCAACGTCGTATTGTCAACGTCAGCTTTTTAATGTCACCATCATTAAAATTCGGATGTCACCATCATGCAATTGGGCATGGCAAGCTTTTATGGTGTCTGTGATCGTTTTTACTATAAAAGATAGTTTTACTTGAACTCAACCCACCCTCATCTCACACACACACTAAAAACACACACACAATGAGCAACAACAACAACAAGAACAAACAACCGCTAGACTCTGGTGAAATTGGTTTGGTGGAAAAGAGGTCCACTAGTACCCCGCGGGAGAAAAATGAAGCATCCACTAGTACCCCGAGTCTCAGAGATGTCGATACTATAAACTTTCTTCTTGATTGTGCCAAAAAAGGAGAAACTTTTGCCGACCAACGTTCACTACTTATTTGCAAGGCTTCTAGAGTTCTTAGAGATCATAGCGAAAGTTCATTCGAACCTCAGCTGGTCTCTATAGGACCTTTACATAGTGAAGATCCGAAGTTGAAAGAATTTGAATGGCTGAAAGACGTTTATCTTAATGACCTATTAAATCGTTGTAAAAAAAATTCCACGCCAAGGGAAACATTATTAGAAGCATGTCTGCGAGAGGTAAAAACTTTAATACCCGAAATCAGAGAATCTTATGCTGGTATGATCGAGAAATATTGTACTGACGACAAGCTTGCCAGGATGATGATTATGGATGGTTGTTTCATACTTGAATTCTGTTTAAAGCATGAAGAACGAAGTTTGCATTCGGCAAAAAAAGAAAAAAATGTGATGCAAGCTAATCGTATTGCCATGGATCTGATGTTGCTAGAAAACCAAGTCCCTTTCTTTGTTCTTCAAACTTTGTTTGAATACATGGTTAAGGGGAAAGTGAATGTCTCCACTCTTGGCCATGTTCTCGATAAATATTTGTCACCCTACGTTATGAAATTCTGTTCTCTGTTTTCTAAAGAAATTTTAACCGCAGTTAGTTTTTGCGATCGTGATCTTATGATTAGGGCGAAAGTGAATGTCTTTACTATTGACAAATACGATCATGTTCTTGGCTATATGCACAAACGCTGCCAGCTAGTTTTCAAGTTAAAGATTTTTTCTATTCGCGCTGACCAGACAATACCAGAGGCATCAGAGCATGTAAATGAAGAGCGTATAGCATTCCACTCGATATTAGAACTGGATAGATCTGGGATGAACTTTAAGCCTCACCCAGAGGGTAACTGGTCAACGACCATACAATACCAACCATCTCGTTTTCCATGTTTACCCTGGTTTTGGGGTAAGCCTACTCTTCTAATGCCAACCCTGGTTATTAATGATTCAACTGAGCTAATTTTAAGGAACTTAATTGCTTACGAGCAATTGCTCCCTGAAGAACGTGATTGCTTTACATCATATGCAGTTGCCATGGACATACTTATTAATACTGAAGAGGATATTGCTAAACTGGTAGAATCAAAAGTCCTTGTCAACAGACTCGGCTCAAACCAAGAGGCTGCAGATATGTTCAACAAGATATGCAAAAACACGTTTGTTACAGATATCATCTGTTATACCGAAGAGTTCAAACAAATGGATAAGTACTACAATCGTTTTTGGCCCAAGAATATCGCAAGGCTGAGACGCGTATATTTCAGTAATCCATGGAGTATTATTGCACTAGTTGCTGCAATCATTGTGTCTCTTGCTACCGTGGTTGCGACCATTTTTGCCGTCCTGGATTACTATCGCTGATGGAAGCAACCAATAAATTTGAATGTCTGCTTTTCTTTATTCATTGTTCAAAAAGTCACTTATTTTCCATGCTTGTATTGACTTATTTATGTATCAATAAAATGTTTACATGTTTTCAGATTTCATAATTATTGTTAGGTTCTGAATATACTGTTAAATGATGGTCTCCTCACATTTGGTTGTGGTGCTGCTTCAAATTATAATACACTATCTCAAAAACTCATAGTAGACATAAACCGATCGAGTGGTGTTAAATTTATAATCTATCTACTACTTAGATTCTATGAGTTATTGCCAAATCTATAGTAGTTCGAAAAAGTAATTACCAATATGTTGTTTTCTATAAAATATTTGCTAATACATGGTGATCTCTTTAAATATTCAATCTGATACGAGTCCGGTTATTGCATTACCATATGAGTACAACACGTTATCAAATTTATAGATTGGTATAAGCTTAATATGGTGGAGAAGAATTAGTCATCACATGCACTTTGAAGAAATAATTGTTTATGCATGCGCTTAGGAGAAAGAAGTGGTCTTCCACACTGCATCTTACTCACGTTTCCATTATGTCCTTTATTTTAGTATTGTTTCCAAAGTTTAGTGGTACATGCATTTTCCTTTCAAGTATAAAATGTAACGGTTGGGTTATGAATGAATAAGGAAAAGATTAAAGTCTAGTTTCTCTCTTGTTTTCTTGGAGTCTTGCCCGCTCTAAGGGCCTTATCAATCCATCTCTTTTATCTATTTCTTGGGAGATTGACCATCTCAAATCAGTCTTATATCAATGGTGCTTTCATCGACTTACTCGCTGCCTTCAACACGTTACTCACGAGATGTCTTAGAAAAGTTGGCTGATCTAGCGGATCAACTAGCTACGGTGGTTCACGCCTTTTGCTCGTCCGCTGCCCGACTCGAAACCATCTCACAAGAACTCACTTTCCAAACCACCACTACAACATATCATGCTACAAACTTCACTAACATCGACACCACCTCGCAACAACTTCCCACCCAAAACGAACAACTATCATCCCTCGTTAGTGGCATGCCAGAAACAGAACTAAATAACACCGAAAATTTACCTCCTTTGCCACCACCACGAACCACCAGCCTCCAAATCCACCCCGCTAAGATCAACCTTCCAACTTTTGGTCTTACGAAAGTAACTGAGAACAAAACGAATTACCTACTTTCGCCACCGAAAAGTTCACCTATGATAACATGTCTTTATTTCCTCGAGGACATGTTCACCATCTTCTGTCACATGAAGTCGTTTCATCTCCCTCACCAATGCCATCCGCCAAAGTTTATTTTTCTCCAAACCGAACTGAAACCACCTTGGAAGCCATGTGACACGAAGTAAAAAAAGATGAGCCTTGAGGACAAGGCTCGTTTTCAGGCGGAGGGCATTGATACGAGTCCGGTTATTGCATTACCATATGAGTACAACACGTTATCAAATTTATAGATTGGTATAAGCTTAATGACCTATTAAATCGTTGTAAAGAAGATTCCAGGCCAATGGACGTATTATTAGATGTATGTCTGCGAGAGGTAAACACTTCAATAAGCTTTATCAGAGAATCTTATGCTGGTATGATCAAGGAATCTGAGGATAAGCTTGCCAGGATGATGATTATGGATGGTTGTTTCATACTTGAATTCTGTTTTAAGCATGAAGAACATAGTTTGCATTTGGCAAATATGATGCAAGCTAATCGTATTGCCATGGATCTGATGTTGCTAGAAAACCAAGTCCCTTTCTCTGTTCTTCAAGCTTTGTTTAACTGCATGGTTAGGGGGAAAATGGGTGTCACTCTTAACCAAGCTCTCGATAAATATTTGGCACCCTACGTTATGCTATTCTGTTCTCTGTTGCCTGAAAAATTTTTAACCGCAGTTGTTGACTCAGATTTGCGTGTAAAAATTTCAACTCATGATCATGTTCTTGGCTATCTGCACAAACGCTGCCAGCTTGTAGCTGCCATAAACTATGAGGAATTAATGCCTGTAGATGAAGAGCGAATAGAGCATACAGCATTCCACTCTATAGTAGAACTGGATAGATCTGGGATGAACTTTAGGCCTCACCAAAAGGATGATTGGTCAATGACCATTAAATACCAACCATCTCTTTTTCCGTGTTTACCCTGGTTTTGGGGTAAGCCTACTCTTCTAATGCCAACCCTGGTTATTAATGATTCGACTGAGCTAATATTAAGGAACTTTATTGCTTACGAGCAAATGTTCCCTGAAGATCGTTATTGCTTTACATCATTTGCAGTTGCCATGGATATACTTATTAATACTCAAGAGGATATTGCTAAACTGGTAGAATCAGAAGTCCTTGTCAACAGACTCGGCTCAAACCAAGAGGCTGCAGATATGATCAACAAGATATGCAAAAACATGATTGTTACAGATTAATCTTTATAATTTATATCACGTGTCTCACAAAAGAAAAAAAAAAGTAAAAGGCTATACCCCAAGTCCCAACCCAAAACTACTATTTCCAAAACAAAAGTAAAACTTAAAATATACAAGGCTAAGATTAATTGCTATCTCTAGAATAAACTTTAACCCTAGTACCCAACCGTGTTTCTTCATCTTCTTCGTCAATTCCGACGGATATGTCCGATCTCCGACCAAACTTCTCTTTTTTATTTGTTTTCATTCTTTAATCTTTGAAATTTTTAATCCAAGGTGGTTCCCAAGTAATTTCTAAGGTAGGTCCTAAAAAAATCCTATACCTCTTCTAGAATTTTTTATCCAAGGTGGTTCCCGGGCACAGCCTACGCGAGCCATAAGTCCGCCTCTGCATCTAGCGCCATATGTATTTTCATGCAGTGGTGCAGGGTCAGAATCATGGGACTTTCATCGAGTTCTGTTTCCTAGTGTTAAATTTTGTAAAAGTAAAGAATTCTCCTAACGCATTTGGATTAAAAAAAAAATGTGTCTCTAGACTCTAGTACTAATTACTTCGTTAGTCTATTATTAAATGAAAATAAACATAGTTTTTATTAAACACGATCGTTCTAACTTCTAACACATAATGAGTAGAAAATGAGGTCATGAACGGACTTAAATTATGGAAAAGAGAAAACTTGGTCATTTGATGATATTATGATTGTCGTTCAACTATATGTCCTATGAACATGTATGTTAGAAGGTAGAATAAAAAAAAAGTAAACGAGAGAGGTCATTGTCCATTTTTATGTACTATACTCACATGTTTAGTAACTTTTGCCTTATCTCTTCTATCGTAACAATGTATCCCACATTGGTTGAAGAAAGAAATTTTTTGCTACTAATATAATGTAGTTTAAGTGAGTTACATATGTCTAGAATAATATAATGTTTTCAGCCAATTTACTTCTCACGAGTTATAAAAACTCATGAGGTAGTAAGTTTGCTGAAAATTCATATTAACTCTTGCCTTTTTGTCCAATTTTTATTTTTGTTTCTTTACTCTAAAACATGTTTAATTTTACACATTAGTGATTATTTTTGTTGCGAGCAAATTATTTTCATTTTAAATCTTCCTTATTTACCATGTCCCAAATACTTTATAACAGATATATATTTTTGAAAAGTAGAACGTCTAAATTATTAATAGTATAAATAATTATCATTATTAATTTTTTAATTTTAGCATTAAATTGGTGGTTATAAGTTTAGTGAGTTTTTTGTGAATTAACAATTCTATTAAAATATATCATTATTTGAGGGGGTTACTATATGGTTTAAATAAGAGTTAAATTTTTAAATTTTACATTAATTTTCTAATTTTCTTTTTATAGTAATGTTTTTTGTCTTAAAATTTTAAGACCTCCTTTAACAGGAAGTCGCAAATACTTTATAATGTAGTATAGATATGTCCATACTAAACGATGCTCTATATTTCTAAATATTTTCTACAACCATAGACGAATTTAAAAAACATTTAGTATGTAAATTCCTAAAAGACTAAGGATTTTATGAGTTATTTCTCGTTTGAAACCAACTGAACTACGCGATTAAAAGTCTTGGACCACAACTTTCAACAGATTGTGTATATCTTTCGAGATAATCTTACAGGGAACTAGACTTTGATAACTTGAAGAAGAGTAGTTAACATGTTAAAGTAGGTAAGCAATTTAAATTTAGACAAAACTATAAGAAGAATAGAAGATGACGATGGCTACTAGTTATAGGCCCAATAGTCTGGGCTGCAACAATGCATGTTTTATATTCAAGCCCAATTATTTTTTATGTCTTGTACTCTTGTTACATCCTTATAAATATTTAGAAGTCAACTCCTATGAAAAAAATCTCTCTTAGGATTGTCTAGCTGCTTAATACCAGATGTTAACATAAATACTATTTTTAACATATTTCTGATTTTAACTTAGGGCCAAAACAAACCAAACAAGTATCATAAAAAAAAAAGAAAAAGAAAAAACCTTTACCCGAACAACTTATAATGTACATTGATAAGCATGTTTGTCGAAAACTTTGCTTAGCAACTTGCGAACAGAAATATGTACTAACATATGTACTCTTTTAAACATACTTGAGATTTTAACCTAGGGCCAAACAAGCAAAACAAGTATCATAAATAGAAATACTTTCCCTGAACTGCTCAATACATAATTCATTTAGTTGTGCATATCGATCTCTACTTGAATAAAATTAATTTATTCAGCGATTTATGAAATTTCTTCCCGAATGAATTCAGATAAGTAAAAGCTAACCTCTTGTTCTTAGAAAAAATCACAGGTTGTTTTAGTTCAATGCTTAAACATTTGCGATCTTTCGATTTTAAAAACACAAAAACAGTTGCTTCTAAACTTGAATTGGGAGTTCCATGTAACAATTAGTTCTTTCACCAATTGTTAATAACTCTTGCATGATATATATCACTTTCTTTCCATGTACATAAAAAAGTTTTATATAACATGGAAACTTTCTAACCTTTTATCCCACATTGGTTGAAGAAAGAACTTGTTGATTAGTTATATACACTAGTCTATGTAATTTATATGTAGGTGGAATAGTACAGTGTTTTCAAGTACGCAACTTGAAATCTTTACAAGTTCAACAAATTTGTAAATATGAAGTGGTTGTTTGCCTGAAAACTTGTATAAGCTTCAAACTTTTTTTTTCTACTATCTTTTTTTACTTATAAAACATGTTTCGGTGGAAAACATTTTATGTTTAGTTTCGCATAGCTTAGGAAATAAAAATATTTTTGAAGTCAGTTAAGAATGACAAAACGCTGAGAAAGAGTGAGTAACAATCATATTACTCAATTTTGTTCTCATCATTATAAATAGCAAATAAAATGAACTAAACAACTTTTTTTTTTTTTAAAACATATTTGAAATCGAAAAGGATCAGTTTCTGTGAACATATATAGATTAATCTATGTAAATGGTTATACTCAATATGGATTGTTGTTTCAAATAGCAAATGAATTAACTGATGTAAAGTAACAATTTATGTAATCTCATATACGTGATATCTGTTAAAGAAACTTTCCATAAATGAAAATGTCACTCTCTATTTAGCATCTATGAAAATGATTAGAGCTCGATTTATACAAAAGGTTACTCAATATGTTATATCATTACCTATAGCAAACGTAAGTTGATCACTTTCTATTATGTATGATAAGTAAACGCTTACCTTATTTTTCATATAAAATATCACAGGTTCTTATAACAACACTTAAACATTTGCAATCTTTCATTTTTAGAGCAATAACAACATGGCCGTCTTTGAGAGAGTGCAAGGTGAGCGACCGCTTAGGGCCCCAGAATTTTGAGGGCATCAAAATTTATCCCATTAATAATTATATGTATGTGTAGACATATTTTTCAAGAAGAAAAAAGTATTTAGATAAGAAAATATCTTAAATGAGTAATATGTTAGAACGTTTAGATAACTAATTGCATTTTATCTTATCAACGATGACACTTTATATATAATATTGCTTAACGAAAGGCCTCATTATATAATTTCGTACCAGGCCCTCAAAAATTTCGCCTACTCATGAGACGACCCTGAATAACAACATATAACTTTACGTTATCGAAACCATCCCCTTCATGATTCGTGCTCCAAACACATATACGGTTGCTTCTAAACTTCAATTTTGTGTTCCAAATTAAATATCTTTCTTTTACCAACAATCAATAACTATATCTTACTATTTTTTAGGTCTTTTCTAACATTTTATCCTAACATTCTATCCCACATAGCTTGAAGATAGAAGTTGTTGGTTAGTAATATACCATAGTGTATGTGGGTCTTGAGAATATTATTATGTTTTCGGAGATTTCACTATCTTTCAGGTTAGAAATAAATCTGGAGGATCTGAAGTTTACGAAAACTCATATGAACCCTTACCTTTTTTTTTTTTTTTTTTTTTTTTTTTTTTTGGTACTGTAAAACATGCTTTGGTGGAAAAAAACTACCATACAGAAAAAAACAACCATATAGAGGCGTTGGAAGAGATTTATTAAAGTTTTTTTTTTCCTTTTTTTCTTTTTTTGTTGAGATCAATGCCGTTGGATTGCGCAAGATCCTCAAGAAATTTGACAAACATACGTGTCTGCTAGGAACCGATCAACCGAGACGGCAAGACTTCACCACGTCACCGTCACAGTAGTCAAACTGAGTCAATCCTGGAACACCAATCATAGCCATCTTCAACACTCATCACCATGGGTAAGAATCATCCCACTGAGCTCCCGTTTTACCTGTATCAACTACAAATGTTAATGACTAAAAATAGCTTCTTTCACATAAGGGAGTTCAAGAACCGAGCAGACTATGTTGGTGGGAATAAAAAATGATTGATCTAATCAATCTTACATACTTTACTTCATTCTTTATGGGAATATGGTGAATACCATTTCCTCAGACTCGATTTTCATTGTCGGCTTATCAAGAGAACAAAATGAATCTGCACCAAGAAATCAACGAACAATTATCATGAAACCTTAAATAAAATGGATCTTTAGGAATATTAGACAATGAGACAAATTTTGTGTTTTATAAGAAATACAAAAAAGTGGTCATACTACTTTTAAGTGAACTGAATTTTATAAATTGCAATACCTGATCAATAACAGTCGTCAATCAAGTGGCCCCGCAGCCATGGTCCTAGCAAAGCATGTGCGCAACACCGGTTGTTAGTAGTCTAAAAGTCATGTAATTTTACTGGCAAGGCTGTTACAAACACAACTATAAGTTTACCCGAAGTAGTATTAGGACCCTCATCGTCCAAAAAAGGCTCTGAACTTCAGGTATCTGCTGACCTGAAAAAAAACCACGAACAAAATTTGCAAACCTGAACAAACCAACATATCGAGTATTGTGTATATACTTAATAAGACATACCTCGATTAGCTGTTCTTCAAGTGCGCTTTTTCCTAGAGAGACAATATGGGAAGCATCGGAAGTACCTAGTATATGGTTTGAAACAGTAGTTGAAATTATAGCTGAAAATACATGTAACATATAAAAGTTTTATACACTCATGCACGAATCAAACAAAAAACAACTTACTTAACACTATTTATCAGCAATACTTACCATTACACCAATGGGAACTATGTATCCGTAATTTTCTGACATTTGATCGTTACCAGCCATCAATAATTCTCGCTATGCCTGTCTACCATCTAATTACATTATAAAAAACTTCTAAGAACCAACTGTTATCAAAATATAGTTATCATATAGTTCACTGAATTGAGGTCAAATAGAAAAAGTTGAAGCAACAAAAAAAAGCATCGAAAAGTAAAGTAGAAGCTGCTAATAAAAGAAAATCACCATTTTCTCCCTTTAACTGCGATTCCACTCTCTCAGCTACATCCCATCTTTGCCTACCAACCCTTAAAGACGTGATACCATCTTCAGGAGACCTGGTTGGAGATCATGTAAATACTAAGAATATAATCGTAAATAGAAAAAAAAAACAAAGACCAATAACATACGAAATCAACACCCAAGAATAAATGTTACCTGCATAACATTTCACCAAAGACCAGTAACATAGTCAGCAAGAACCACATAATACATGCTATTTAAGCAATTGACAACCTATAAGTCGCTAAACAAACTTAAAAATTAAAAGTATTGTTACTGTAAAAGTAACCTGAGAATAGCAAAACCCGGGGTTCAAGATGAAACCGCAACAACAAAACGAACAGGCAACATAGTAAATGGGATTACGCCCCTGGTTTTTGTCCACAACAAATTGAAACTCTGTCTTCCATGAACAACACAATATTAAAACATCATTAAAAAAAGAAATACGAATCTGAAAAGCGCAGAAAACAAAAAGATATAAACTTACTTGGAAAAATTAACAAATCCCAACTAATAATCCATCCAACCAATCCCGCCCTTGAGCCATTTAATTCCTGTAAAAAGCCGAAAAAATAGGGGTTTCATTTTGCAAAAAAAAAAAATAGCTCAAAAGTTAATTCACGGAAGAAAAAAATTAAAGCCAGTTTACACTCTTTGTTTCTGGTGTCTGACTAATCTGGTATTCGTTGCTGATAAGAATGAAAAACAGAAAGGCGGTGGTGTGTGTGTAGTGGAGTCTAGAAAACTCAGTTGTTAAGTATAACCAAAACACGGGCAATAGCAACTATGCTATCACGCCGTCCGGTCATTGCCGCACCACGTTACGGTTCAGACGTCGATTGACCAATTTCATCTGACTCAGATTGATTAGTAATCCAAAAAAGTGAATACATCCGCCATGGTTGCACACCTAATAGTTTGCCCTGCCAAGACACGGAGATTCGTAGCTTTTTAATCGAACCCACAAATTCATCATAGGCTATTATAACCAATAAAGGGCAGGCTAACTAAAAACCCAAAAACAGAACGTGAAGCACGTTGGCTGCAACTTCAAAATCCATGTAGCTATCCTGCCAAAAGACGGTTCTGATAAAAGCATCATAAACCAAAACTGGTCAACAACACCAGCCTCCCGCCATGGCTGCATAAAGAAACAAAGTTAAGACACCAGCCTTCTGCCGTGACTTTCAATAAGTAAGACAAACAACTCCCAAGAAATAAACTTACCATAGACCAAATTCTTTGAGGACTTTCATCAAACACGTGGTAGGCACCGATACAATAAACCATGGACCACAGCATCTTCACCACATTTGAATATTAACTTCACATTCCTAAAACATAAAGCAACGAAAAACATTATAATCCATTCACCGTGACCAAAATTATTTTAGATCAAAGAACACAAAACCCATAATTACAAACATCTTGTGAGTGCTTATTTTAAACAAAAAAAAAAATATGTCATCATCGTTTTTATCAGCGACATAAACGGTGCACACACTACTCACCCACTAACAACTTCACATCATACATGTACTTCAAATAAAAAAAATCCTAAAAATCAAAACTCAGCTCGAAGAAAATATGCATACCTTTCATCTTGAATATTTTTTTGTGCTTTAGCTGCACCACATACACTAATCAAGACCCACAAAAAGAACCCTTGATGAACAATTTTTTTTAGCATAGAAAAGGAATAAAAGAGAAAGGCTGTGAGAGGTGTGTGAATGCTAGAAGAGTGTAGAAGATGGAAGGAGGGAGCAGATATTATCTACGAACAACGGGCAGACATATTGGGCTCGCTCAACTGGGCCAGGTTAATCAATGAAAAGGGCCACCTTAAGTGACGTCGTTTAAATGAAAAGGGCCACCTTAAGTGACGTCGTTTTAAATTGTTTTTAATATATATAGTAATGTTCAAAGAGAGGCATCCTTTGGAATAACTTATATCCATCGAGTCATATATATTTTCATTTTAACGTGGTCTTACACATATACAATAACGATAGTGACAATCAACCAGTACTATTTCAATCATCAGGTTTAGATACCTATCGACTTTGAATATTCAAGGATTTCTAAACCCATAGGTCCATACTCTATAAACCCATAGGTCCATACTAGACAAAGTTTCATGTTCAAAATAGTACTTTGTTACGATCTCATTATAAGCATATAGCAACGACATAAAATATAACAGGGCCTGAATATAAAAAACATGCATCACTTCATATCGTTTCTAGAGCACTAACAACATATATTTTCATGCTATCCAAGATGATCCTTTCATAATTCGTTCTCCGAAAACACAAAATTAGTTCGTTTCTAAACTTCAATTTGAAGTTCCATGTTACAATTAGTTTTTTCACCAACTGTTGATAGCTCTTGCATTATATATCTCTTTATTTCCATGTACATACAAATCTTTTATATGATATGAAGACTTTTCAAACGTTTTATCTTAAAATTTTGTCCCATGTTGATTGAAGAAGGAACTTGTTGGTTAGTTATATACACTAGTGTTTTAGGGATATTGTGTCTGGAATAGTACAGTGTTCTCATGTTTGTTTTCTCTTGGAATCTTTTCAAGTTCAACATATTTATAAAGATAACTTGTAAAACATGTTTTGGTGGAAACCATTTTAATGTTTAGTTTCACATAGCTTAAGAAGTATAAATATGTTTGAAGTCAATCAAGAGTGACTAAAAGCTGAGAAAGAGTTTGAGTAACAATCATATTACTCAATTTTGTTTTGATCATTATACACGGTCAATGAAATGAATTAAACAACTTTTATTTCTTAAAACATTTTTGAAATTGGAAACATCAATTTCTGTGCACATAAATGGTTGTATATGAATATGGATTAACGCATGTAATTGATTATAAAAGATATGGATTATTGTTACAAATAGCCAATGGAAGTATGTAAATTAACAATTTATGTTATCTCATGCATATCTTAAAGGGCTAATGACTTAGAAATGCATCTAACTTATCAATGTTTGTTGTTCCGTGTAGTTAACTTATTTTTTTGCAATCAAAACACAAACTTCTCAAATTTCGACATGTCTGTGGATTTTGAGACCATTTTACCCTTACCTTTTTCAAATTTTGAAAGGTAAAATGGTTATTTTACATAAACAAAATCCAGTGAAGGTCAAAAAGTTTAATGCTTTGTATTTTAATAGCAAAAAATAAAATGACTACACAGAACAACAAACATTGACAAGTTAGATCCATTTCCGAGTCATTAGACCTATCTCAAATCCATTTATGAAAATATTCATCGATGAAAACGTCACTCTCTATTTTGCATCTACGGAAACGACAAGAGCTCGATATAATACAAATGGTTACTTAATATTCTACCACAGTATGTTACATCATTACATATAGCAAACATAAGTTGATCACTTTCTAATGTGATAAGTAAACGCTTACCCTTTTTTCTTATAAAATATCACATGTTCTTATAACAACATTTAAACATTTGCAATCTTTCATTTTTAGAGCAATAACAACATATAACTTTACGTTTTCGAAACTGTCCCCTTCATAATTTGTGCTCCAACCACATAAACTAGTTGCTTCTAACTTCAATTTGGAGTTCCAAGTAACTGTTAATAACTCTATCTTGCTATGAAAGGAAATCGAAATATGAAAGCTAACAAAGAAACAATAAAATGTAAAAACGAACTATGAAAGCTAACGTGCAAAATAGAAGCCGAAACATTACCCATGAATGCTTAAAATTCAGAGTTTGAAAATAATTTGGTCAGGTGGGAAAAGGCTCAAAATGATTTTTGAACACGTGCATAAATCATGATTGGACCGATGTAATAAACTGTGACCAATAAAAAGAACTGCGACCCTTATAAAAGGAACTCAGACCCAAGCTTACTAAACCCCCTTGTGACCTGTCTACTTATTAAAAAGTAGGTTATATCAACATCTACATTTGTGACCTGTCTACTTATTCTTATCACTTTAATATTTTTGATACATTTTACGGTTCGGTTAACATATAGAATCATGAATAAGGATCAAATAAGAAGAAAAATAAAAATGAGAAGAGTGAGAAGAAACCATAACCACACATATAAGATGCATCTACAAAAGTAGATGCATCTCCCCTTAAAATTCTTTCTTTTGTTTAAAATATGTGGTTCGAAACTTTTCTCATTCTTCTCATTTTAATATTACTTTTCACTAGATCTCTACTCATAGAATCATAGGCAACATATCGACATCTACATTAGTTACTTACACTAGTCTTTTTGGAATATTACGGTTCGGTTACAAATGAGAGTGGACCAACCAATTCCCGAAATCATACTCTTTTCATCTTAAGATAAATGTTCATCTTATAATTTTTTGATGTCTACAAATAAATGTTCAATTTGTCGTTCAATCAAACAAAATAAAAATTAGTGAGGGGATGATATTTGCTTGATGAATAATATAGTTGATGTGATTTTTTAAAACTATGTTTAATTTAAAATTGAATATTTATTTTAAGACAAGAAGAGTATAAACTAATATTATAAATATCATAATATACACAAATTCTCATATTATTTATCGGTTGTAATGAGTAAAGTTTTATGGCCGTGCCTAAGCTTTTTTTTTTTTTGTTTTTTTGTTTTTTTTTTTTTGGTATATCTGGGTTTCCGATATCACATTGAGAGCCGAGTAATTCCAGAGCGACTACTCTTTTGGATATTATTGGGTCGGTGCAGATGAACCTCCGTGACCAATGAGGGATTAATAGTGTTACTTGATATACATCAATAGTGTTTTCGATCGTTACACATAGGATATGGACTTGAAGTAAATTAACCATTTGTATGTAATGTCAATGATTTCTGTTCGTGAAACTTGTCATGAATGAAAACATCACTTTCTATTCTATATTGTAAAATGGTTAGATCTCGGTTTAATAAAAAAAATGTAAGTTAAAATTACCACAATAAAGTTAAGTTGCTCATTTTCTATTATGATAATCACTTACCCTCTTTCTCTTTATGAAAACACAGTTTCTTTTAACAACGCTTAAAAGTTTGCAATATTTCATTTTTAGAGCAATAGCAACATATAATTTCACGTTATCGAAACTTCCCCTTCATGATTCGTGCTCCAAACACATAAACTAGTTGCTTTTAAACTTCAATTTGGTGTTCCATTTCACCAACTGTTAATATCTCTTTCTTACTATTATTTAGACCTTTTCTAACTTTCTTTCCTAACATTCTATCCCACATAGGCCGAAGATAGAAGTTCTTGGTTACTAATATACAATAAGTGTATGTGTGTTAAATGTATTAAAACTAGTATTATGTCTTCTGTTGATACACCACTTATGAGGTTGAAAACATCCCAAAAGTTCTGTATTAGCCGGTAGCTAATATGAACTCTTAACTTTTTTATGTTATTTTGTTACTCAAAAACATGGTATGGCGGAGACCATCTTAAGGTTTAAGAGCATCTACATTGCATCAAGTCTTTAAGGCTTGATGCATTTAATGCATAATACACTTGATAACTAAAGCTTGGAGGAAAGACTTGAGGTTCACCAAGTCTTTCAAGAAAAGCTGTTTAAAAAGCTTTTGATTCAATGCAAAAAACCTCTTAAAATGGCTTTTTGAAATAGTGAAAAGCTTTTGATCACTTGACCCATTGTGGATGCTCTAATTACTTCACACAAGTTTGAAAGGAACACTTGTTTTAGAAGCCAATAGAAACATATGACTAACGTTATGAAAGCCACAATATAAGATGTTAACATAAGTACTATTTAAGAATTTTGAGATATTAACCGGGGCCAAAACAAGTATCATAATATAGACATACTTTACACGAACACATGACCACGTAATTCAATGTTATCAAACCACCACAAATACGAACAAAACCCGGCTGCATGTGTAATATTCAGGTAGTTGTGAATAATGGTGTAAATGGTTTCTATAAAACACTAATGTACTGATATGTGTGTTTATTTGTTAGGTAAAAGATGTAATGTAGTTATGGATATATATAGACGTTCTGAATTTGTTTCGATTATGATTGAGTTCCATTACGTTTAAGTTACAAGTAGGACAGACTTTTCAAATGAATGGTATTGGATTCTGCACTATCAATATTCTTCTACATGTAAAGATCGACGAAACTAGTTATGGTTCGTTACTGCATTTGTTTATCTGCAGTTATAATGTAATGTTTTCAGTCTCCCTTCATTTGTCGAGTTAAAATAACTTAACTCGATAGATTTTGAGCGACCCAACCTGTGATTGAGCAAATGCTTAAGAAAATAAAATTATCGTATTACTTATCCATGTGAAATTCTAGTTCGGGTCTGCTTCACCTGTGTTGGGTTGGTTGGGTCAAAGTCCATACTTAACTAGGAGTGTGCAGAAAGTGGATCAGTGCCGAGAAGAAGAAATATTGGATTGACCCGTACCAAAACTGACCCATTCAAAATGAACCGGTTTTCATCCCTTACCCAACTTATAGGACCCACCATTTTGCCACATCTACATTAGAATGCTCCTTTTTATAAGGTTTTACTAATACTAGTATCAAGAATTGTTTTTATCAATGAAGTCGATTTGAAAAGCGTGACAGCAAAAGAAACTGGTTTAAAACACAAGCAGCCAAAGTTGGTGTTAAGAGGAAAGGAGATGGATGATCCTAACCAACTTGCATATGGTGGTGTGAAGGATAAAGCTAAGGCGATCTTAATTGAGAATTTACCTACCAAAAATGAGGATCGAGAAAACGGTGAAGTAGTTAAGGAATACATTGAGGAGAACAATTAGTGTGCAGAACATGTACCTTTTCTTTTTGGATTCTTGTTATAAAATGGATTATGTGATTATTTTTGCCTAACGTCATGATCATACAACTTTTATTTTCGGGTAAACTGAGTATTTATCAACTCGTTCAAGGATTAAACGGTCGATCAGTTTTAGATGAGTTTAGGTTAGCGGCTGCGTATCTGTATATTTAAGGAAATCAAAAGAATCCTTCTATATTTTGCAAATGTGAATGCAAACTTGGTCATTCGTTAAAGTGTAGTGTATCTTATATGTTTTCCTAATGACGATGGCTAAATGCTGTTAGTTTTTTTTTTTCCAATCTTTGTTTTTAAGATGGCTAGCTAGATTTTGTTAATTTAGCCAAGCACAAAGAATGCCGATAGGACGGAGAGAAGCATGGTGGCTTAGCGAAGAGGTACAAGACAAAGTTAAGGTGAAGCAAACTCGTTTCAGGGAGCTTAACTTGATGCGAGGTGGAGATCAAGTGAACAGAATCGCAGCGGTGGAACGGTATAAAGAAGCCAGAAGGGAAGCGAAAAAGGCTGTAGCTAGAGCGAAAGATAAGGCGTTTGAAGACCTCTATAAGAGATTGGACTCCAAAGAGGGGCAAAACGATATTTACAAGATAGCAAAGGCGAGAGAGAGAAGGAGAAGGGATCTAGGGAACGTAAGATTTATCAAGGACGAAGGGGGTAGAACTATTGTTAATGAAGATGGGATTAGAAGAAGATGGGAAGAGTATTTCTATGCCCTCTTCAATGGTAGCGGGCGTGTACGAGCCGAAGAAGGGGACAATTCAAGCTCAGCACCGCGAAACAACTCCTACTGCTCGCGGATCAGACAAAGGGAAGTTAAGGAGGCACTACGGAAGATGGGGAGAAACAAGGCTGTCGGACCAGATGAGATCCCCATAGAAGCGTGGAAGTGCCTTGGAGACGAGGGGACGAAGTGGCTAACTATTCTCTTCAACAAGATCTTTCTAAGAGCTAAGATGCCGGACGAGTGGAGACTCAGTGAGATTATCCCCATCTACAAGAACAAGGGAGACGCGCAAGCATGCAGCAACTACAGGGGTATAAAACTACTTAGCCACACTATGAAGCTATGGGAGAGAGTTATTGAGAGTAGGCTGAGACGAGAGACCGAGGTGTCTGAAAACCAATTCGGCTTTATGCCGGGATGGTCTTCGACAGAGGCAATACACATTATTAGAAGCCTGATGGAGAAATATAGAGAGAGGCAAAAAGACTTGCACATGGCATTTTTAGATCTGGAGAAGGCATATGATAGCGTCCCACGTAACCTGATTTGGAAGACCCTAAGAGATAAAGGAACCCCAGTGAGGTACATAAAAGTTATCAGAGATACGTACGAAGGGGCGAGGATGTGCGTGCGAACCCCAGTGGGAAACACGGAATATTTCCCGGTGGAAGTTGGTTTACACCAAGGTTCAGCTATTAGTCCGTACCTCTTTGCCTTGATTCTCGACGAGCTATCACGGGGGATTCAAGAGAGCATCCCCTGGTGCTTGATATTCGCCGACGACATTGTGCTAGTCTCGAACACACCAGAGGGACTAAAAAACAAACCATATTAGAAGCTAAGTCATGGCTATAGGGAAAGTTGGGTGACTTCGATGCATAAGTCAATTGTATTTATAGTTATAAGTTGACCTTTGAACATATTCATCATCAATGCGGAATGGTTTGCACTCCTGAAACTGTAGGGATAGTTCATATTCGTCTTCCTCGCTGCATTCATTCTCGCAAATAAATGATGGACAGTTCATATTCGTCTTCCTCACTGCATTCACTCCGGAAAATAAATGATGCTATGAATCAATAGAGACCTCATTGTAGTTATTTCGGTATGCATAGACATGTATGTACCGTACTTTTTGTTGTGCACAACCCCCCTTGCACATTAAATTAAGGGGGATAAGCTTTAAGTATTATAGATAATGGTAAAAAAGTCTTTGTAAAGATTTAACATGATAAAACAAATATAATATAATAAGAATAATAGAGAGGGAAAAACTTTTTGCAAAAGCTTGAAGTTTATCAAGTAATTGACAAAAAGCTTTTTATAAAACTTTTACTTCAATGGTTAAAACCTTTTCTGAAAGCTTGATGAAATAGTAAAAAGTCTTTAAAACTTGAACATTGCAGATGCTCTTAGTTATGTACCCCGGTCTTTATGAGTTACATGTCCTTGGAATAGTATTATGTTTCATGTCAATTACTTTCTTGATTTTGTAGTTTATTAACTTGAAATCATGTATGAACTTCGCGCTTTTTTTCTACTATTTTTATAATTATGAAACATATTTTGATGGAAAACATTTTAACCATTCATCTGCTCTCAATGATTTATGTTTGTGAAACTTGTCATCATGAATGAAACATCACTTTCTATTGTGCATTGTGAAATTGATTAGAGCTCGATTAAATAAAAAAAAGTAACTTGATTTCACCACAATAAACTTAAGTTGATCACTTTCTATTATTATAAGTAACCACTTACCCTTTTTCTCTTATAAGAGATCACAAGTTATTATAACAACACTTTAACATATGCAATCTTTCACTTTTAGAGCAAGAACAACATACAATTTCATGTTATCGAAACTGCACCCTTCATGATCCATGCTCAAAACTATAGTTGTCAGGATCCTGATCCTGATATTAGGATCTTACGATTTTACAATACTGCAAAGCAAAAACAATCGGGATCCTACATAGGTTCTTTGCAAGCTTAAGATCTTATAGGATCCCGATCTTGACTATACGATCTTAAGATCTAATCCGATCCGATCTTACTTTTCTCGAATTACAAACTAAAAAACTACAACTTTATGAGATTTAAAAAAAAAAAAAAAAAAAAAAAAAAAAACAACCCAACATGTTAGTTTTCTTAAACATTTCATAATCATAATTTAAGACAACATTTCTATGAAACATTCATAGTATTTTGTTTTTATAATTTATAATAATTTGTATATTTGTATGGTATTACAAAAACTATTAAGAAATAACATCAGAGTAGGATCTTAAGATCTCGATCCGATCTTACGATCACGATCTTTCAAAGACGAAAACGATTCTGAGTAAGATTCCAATCTTGAAAACCTTGCTCCAAACACATATACTAGTTGCCTCTAAACTTTAATTTGGTGTTCCAGGTAGCATATCTTTCTTTCACCATGTGTTAATAACTCTTTATTGCTAATTTTTTTAGACCCTTCTAACATATTACCCCACATAGTTTGAAGATAAAAGTTGTTGGTTAATTATATACCTTAGGGGTGATCACGGTCTAAAAACCGGACCGGACCGGCAAGACCTGACCAGACCGAGACCGATTTTGGAAAAAATCTTAGACCGAGACCGGACCGAATGTCGTCGGTCCGGTCGGTCCTTCGGTCGGTCCGGTCCAACAAGGCCAAATTAGCCTAAATTAGTTGGTTTGTAGTCCGGACCGGACCGGACCGAGGACCGAATTAGCCCAAAAGCCGAGACCGATGACCGGACCGAATGTGGTCGGTCCGGTCCGGTCTTGTCCAGTCCGGTCTCGGTCAGTCCATCGGTCGATCCTGTCCGTTCGGATCATTTGCTCAGCCCTAATATACCCTACTTTGTACAAGCCAATTTATGACACGGTATGTCCAAAGAACATCTCTTGTAAGAAGGTGGCTTAAGCAAATGGAAGTGAAGTAAGCTAACTAATTGAGCAATCTCAAACATGATTTTTTTTGTTTGTGAGACTTTTCATTATTAAAAATCACTTTCTATTTTGCATCCATGGAAACGTTTAGAGCTCGGTTTATTAAAATTGGTTACTTATAATGTTGCCTCAATGGTTTTCGTCGCTAGAAATAACAAGCGTAAGTAGATTACAAACCGTATTTCTTTGAGCTCATATAGAATTCAATTGTTTATCTTTAAACTCTATCCCACATAGGCCGAAGATAGAAGTTGTTGGTTAGTTATATACCATAAGTGTATGTGAGTAAAATGTGTTGAGAATAGTATTATGTATTCTATATATTACACCTTCCATCTGATTGGAAAAACCTGATGGGCTCTGTAATATTAGGAAACTCATATGAGCTCTTAACTTTTTCCTGTTATTTTGGTACTCTGAAACATGTTTTGGTAGAGATCGTTTTAATTTTTAACTTCACACAAGTTCGAAAGGAACACATACTAAAGAGGCCAATAGAAACATATGACTAAGTCGTCAAAGTCACTTAATATAATAGAAATCATTTTAATTTTTAACTTCACACAAGTTCGAAAGGAACACATATTAAAGAGGCCAATAGAAATATATGACTAAGTCGTCAAAGTCACTTAATGTAACTTTTATAAAATGCAAATGTATTACGGTAAATTGTTTGTTAAGAATAATAGTGACAGCAAAATAAACCCCTAGTCTAACTCAAGAACCAAAATGTGTCTCATTCCATAATTCATACACTTATCGAAACAATTTATACAGTAAAAAAAATTCAATTTGTGACTATAATAAGCTTAAAGGATTGCCAAACTATTTATTTTTTGATCTTGACATAAGCATGTTTTTCATAAATTTTGCTTAGCTACTTGCAAACTTAAATTTGTACATTTGAGCATTCAAAACATGCTTACTCATCGGCATAATAAGTATTCTAGACAACCTACGGCCGAAATAAGTATCAAAACTAGGGCTGAGCAATCCCGACCGACGACCGACAACGACCGACACAAAACGACCTTAACTCGGGTCGGGACTCGGTTTGGGTTTTCAGTCTTGTCGGGACTCGGGTCGGGATTCTGGATTACCAGGGATAGCACAAAGAAAACCAAACAAAACGGTTTGTTTCGGGACTCGGGTCGGGATTTGGGATTACCTGAACTAGAATCGGGCCGGGATTCGGTTAGGATTTTCAGCCTTGTCGATTTCGGGATAGGTCCGGACTAGGAATGGCAATGGGGCGGGGCGGCCATCCCAATCCCCAAACCTGATAATAGGTCCATAATAAATGATGCTCTAAATTCCCAAATATTTTCTACCACCACTGGTGAATTTAAATAACATTTATTATGTGAATATCTAAAAGACTAAGGATTTTATGAGTTTTGTTTCTCGTCTGAAACCAACTAAATTACGCACTATTAAAAGTCTTGGACCACAACTTCCAAACCGATTTTACATATCTTTCGAGATAATCTTAAAAGGAACTACACTTTGATGACTTGAAGAAGAGTAGTTGACATGTTAAAGTAGGTAAGCAATATAAATTTAAAGTAAACTTGTCTTATGGTGACATTGTGGTTGTACAAAGACCGGAAAAGGTTGACAAAGTTTCATGGTTTAAGGGTCCAACTTTTGGGCTTGAGCCTTTTGGGCAAAAAGAAAAAGATGAAGATGGCTATTAGACATAGGCCCAATAATTTGGGTTAAAATTATGCATATTTTTTTATATGGAGACCCACTTATCGTTTTATGTCTTGCATTTATAAATATTTCCAGTCAACTCCTTATATGAAAAAATCTCTTATATCAAAAAAAAAAAAAAAAAGTGTAGATTGGCGGGAACACCCTGACACCAGGTGCCTTTTGACACCAGCCATTGTCCACCCCACAAGGAATAGCTCCGAGCAACTCTCCTGGCCTAGTGGGGCACGAGACCCTCGGACTCTTGAGCTCTTATCCACAAAGTCTCTCCAGTGAGCCTATATGATTTGCGGAGGTGGGTACCTATCTGGAAGCAAAGTGCCAGAGATAAGATTCGAACCCGAGTCTATTGACTCAAGACCAAAGCCCCACCCACTAAACTAATGGCCCAGTGGTAAATCTCTTATATACTATGGAGACATTTCCTAACCTTTTTATTACACATGTGATATCTGTTAATGAGACTTTTCATAAAATTCTATCTTGGATAGACATAAGATAGAAGTTGGTGGAGAATAATATACACATAGTGTGTGTCTGTCAAATGTGTTAAGAATAGTATTACGTTTTCAGCTATTCCACTATCTATAAGCTAAAAAAGTTGCTAGATTTAGGAATGGCGGAAAATTGGTATAAACTCCTAACTTTTTACTTTATTTCTCTACTGTGAAATATATATTGCTAGACATTTTAATCTTTAGTTTCACAATTAAATGGGACACATACTTTTAGAAGCTAATAAAGAAATGATATATATGTAAAAGAAAATGAATTAAAATGTATATAGCTTATTTGATTAAATTGTAAAAAGGATTGCCGAAAGATTTTTAATAATAAGAATGAAAATGACGTGCAAAATAAATCTATGACTAATTTAAAAGATAATATGAGTCACATTATTAGAATTATTATCAGATTTTGTTTGTGAGACTTTTCATAACTTTCTATCCCACATAGACTTAAGATAGAAGTTGGTGGAAAATCTATATCTATACTACTTTATAATGCATTTAGGCCTTCTAAAATTAGAAGGCTTAAAAATTCAGACTTTTTTACTTGCTTATTATGGAAAGATATATTATAATGAATGTAAAATTAAGATAAGGAGCTCCAATCATGAGATGACATGTGTCACTTCTAACAAACTCCAAGCCTAACTTCTAACCACCAAAAATTAAGATAAGGAACTCCAATTATAAAATGACATGTGTCACTTCTTAACTAAAAATTCATCTTTATTTTCAAATTAAAATATCTTTTTATCTAGTTATTTATGTTATAATCTAATTTCATCATATTTTTTAAAATTTTATGCTCTTTAATTCAACATCCATTTTAATATATTTTTATGAGTTTTTAGTTTTTATATTTTTAGTGGGTTTATTTTATTTTAATTCAAATTTTACAACTTTAACCTTTATTTCATTTATTCCAATCATATTATAGTCATCGGGTACCCGCCGTCGCATTGCGCCGGTACCCTTCTAGTAATATACACATAGTGTTTGTGTGTCAAATGTGTTAAGAATAGTACTACCCCGTCCCAAATTAATTGTCCTCATTTGACTTTTTAAAGTCTTAATTTCTCAACTTTTATCTTAAATATTTTTATTTATGTTATATAATAATTGATGCAAAATATATGAATGGATTGTTCTTTTAAATGTTTTTTCATTAGTGTAATTTTCATCAAATATTACATAACACATACAAAAATATTAAGGATCAAAGTTGAGAAATAAAGACTTTAAAAAGTCAAATGAGGCCAATTATTTTGGGACGGAGGGAGTATTACGTTTTGAGCTATAAAAATTGATAGATCTGGGAATAGCAGAAAACTTGTATAAACTGTTATAACTTTTTTACTCTATTTTTAGAAGCCAATAAAGAAATAATATATTTGTAAACATGAATTAAAATGTGTATATCTTATTTGTTTAAATTGAAAAAGAATTTCCGAAAGATTTTTATTTAATAACAAGAATGGAAATGATGTGCAAAAATCTATGACTAATTTAACGAAAGACAAGTTTTTTTTTTTCTTTTCGTAGAAGCCAATAAGTGGAAATGCATACAAATAATGTGACTCACATTATTCTTTCATTCAATTCCGATTCGGGTAATATGATCAGAGTTTGAGACATAATAGACTTACACACGTACATATCAACATGACTCACATTATTAGAATATATAGTTTCATTTACGAAATGATTTTGCTTGTTTTAATTTACTAAAAAGGTAGTGGTAATGGAACTAGCGAGCCATGTACTCTTTGAGAGTGATACGGTAAGTGATTAGCTCGTGGTGGCCTTCATCAGCTCATGCTTTGAAACGCGAGCAAACTTAACGTTTTCATTTTTTGTCAATTAAAGTAGGTGGGAGTGATGAGAGGATAAACGGATTTGGTGCTAAGCTGACACTAGTGATGGACGATGGTCGTTATGCCCACTAAGTTGCTCTTAATATATTTTCAAGTAACTTAATTAATCAGTTTTAGTTTTTCATGTATATTTAAACCAACTATTCGATGGAATTCCGGTGATATTCACATGAATGTTACAAGGCCAAGAACTATCTAAAGTGAACGTAAGAGATTCGAGATTTTAACATAATGCTCATCTTGTCAACTTTGTCATGTACATTCAAAAAATGCTTACTGATCTGCACTCGGCAGAACAAGTTTTTTAAACAAACGTTAACAAGTATCACAATATAACAAGGAATTGTATTGTATTCATGACCTGAACATGTAACTTATACAACAAGTCAACAACATATAGATTTATGTATAAACGAATTCAGATAAGTAAATGCTGAACCTTTTTATCTTAGTAAATATCATCATAGTTTTTTTTTATCTAAGCCGTTGCCTTTGTGTTTCGTGTTATAAACACATAAAAGTTGCTTATAAACTTCACTTTGAGGTGCCATGTACAAAATTTTCTTTCACTAACTGTTAATACCTCTTGCATTATCTCTTTGTTAACATTTCTCTATGAATATATTTTGTAACCTTTTATCCTAACACTCTATCCCACATAGGCCGAAGATAGAAGTTGTTGGTTAGTTATATACATAAGTTTGTGGGTGTTGAATGTGTTGAGACTAGAATCATGTCTTTGATCATTTCAGAATCTATCATGTTGAAAAAATGTGATAATGTCTGGAATTTTCAAAAACTCATAAATAATCTCAACTTTTTTCTTTTGATTTGGTACTCTAAAACATGTTTTCGTGGAAAACTCATAAATAATCTGAACTTTTTTCTTTTGATTTGGTACTCTAAAACATGTTTTCGTGGAGACCGTATAGATATGTAAAAATATATCTTATCAAAATGCAACATAATAAATATATATATGTACGATCTAACTCAGGAGTCAACAACCAACATAATGAAATGAACATATTTTTACATAGTTGAACGTTCATAACGAAGATATCCTTTGGTATATCTTATTTTCATCTAGCTAATGCCATACATATATTCGTTCTAACGTCATCTTACACAAATACAACAATGATAGTGAGAATCAACAACTACTATTTAATTTATCAAGTTTAGATGCTTATGGAATTTGAATATTCAAGAAAGCCTAATCGTGTAGGTCCATTTGATACAACCACACATAAGTAAAGAATACAATTATTATGAGGATTTTTTAAAGTCATGGATTTTAGAAGTCTTCTCATTCGAAACCAACTGAGCTATACGCTGCCCAAAAATTTTAAGAGTCTTGACCACAACTTTTTACAAATTTGGCATATCTTTCGAGCTAATACTAAACGGAGCCACACTTGATGACTTGAAGAGAAGTAATTACTTAAAAAGTTTATAAATTCCAAAAACTATATACGTTAGTACATTAATGTATGACAATAAATATTTCACATCTTTTACCTGTTTAACCGTTTTCTACATCTTAAGAATGTCTTACTTATTCTATGAAAACTCGATTTCAAGATGCCAGTCTTGTAATGAAGCAAGGCCGAGTATGGAATGGTCCTCAAATCATCATTAAACTCAATCAAGAAGTTGGATTTCCAAACATTTAAGCATGGTCTATATTGATGTTTCGTTCATTTGTTGCACATGTAGACGGTTTTTTTTTCATAACAATATCTATGTTCCACTATCTTTCATATCAGTAATGCCCTCTGAGAGACTACGTATATGTAAACGTCCTTTTCACACACCAAAAGTATCTATTTTGGCATGGTGTATAGTTTACCTAGTTATATTGTCGAACCTAGCTGTCCGGTCGGGAAAATAAGCTCATAAGACCCTAGTTGTATTTGAGCAAATTTCTTTTAAAAAAAAACAAAATTACCATATTACTTATCCATGTGAAATTCTAGTTCGGGTATGTTTCACCTTTGTTGGGCAGATTCGGTCAAAGTCCATTAAGGTAGCCAACACTTGTCGCCATACCTAACTAGGCGTGTGCAGAAAGTGGATTGGTACCAAGAAGAAGATTACTCGATTGACCCGTACCAATACCAGCCATATTTGACCCGTACAAAACTAACCCATTTAAAATGAACCCCATTTCATCCCTTACCCAATTTATATGACCCACCATTTTTCCACATCTACACTAGTATGCTTCTTTTCATAATGTTTAACTAACACTGTTATCATAAATCTTTTTTTTTTTTTTTTTTTTTTTTTTTTTTTTATCAATGAAGCTTATTTGAAAGCGTGAAAATGGTTCAAAACACGAAGAGCAAAAGTTGGTGTTAAGAGGAAAGGAGATGGATGATCATAAGTAGTTAGGCTAAAGAGTAACGTGAAAGGTTATGTATATATTTTAATATGCGTATGACCGGATTCGAACTCGAGACTTTGGGATTGCACACATTACGTATGAGAATCAATGTAAATAACAATTAGACAAAATTACACGGTTGGTCCCTGTGGTTTGCTCGTATTAGAAGTTTGGTCCCTAAGTCATTTTAATTACCCCACAGATACCTATTTTTGAAACTTTGCACTCTTTTAGTCCCTATTTTGGATGGCCGTTAGTGGAGTCCGTTAAGTATTTTGCGCTGTTAGTCCTTTGTTAATAATTTTGCACCGTTAGTCCTTAAAGTTATTTGCATAAATCGTCCTTGTGGTTAGCCCGGTCAACGGGTCGGTCAACGCCACGTGTCACCACCTGAGTGGTGCCACGTGGCATCGGGTCGGGTCGGTCAACGGGTCAAGTCGGGTCGGTCAACGGGTCAAGTCGGGTCGCCACGTGGACCAATGAGGTGGTGCCACGTGGCATTGGTATAATATACCAATTTTTTGGCTTGCCTAAGATTCGAACTCGGATCTTTTGTGAGGGAAGCCAAGCCTTACCCAACTGGGCTAAGCATAGCTTCAATAATATATCTCTAAATCTAATACATAACCCTCTCTAAAATTATATTATTGAAAGGTTCAATTTAGTTTTTGGTCTATTAATTTATGGACTTATATGGACCGTAAAAAATAAATAAATATACCGTCGGACTCGTTTTTTCGTGCTCTTTCCAATGGTATGCTCGGGGAATTTTTTTGACTTCGTTTGAACATCGAAAAATGCGAAAATCACCATTTTTTCTTTGTTTTTGCATTTTTCGAGGTCCAAACCAAGTCGAAAAAATTCACCAAGCATACCGTCGGACTCGTTTTTTCGTGCTATATCCAATGGTATGTTCGGGGAATTTTTTTGACTTCGTTTGAATATCGAAAAATGCGAAAATCACCATTTTTTCTTTGTTTTTGCATTTTTCGAGGTCCAAACCAAGTCGAAAAAATTCACCAAGCATACCGTCGGACTCTTTTTTTCGTGCTCTATCCAATGGTATGTTTGGGGAATTTTTTTGACTTCGTTTGGACCTCGAAAAATGCAAAAACAAAGAAAAAATGATGATTTTCGCATTTTTTGATATTCATACGAAGTCAAAAAAATTTCCCGAACATACCATTGGATAGAGCACGAAAAAACGAGTCCGACGGTATGCTTGGTGAATTTTTTCGACTTGGTTTGGACCTCGAAAAATGCAAAAACAAAGAAAAAATGGTGATTTTCTCATTTTTCGATGTTCAAACGAAGTCAAAAAAATTCCCCGAGCATACCATTGGAAAGAGCACGAAAAAACGAGTCTGACGGTATATTTATTTTTTTTTACGGTCCATATAACTCCGTAAATTAATAGACCAAAAACTAAATTGAACCTTTTAATAATATAATTTTAGAGATGGTTATGTATTAGATTTAGAGATATATTATTGAAGCTATGCTTAGCCCAGTTGGGTAAGGCTTGGCTTCCCACACAAAAGACCCGAGTTCGAATCTTAGGCAAGCCAAAAAATTGGTATATTATACCAATGCCACGTGGCACCACCTCATTGGTCCACGTGGCGACCCGACTTGACCCGTTGACCGACCCGACTTGACCCGTTGACCGACCCGACCCGATGCCACGTGGCACCACTCAGGTGGTGACACGTGGCGTTGACCGACCCGTTGACCGGGGTAACCACAAGGACGATTTATGCAAATAACTTTAAGGACTAACGGTGCAAAATTTATTAACAAAGGACTAACAACACAAAATACTTAACGGACTCCACTAACGGCTATCCAAAATAGGGACTAAAAGAGTGCAAAGTTTCAAAAATAGGTATCTGTGGGGTAATTAAAATGACTTAGGGACCAAACTTGTAATACGAGCAAACCACAGGGACCAACCGTGTAATTTTGTCTAACAATTAATATATTAAATGTAATATTTAATTATTGATTACAAATAAATACTTAACGATAGTTATTATTTAACGAGTTTTGATTATCGGTCGTTAAATGTCAACGGGATATGAAGAAAAGTTAACAAGCCAAGAGAAGGTTTTAGGAACCCTCTTTTGGGCTTTTTTTTGCCGAAACTATAGAATCCCACATCGGAAACCATAGTAATCTTGACATATACCATAAGGCTATAAATACATTCCCATGTATTCATCCTTTGATACACTAGATTTCAATAGAAGGCCAAACTTCTTCTTTCTTCCCTCTTGTTCTGAGGTCAACGAGCAAAACCCCGTGTAAGGGATTTGCGAGTGACCTTGAGCATAACAAAGGCGTTTGGTTAATCTATTGTAATCAAGAACCTAGCTTTTCTCATTGATTCGCTACTAATACGTGTGTACAAGAACGAAGGGCCAATGCACTTGTGTTGGTAACTTGGGTGTTCGACTTTTAGTGTAGTCGAATGTATTAAACCCTAATTTATTAGGGTTTAAAGTTTCTTGGTACTTGATCTTAAGTTGGGGTTTTCATAAACCCTAATTGCATTGATTCGCAAAAGGTACGCATATAATTTTAATTCGGTTAATTAATTTACAAGTATTATTCCTATTACTTCCGCTGCATGCTTTGATGATGTTTACATGTTTACTGTAATTGTTATGATTAGTAAAACTCAACAGTGGCATCACGAGCCGTTAATATGTTGTAATTATTTACCGAAACACATAAAAATTGAATCTTTATGATTAGTACATGCTTTTATGGTTTCTAGGGTTTTGATAATTGAAACCCTAATTTTTTTAATATATGGGTCGAATACCCTTTTATTTTAAAATTAGGTTTTATTTTTTTGCAAAACTTGTAGAAACCCTAGGATTGCATGTATATTTTATGTGGTTTTAATGAATAATTGTTATGTGTCATGTAATATGCGTATCTTAGGATTATAATTGTTATGAGGAATCCATGGTGCAACATGCATGTTTTGCCATGGATTATTGTTTTGATTAATTGTTAAGTGATATACACATGTTTATTAGTTTGATAATTATTAAATTGGGGAAGACCTCAATATAACTAATAAAAATTTGTTATGTGCTAATTGGTATATTTTTGACTTTGGCTTACGCAATCGACTTGTCGATGCATGTGGCTCACTTACCTTGTAGGTGAAAGCCCTAGTTGATGTATGCATTATTTTACGCCTAGAATTGTTTATTAGCTTTTATCGAAATAATTATGCATGTGGCTAATTGTTTTTACATATGTTAATTGTTAAGTTATATGTATATATTATTGAGTTTGTTTAATTTTTATTAAAGTGCCTTTTTGTTTATATTGTATGACATGTTAGTAAGCAAAAAGGGTTTTTATGAATAGAAAATTAAATAGACTAAATAATGGCGAAATTTGATTTGTTTTCTAAGTATTAAATCTTGAACTTTTAATCGATTGATGCGACTGTACTAAATGGTTAGAACGGCTCACCCAATAGAACAAACTAGAAAGGGGGTTTAAAGAAGTGCGCACAGTCACACTGAAAGGATGTCTAAGGTTATGCTTCAGCGCTTACTTGGTCCTCTGCCTCCCTGTGAGTTCGATTGGAGCTACCTAGTATATCTATTATATGTACGAAGCATCTTAGTGCAAAGTTTTAAGTTTCTCAACGCATCGATTAAAACTTTGCAGAATTTAATCTTAGCAATTTAAAACTAGAGTTAATTACATAATTGGTCCTTGTGGTTTGTTGGATCTTGCAGAAAATGTCCCTGAACTTTTTTTTGACGGGTCATGTCCTCGTGGTATGCAAAAGTTACGGGTTTGGTCCTTTGACGGGTCATGCTGTTAGTTGACCGTTAACTTGGCAAACCACAGGGACGATTTATGTAACTGACAAAAAAAAAACTGTTTAAAAAAAAGAAAAATTATTTAAAAAAAAACAGATTAAAAAAAAAAAAAAAAAAAAAAAAAAAAAAAAAAACGAAAAATTGTTTAGAAAAAAAACGTTTACAAAAAATATTTATTACACTTAAATTGGTGCTTATGTATAATGTGAAGGACTAAGAGATTTTCTTTTTCTTTTTTTTTTTTTTTTATTATTATACTTAAATTTTGGGCTTATGTACAACATGAGGGCCTAATTTTTTTTTATTAAACTCTAAAAAATGAAAAATAAAAAAATTAGGCCCTCACAACGTGAGGGCTTAAATTTTTAATGCGTATTTTGTACAAAAAAACGTATAAGAACTAATAACGTGAGGGCTTAAATTTTTAATGCGTATTTTGTACAAAAACGTACAAAATACGCATTAAAAATTTAAGCCCTCACGTTGTGAGGGCCTAATTTTTTTATTTTTCATTTTTTAGAGTTTAATAAAAAAAAAATTTAGGCCCTCATGCTGTACATAAGCCTAAAATTTAAGTATAATAATTAAAAAAGAAAAAGAAAAAAAATTCTTTTAGGCCCTCACATTATACATAAGCACTAATTTAAGTGTAATAAATATTTTTTGTAAACGTTTTTTTTAAACAATTTTTCGTTTTTTTATTTTTAAGTTTTTTATTTTTTTTTATTTTTTTTAAATCAGTTTTTTTTAAATAAATTTTCTTTTTTTTTAAACAGTTTTTTTTTTTTTTTTTTTTTTTTTTTTTTTTTTTTTTTTTTTTTTGTCAGTTACGTAAATCGTCCATGTGGTTTGCCAAGTTAACGGTCAACTAACAGCATGACCCGTCAAAGGACCAAACCCGTAACTTTTGCATACCACGAGGACATGACCCGTCAAAAAAAAGTTCAGAGACATTCTCTGCAAGATCCGACAAACCACAAGGTCCAAACCCGTAACTTTTGCATACCACGAGGACATGAGTAAGGTTTTGAAATTTTTTATGTTATGAAGATGTATGCATGCTTCTTCATACATAAGTTTTGATTACACATCAAAAATTGTACCCTTTAAAATTTAAGTTTATGCCATCTAATGATATGTAACACTTGAAGTTGTAATTTAGTTATGTGAGACCTTGAGCTAGATTACAATAACAAGGTGAATCTTTATGTTGTGTGAGACCTCAGCTTAAATAATTTGCAGTTTCTAAATTAGACAACTTAATTAAGTTAGTTAGTGAGACCTATAACTTAAGGCATAAGATGGGATAAAACATGCTTACATTTTGGATAATTGTTTGGCAAAATTGTAAATCCCATATTTTCTAGGAATTGAAAACTTGTTTGTCAATTATTGTTCTTCGACAATTACCTATTCTATACTTTCATCACTAGCAGATCAACTGATGTGGTGAAACTATGATAAAGAGGGTCCTAGATTCAAGGAAAATTCTATGGTTAATATGAATATTGACCTAAAGGTATTTTATTTTCTTGAAATATTTAATTATCGAAAATACTAAAAATTGAATTTTGTTAATTCTTTTGATTGTATTAATGCAACATTAAACCGTAAACGTGGTTTGGGCTTTGGTAAATTGATATAGTTCTGTTTTCAAACAAATGTTTGATCAAGAAAAATTTACTAAAAGACAAACATAAACTCTTTTCTATGGAAGAAGAGTAAGACTCAATCCTATTCCTTTTCATGATTGAGAAAGGTATGATAGGAACATTAGAATTGTATAAATTCTAATATATATAACTCATAGCAAACTTTAATAGTTAAGAAAATTGCACACCATGTTTTCCTTAAGAGATTTCATTACCCTCTGTTGGTGATTGAATTCTTATATGACATTTTGGTCAACTAGAAAACATGTTTGTCATTTTATGAGTTATTAAATTAGAAGCTAGACTAATTACCGCAAAATTGGTAAAAGACAAATTAGTATATTTTATCTAGTTGTTTTGTTTTGACTAATTGAAGGTGCTATACATCATTATGGCGATGGTAGACCCATTACGGAAGAAATTGCATGCTCAATTTTTCAAGTTAATAGCATTGATGGATGATTCATCATCTACGAAGTAGAATACACTCTTTTAGTAACTAAGTAATTGTTACGAATGGTCTTTAAAAGGGGTAACAACGTAATAGCACGCTATTTTCACTGGTTAATGAAATACATACAATGTTGTCAAATCCAGTGGGAGTATGGTGTATTACTGAATAAGACATTATTGTAACGTTGTCTAATTCAGTGGGAGTTACAAGATTTATTATCTTGGTAGTAACTTAGATTATTTCTAGGTTTTCTTGAAATAATACATTACGTTCAAAAATGTAGACATTCATAATCTCAAAGATAGTCTTGAACATTTCCTTGATAATTAAGTGCTCCTACATCTACTTGTAATGCTTATATATCTATGACACTATCATTATGCTCATATAAACAAACAAATGTCATGGTGTTTATCTACTACATGATGTTGTTCTATGCACAAGTAAGAGAAGTATTTATTGTGTGCAAAGGAACAACACATACAAATATGATTAATGGATTCTCTTGATCGTAAGGTAAGAGATTAACGTTCTAATAAGATTGACTTGTTTAGAACATGTGTCAAGATTATAACATAGACTACTTTTATGTCTTATGTCATTCAAAATATAGAAACACTTGAAGTTACATTTTAGTTTAAGTGAGATCTTGGCTAGATTGTAATCTCAAGGTAAATCTCCACTTGTCGTGGGATCGGGCGTGGATGCTTTTGCAGTTTCTTAAGTTGGGCATTTCTTGGAATGACATAAATAAATAAAGTAATCTAATGCTACTTTAAATATTTGTGTATTCTTGAAATGACATAAATAATTTATTAACTTGAAAATTAATTAATTGAAACCATGGCGTGGTGTTCGTAATAACTCTAAATTATAAATGTTTATGTGTTTCTTTGTAAAGTCACAAACATGAAGTCTTTTAATTATTACAAGACTTATAATATAAAGTAAGATATTATAACTGTTATGTCTTTTGACTTGATCAAAGAATACTTATGTTATAAAACATGCAATTGGCTTGGAATTCTATTTTACCATTAAGTTGACTTAGTTGGTAAATAGGTAGGCCAAAAGGAATAAGTTTATCTTACATATTGTTAGATTGTCTTACAATATTAATTCTAATGAAATACTGTATGTATATGGTATGTTCAGGTAGAAGAATCAAACTTTTGTCATATTGTTTGATTCAAGATAACTATATCCTCTTTCTTCCATAAGTTATCAAGGTTAGGAAATTGAGTATTGATTGGATATACTTAATAAAACTCAAACCTAGAAGATTAATAAGACACCATTTTTGTATGGAATGTGATGAATCACATTGAGTCTTATATTGAAGTTCTGATTTGTTAAAAATACTTCTGGAGTAGGTTATTAGCGAACAAGATTTACGAACTGTTAATGTGTTTTGTAATATCCAAAAAAGAAAACAATTTAGTGTTGTTCTAATTGCTAAAGTATTTATAGATAGTCTTTAAATTACAAAAGCAAGTGGGAGTTTTGTTTAGATCTTGAAGAGATTAAATTACAATTACAAAACACATAATCTTCTAAAACATACTAGTGAATATCATGATGAGGTCAAATCTGATAGACCTCAGATGGTGGAATTCTCATTCATAGATCCGTAAGGATATCTCAGATATTTGATATGATGAGAAATATGAATTACAGGATCATGGTAAACCTGTTAATCATAATGATATATTACCTAATATTGAATTGTGGTAAATTATTCATACTATGAATGTTAAGATGCTGTCCAAAAAGATAATCAACTTTGGAAACTTGGTTTATCTTAATAAAGATGAGTTTCTTCAAAAGAAGGAAAACACTAGTGGTTTAAATCTTTGTGTAGAAATCATATGGACAATATTGTACATATGTTTAATGGATGACTTGTGAATAGATTATTAATCACACTAAAGCAATTAACTGTGATTGAATATTCTTTCCTAGACACATTAAATATATAATGATTATGATTGGCATACTTATTTTCATTGATATGAAAAATGACAATGGAATATTAAAACTATTTCTTATGTGATTGCTTTTGCGAGGACGATAAGCAATCGAAAGGAGTTTTATGAATTCACATAATTTTTGGAAATGTACAAACGGGAAGAATCCATGAATGGATATATGCATGCATCTAGGAGATGATTCTTATGTTTAATTATTAAATCCAAGTTTTGGTTTAAAATTAAAATAAGATAATTTCTAAGTATTTCTGAAAACTAGTGAGAGTATTATGTTTATTTACTTTAAATCTTATATGTTGTGGATAGTAACCTTCCATCTAAACTAAATGTTAAGCTCTAGTTGGGAATGGAACTTCACTTACAAGATTTAGAAAATAAGACATATAACCTTGAAATATATGTTTATTATTAATAAACATGTGCGGTAAAAAAATGAGTCTAATAGAACATGATATATCATTTGGAAAGTGGATATGTAGAACATGAATGAAATCTCTGTTTGACACAAGGATTTTTCATGTACATCGTGTTATTGTTGTATCATATTTGAAAGGCAAGATGATTTGACAACATTGATATCTAATGAAGTTATTAGATAACTAGTATAATAAATATTCTAATAGAATATGTTTGAATCTAGAATTACATTCCTCTGCCTGGATTTGCTCTCAAAATTCTATGGATGAGCAATACAACAATTGTTGCGTAATTGTCATAGCCAACAAACTTGAAAGTTTTGAAGGCATCAAACATTACACTATAAATATTGAAGTTTATAGAGATTTTTAAAGAGCATATTGTTGTTTCTATACAATGATGCTGGTATAATTGAGATGACACTCAATACTAGTCATGATAGGATTTCATCCTTGTTGATGGCCATGTGAACTAGTTGTGCTCAACTAAGAGCATAGTTGCATTATACATTAAAGAATTAGAATACTTGAAACTTTAAAATGTTTGAAAGTTTGATTGTCATGAATTGGTGGTTGAGGATGTCACACACTTTATGAAATATTATGTGGCAATATCAAGTTATTTGAATGCACACATACAAGAACTTCACTAGTTGAATTCTTGAAATAAGTATTCTCAAAATTCCAATAGATCAAAGTTAGTTGAAATTATGCCTTGTCAACAAGTATAATTGTCATTACTTGAGACATAATTCATTAACTAGTATTATCATGCATCGATCTATTTAGTATTTGGATAAGGGATGTTATAAACAAATATTATTTAAATGGAATAAAATATTGGTTATGTTTATTTTTCATTTTCTTAATATTATATCCTATATTTGCATGTTTAATCCGTGAATAACTTATGTTATTCTAAAAGTCCGTGTCGATCAATGATGTGGGAATGTCATTGAATTAAGACAAATCTGAGTTTTGATAGAATATACTTTAAGTATATTGATGCGTGGGACATGCAAAATTCACATGATATTCAATGAATTGAATATAGGACAGATCCCAACTTAACATGATTGTACTTTATGGATCATTGTCATTAAGTAAATCATGTATATTTATCCTCAGACTTGAGATACGAGATAACTGTTATGAATGTAGTACACTTGTGTGAAATAGTCTAACGCTATCCGTAAAAAGGTGGTTATAAGGGCTATTTTCAGAAGTGTTACAAAGTTCCTGAGTTTTGCTTGTAGTCAAGAGAATTTGCTCATTTGAATTTGTTTCAAAGCATAATACTGTTTGGGCCCCTCGTAGGATTGGCAAGATGTTTGTAAGGCCTTACCCAAGATCTATCTGGAATACGTTCAGATGATTTGGTAATCTTGTTCAATCAGATATAACGAGAAACAAAATATTAACTTGTGAAATAACTAGATCCATATTCACAGTTAATGAAGTATTAGAAGTAAAATGATAAGTATAATGATGAATCATTAAAAATGGTTTTTCCAGGGAAACCACACTCGATTCAAATCTGGGGGCATTGGCGTGTTAGGCTAGAATAAACCAATGTCATTACTATATTAAGATATATCCAAGTGAGAGCTGAAAGGTTATGTATATATTTTAATATGCGTATGACCGGATTCGAACTCGAGACTTTGGGATTGCACACATTACGTATGATAATCAATGTAAATAATAATTAATATATTAAATGTAATATTTAATTATTGATTACAAATAAATACTTAACGATAGTTAATATTTAACGAGTTTTGATTATCGGTCGTTAAATGTCAACGGGAATATGAAGAAAAGTTAACAAGCCAAGAGAAGGTTTTAGGAACCCTCTTTTGGGCTTGTTTTTTGCCGAAACTATAGAATCCCACATCGGAAACCATAGTAATCTTGACATATACCATAAGGCTATAAATACATCCCTATGTATTCATCCTTTGGTACACTAGATTTCAATAGAAGGCCAAACTTCTTCTTTCTTCCCTCTTGTTCTTAGGTCAACCAGCAAAACCCCATGTAAGGGATTTGCGAGTGACCTTGAGCATAACAAAGGCGTTTGGTTAATCTATTGTAATCAAGAACCTAGCTTTTCTAATTGATTCGCTACTAATACGTGTGTACAAAAACGAAGGGCCAATGCACTTGTGTTGGTAACTTGGGTATTCGACTTTTAGTGTAGTCAAATGTATTAAACCCTAATTTATTAGGGTTAAAGTTTCTTGGTACTTGATCTTAAGTTGGGGTTTTCATAAACCCTAATTGCATTGATTCGTAAAAGGTACGCATATACTTTTAATTCGGTTAATTAATTTACAAGTATTATTCATATTACTTCCGCTGCATGCTTTGATGATGTTTACATGTTTACTGTAATTGTTATGATTAGTAAAACCCAACATAACGCAAATGTGATCTTTATCAAGAATTTACCTACCAAAAACAAGGATCGTGAAAGCAATGAAGAAGTTAAAGTACGTCGAACTAATGGTACTAGTAGTTTGCAGACCATATACCTTTTCCAAATGGTTACCTTCATGTTTCTTGCTCTAACTCTTGCATTCTTTCTTTTTTCACCAAATGTTTTTAACTCTTGAATTATATCTTTCTTACCTTTTTTTATGTAGACCTTTTCTAAATATGTATCTAACACTTTATCCCACATAGGCCGAAGATAGAAGTTGTTGGAGACTTAAAATGTTTGGTTTGGGGTTAAGTTATGTTTATTGGGTAGATGGTTATTTTGGTTCAGGTATTTTAGGTTTGGTAATTTGTTGGGTTTGAGTAAATTCGGTTTAGTGTTTGCTTTGGATGTTTGATACTTAAAATGTTTGGTTTGGAGTTAGGTTATGTTTATTGGTGTTTTATAAAGGATTATAGATTGTCAATGGAAGTGATTAAAATAGCAATCTATGTGATCTCATACATAATATCTATCGATGAAACTTTTCACAAATGAAAACGTCACTCTTTGTTTTGCATCTATGGAAACGATTAGAGCTCGATTTAATAAATATGGTTACTAATAGAAAACGTAATTTGGTCACATTCTATTATGATATACAAAGTCTCACCCTTTTTCTCTTATGAAAAACCACAAGTTCTTATAACAACGCTTAAAATTTTGTAGTCTTTCATTTTTAGGGCAATAACAATATATAACTTCACATTAACGAAACTGTCCCCTTTATGATGTGTGCTCTAGACACATAAACTAGTTGGTTCTAACTTTAATTTGCAGTTCCATGTAACATATTTTTCCTTCACCAACTATATCTTACTATTTTTTGAGGTCTTTTTTTACGTTTTATCATAACATTCTATCTCACATAGCTTGAAGATAAAAGTTGTTGGTTACTTTGTTTTTTTTTTGAAAAGATGGCAATATATTGAAACAACAAGAAAACGATACAAATAAACGGCATTTCTCCTATCCAAACAAAACAATTAACGAGAAAGAGCACGAACCAAATCCCCTTATACTAAAAACTAAGGGTACGTTTGGTATGCGGTAATGAGAATGAGATAATGGTTTCATATGCAAAGAGAAATAGAAAAAGATGTTTGGTATAAAAATATGAGAATAAAAGAATGGAATTGGTTGATAGATTCAATGATGAGTCATTGGGTGACTTTGTAAAAGTTTCACTTTTTCTCGCAAAGACTGAATATAGAAGTTGTTGGTTATTAATATACTATGATTGTATGTGTGTTAAATGTGTTGAGAATAATATTATGTTTTTAGATATTTCACCATTAAACTCATATGAACTCCTAGCTTTTATTTTATTTTTTTATTTTTTTAATTTGATACTCAAAAATATGTTTAATCTTTAATTTCCCACATGTTAGAAAACAAAACAAAAAGTTGAAATCTAATAAAGAAAAAAATAAATATGTAAATACGTAACGATTTTGATTAAACGAGCAAAATAAATAGACGCACTATCTAATTCGACAGTCAATAACCAACCTAAATTTTAATTGATAACTCACACATTTATCATAACCAAGGAAGTGGTCCGGCGATAAAGGGAAAAAAAATAGCCACACATTTTAAATAGAAGCGTAAAATTTTAAGAAGATGTTGTTAGTTTTATGGATATAAATTAGTAGACGTGAGTTAGGATCGAACTCGAGACCACGGGATTGCACAATTTACATATGAGAATTAAAGTTAATAATTAAATGTAATAGTTATATTTATTTATTAATTAAACGAAATAACTAACGGACGTTAAGTAATTAGTTGTAATGGACTAACGGTCGTTAAATGTGTTTGGAAAAGGACTTAGTTGTAATTATTGGGAAGGTTCCGGAATCCCTATGTGGGATACCAAACCGATCGGCCACAAGGACCCCAATTACAACTCAAACTTGTTCACCAAGTTAGTTTGGGTATAAATACAAAACCAATGGTGTTTGTAATTTATCTCTTGTGCTCATAAGCTAAACCTAAAAAATAGTTTGTGTGTTTTTCTTGTGTATTCGGTCGACAAACACCAAAGGGTGTCGATCCAAAGCTTTTCCAAAATCAAAGTTATTTGTTTAATCAAAACTAGCATTATTTTAATTCGGTTTAGTACATGTGTACAAGAAAGTGGTACTAACACATATTGTTATTATTCTTGGATTGAATTACAAAACGGTAAGGGGTAATCCACATAATCCTAATTAAATCAAATTAGGGTTCTTCCAATTGCTAGTTTGTGGATTTGATTCTTGTTCGGCTATAATCAAGTAAGGTACGCATATTCTTGTTTATGTTAATTAATTATTCGTTAATAAATCCTATATGCTTCCGCATGTATACTTTGATGTTTTGTGATTATTTATTGAATGCCATGTTAAATAATTCCAACAGATGTATCCATTCCTGTAGATATATCTAAAACGTGTGTACACCATTCTCAACATAACCATATATCAAATGAACATATTTTCACAAACTGCTCCAATATCTCTTTTGTTTTCATGTGCTTTCAAATGAACATATTTTCTTAATTTTTAACTTTCAAGAATATAGGTTTTTCCTTTATATATAGTCTCGATAATACAATTTTTGAAGCATATTTCGATGCAATAATTATAACCAATTTTTGAAAAGGGTTAAACATGACGCCCTTAAATATGTACATCTTGAACCGGAGCTTATCGAAATTAAACAATGCATCTGCTATGTGTGCGTACCCACTATTTGTCACGTCAATACAATTGAGCAATATCATATAAGGAAAAAAATTAAAGGTAAAAGATTAAGAGTTCATATTAACTCTCCGATGCATGGGATACCTCATGCTATGTATTATTAGCTTGCAAAATTCTCAAGCATGAAGTTGACATACAACTGAAAACATAATACTAGTCTAATCACAAGTGACTCACACACACTATGCTATATTAGTAACCAAAAATTTCATTCTTCAACCTACGTGGGATACAATGTTTAGATAAAAGGTTGGCATAATATTAGGATTAATATACGGCCCATTGTATATTAGGCCCATTATATAGCTTATATAATCTTGATGTACCTCTCATTATAATTCAATTAATATACAAGTTTACACAAACTTACATGGTATCACCCTAACCGATCCTTCTACTACTTCCGCACGTTTTTCTTTGTTTTGTTTCTCGACTAAAGTGTGTTTTCGAACTGTGTTTGTCGACCTTGTTTTTTATTCAACTCATTAAACCATAACTGTTAGTCGACCACTAAACCTTAATCAGTTTGCAGTTTCGATCGTTTTTTTTATTCGATCCTTAATTAGTTTTTTGTACTCCACGTGTTGGTCCACTAGTTTCTTACCTAAGATTTAATGTTATCAGTTTCTTCTCCACGTGTTGACCACTTTATTCTACACGTTTTGTCGAAAACTTTATTATCAAAGTTTTACTTTGATTAGATTGTCAACGATTTTTATTATCAACGATTTAATAACCCTTAAAGTTTTATTATCAAATTTTAATTAGATTGTCGACCAGGTTTGTCTATCAGTGTGTTACCCAAGAACGATTTAATAACCCTTAAACTCTACAATGACTACGGATACAAACCCTCCCCCACCTACTCTCACATTATCGGATAAACTTATGGTTATGAATCACCTTACCACTTTTGTTCCCATCAAACTTGATATTGATGAGATGAATTACTCCTCATGGGTGTTTACTTTTCTCATCTTTGTCATGGCTATGGGATCTTGGATCATCTTGTTGATCCTGAAGCTTCTTCATCCACTACACTTTCTACGGATTCAACCCCTAAGGATGCGGAATGGCTCAAGATCGACTTCATCATTCGGTCTTGGATCTTTTCCACACTCGCCTTGAATCTTCAAAAATGGTTGGTTGTACTTAATCCTAAATCTGCTAAAGAGGCGTGGGTGTGTCTTGAGGGGATTTTTCAAGACAATAAACGCCCTCGAGCTATGGCTTTGAAGGTGGAGTTACGTAATCTAAAGCTTGGGGACTTAACAATTGATGCTTACTTTCAGAAAATTGAATCAATTGCTTTGGTTTTGAATGGTCTTGGATCTCCTCTTAGTAATGATGAAATTGTTACGTTTGCACTTGAAGGCTTACCCTCCACGTATGATGTGATTTCAACAGTTATTGCTAGTCGGGAACCCTTTCCCGATCTCAAGACGGTTCGTTCTTTGTTGACCACGCAAGAGATGCGCATGAAGTCTAAAGTTCAAGATCCGCTTGTGGATGCTACATCTGCTTCTCCTATGGTTTTATTAGCAAATAATACTCCTCGGCGTCCGTCTAATCCATTGGAAAAAGTAAACAAACCTTGTTTTTTGTTTGCTAAAGGTCATTGTCGCTTTGGTGAGGCGTGTCGGTATCTTCACAATGGCGTACATGGTAAGTCTACAATACTTCCTCGTAGTTCCACTTCTATAGATATGGATACTTTGCAACAGTTATTAGCTAAATTGGGATTTACCACTTCTCACAACAAACCCTCTACCACTACATCGGTTGCATATCATGCTACGGCCCAATTCCCACCTATTTATAACTCACCGGCTCAATTACCCCCTTATTACTCTTACCCGGCCCAACAGTCCCAAGGTTCCCAAGCCTTCCTACCGTATGGCCCGTCAGCCCAAGGTCTACCATGGGGGTTCAACGTCTCCACAACACCGGTTCAGTTTGCAGGTTCATCTCCACAGGGGGCTACCGTACCACCAGGTTTCAATGGCCTGCCGATTCACAACAGTGGTTCAGTATCACCAGGGGTTCTGTTTGGGAGTTACACAGGTCCGGTTCACTGCGCCGGTCCACTACAGCCTGGGGTTCAATTTTTCGCAGGTTCATCCGCAGGTCCACAGCCGCAAGGGGTTCCGCCAGGGACTTTGACTGGTTCTCCACGGCCGGTGTTTGGTTCAGTTTTTAACCCGGGTCAACTACTAGCGTTGGGTCAACAGGGTTCGGGTCAAGCGACTCTCTTGCCGCATGCTTTTGTTACTAACACTCTTCAGGACCCGTCCGCTGGAAATTGGAATATGGATACAGGTGCGAGCTCTCATCTTAATAATTCTGTGCATTGTCTTAGTGCTATTCTTAATGAGTGCATTTATCCGTCTGTCGCGGTTGGTGATGGGCATTTCATTCCCGTTACCAACTCCGGTCATAGTATCTTGTCTACACCTTTTCGTCCTCTTCGTTTAAATAATGTTTTAATTACTCCTCATATCGTAAAAAATCTTATTTCTGTGCGTCAGTTTGTTCGTGATAATTATTGCACTATTGAATTTGATCCTTTTGGATTTTCTGTGAAGGACTTCATAACTCGACGGGTACTCCTCCGTTGTGATAGCACGGGTGATCTTTACCCTGTTACGAAGCCTTCTCCAATTCCTCAAGCCCATCTTACCAGTCCGTATACGTGGCATCAACGACTTGGACATCCAGGAAGTGAAGTGTTGCGGCGTCTTGTGTCTAGTGATTCTATTTCTTGTAATAAAGAGAAGCTTCCCGTTCTTTACCAGCTTGTCAGCTTGGTAAACACGTGAGGCTTCCGTTTGTTAGTTCGTCTAGTACTGTTACTTCTTGTTTTGACATTGTTCACTCGGATTTGTGGACATCCCCAATTCCGAGTCTTTCTGGTTTTAAGTATTATGTTTTGTTTCTTGATCATCACTCTCAGTATGTTTGGGTTTATCCATTAATGAATAAATATGATGTTTTGTCTAAATTTCAGTTGTTTCGTAGTTATGTTCGTACTCAGTTTCAGTGTGAAATTAAGTCGTTTCAGTGTGATCATGGTGGTGAGTTTGATAATACCGCCTTTCATAAATTATTTTCAACCAATGGCATCCAATTTCGATTTTCTTGCCCCCGCACCTCTAAAAAAAAATGGAAAATCTGAACGCATGATTCATACCATCAATAACCTTATTCGTACTTTATTGTTCCAAGCACATTTACCACCCAACTATTGGACTGAGGCTCTTAATATGGCTGTTTATTTATTGAATATCCTACCTTCCCGTGCCATTAACAATGACATACCCTTTACCCGCCTTTTTGGTGCTACACCTGATTATAGTGTACTTCGTGTTTTTGGATGCCTTTGTTACCCTCATATTGATACCAACCATAAATTAGGACCTCGCGCTACACCAGCCATATTTTTGGGCCATGCTGCCAATCATTTTGGCTATCGCTGTCTTGATCTAAATACCAACAAATTTTTTTATCTCTCGTCATGTTACATTTGATGAAACGGTTTTTCCATTTCAAACCCATCCGTCCAAACCCAATCCGTCCTATCATTTTTTGGAATATTCTTCCAATCTCATTTCCACCATTATTAACACCACCCCAATTGGTACTAGTTTAAACCCGATTCCTATACCACCAGTTGACATACCTACACCTCACGAACCAGTAAATATACCTACCTCCCCTGCCCCACCTACACCAACGCCACCTGTCTCTCCCGTACCTGTCCCTGACCCACCAATGCCACCACCTGTTGTATCTATTCATCCCATGGTCACACGTTCTCGTGTCGGGACTACTCGTCCTAATCCTAAGTATGTTGGTCATGTGTCAACTGTTTCTCCGTCACCTAGGTCGTATAAGGCTGCTCTTGATGATCCAAATTGGCGAAATGCTATGATTGATGAATATAATGCGCTTATTAAGAATAAAACTTGGACTTGTGTACCTCATCCTGCGGGTGTTAATGTTGTTAGGTGTATGTGGTTATTTCGCCATAAGTATTTGGCTGATGGCACTCTTAGTCGGTACAAGGCACGTCTTGTTGCCAATGGTAGCACACAGGTGGAGGGAGTGGATGTTGATGAGACTTTTAGTCTGGTTGTTAAGCCGGGCACCATTCGGACCGTTCTTAGTTTAGCTATTTCTCGACATTGGCCTGTTCATCAGCTTGATGTCAAGAATGCATTTTTGCATGGTGATTTGGCTGAAACTGTTTATATGCATAAGCCACCTGGTTTTCGGGATCCTGAGCATCCGGATTATGTTTGTTTATTACAACGTTCTCTTTATGGTCTTAAGCACGCGCCTCGGGCATGGTTTCAGCGGTTTGCTGCTTATATTCTTACTGTTGGGTTTACTTCGAGTCATTGTGATTCTTCTTTATTTATTTACCGACAGGGTGATGATACTGCTTTTCTGCTACTATATGTGGATGATATTGTGCTTACTGCTTCCTCTGATAGTTTATTACAACGGATTATTGCTTCTTTGCATAAGGAGTTCTCTATGACAGATTTGGGTGCTCTTAATTATTTTTTGGGTGTGTCAGTTACACGTGACTCTTCTGGGATGTTTTTGTCATCGCGTAAGTATGCTATGGAGATTTTGGAGCGTGCACATATGGTTGGTTGTAATCCTTCTCGGACTCCTGTTGATGCTGAGTGTAAGTTGGGTGATGATGGTGATCTGGTTTCTGATCCTAAGTTATATCGGAGTCTTGCAGGTTCTCTTCAGTATCTCACTTTCACTATACCCGATATTACTTATGCTGTGCAGCAGGTTTGTCTATATATGCATGATCCTGGCGAGCCTCATTTTACTGCTCTCAAGCGGATTTTACGGTATGTTCAGGGGACTTTGGCTTATGGTTTACAGTTATTTTCTTCTACTACTGATTCCTTGGTTGTTTATTCGGATGCTGATTGGGCTGGTTGCCCTACCACTCGCCGGTCTACATCGGGTTATTGTGTTTTTCTCGGCAACAACTTACTTTCATGGTCCTCTAAACATCAGCCAATGATTTCTCGTTTTAGTGCTGAGGCTGAGTATCTTGGTGTTGCCAATGCTGTATCTGAGACATGTTGGCTTCGAAATTTACTACGTAAGATTCATACACCGTTGTTCTCTGCTACTATTGTTTATTGTGATAATGTGAGTGCAGTGTACTTGTTCTCTAATCCTGTTCAACATCAGCGCACAAAGCACATTGAGATTGATATTCATTTTGTTCGTGATTTGGTTGCTACTGGTCAAGTTCGAGTTCTGCATGTTCCTTCTCGGTTTCAGTATGCTGATATTTTTACCAAGGGTTTACCATCTGCCTTGTTTACTGATTTTCGTGACAGCTTGAGTGTTCGGTCTCCTCCCGCTCAAACTGTGGGGGAGTGTTAGACTATTAGTATTAGGATTAGTATACGGCCCATTGTATATTAGGCCCATTATATAGCTTATATAATCTTGATGTACCTCTCATTATAATTCAATTAATATACAAGTTTACACAAACTTACAAAATTCTCAAGCATGAGGTTGACATACAACTGAAAACATAATACTAGTCTAATCACAGGTGACTCACACACACTATGCTATATTAGTAACCAAAAACTTCATTCTTCAACCTACGTGGGATACAATGTTTAGATAAAAGGTTGGCATAGTTCCTTATATTGTAATTTGTAAAGAGCATATGCTTGTTGTTGTGATTGTGGATGATCTCAAGATGGAGCTATCAAGTGGTAGCTTCACATTGGTAACATGTGTCTTTTATCTTGTATGGGGCTTGAAGGGTGGAGTTGGGTCGGTTTTAATATATGTATAACGGACGAGGTTATCTTTGTTCAGGTTATCTAGGTAAGACAAACTTTTTGACTTAGATATACACGGCCTCATCAAGTTAATTGAAGATGTTCACTTATAATCGTGCTCCAAACTAATAACCTAGTTGCTTTTAAACTTCATCTTGCGTTCCAAATGACATATTTCTTTCTTTCTATGTATGAATAAAAGTCTTTCATATAACAGTTTACCAAATTTATTTTGGAAATATTTTCTAACTTTCTAGTGCATGCGGGTTATGCGTGTCTAGAATAATATTACGTTTTCAGATCAGTAACTTGTTCATGACAAAAAATGTCACGAGATGGGTTTCTGTCTTAAAATGCATAATTAGCTCTTAACAACTTTTTTTTTTTTTTTTTTTTTTTTTTTTTTTTTTTTTTTTTTCAAATAGATTAAGAGGAATTCACGTTTTTAGAAGTCATTTCTCTATTTGGTTCAAGATAAATATTAACAGATGCTACAAAATTTTCTTTCACCAAATGTTAAGAACTAAATTAAATTATCACTTTCTTAACATTTTTTTAATGCAAATATTTTCTAACCTTTTATCCTAGCACTTTATCCCACATGGGCTTAATATAGAAGTTGTTGATTAGTTAAATGTGATAAGTGTATGTCTTTTAAATGTGTTGAGACAAATAGTATGTCTTTGAATACTCAGACATTCTCCGGGGTTCGTAAAACCCCGACGAGTGTGGGAATATTCAAGAACTCATATATACTCTCAACTTTTTTCTTTTAATTGGGAACAAAAGCTATAAAATAACTATAACTTTTCGAAATTGTCCGTCTAAAACCACTTACTTTTTTATACATTACTTCACCAACGAACTTTCAAAATTTGTTCCGACTTCACCAACATGACAAAAATATATAATAAAATAATATTTTTAATAACTATACTACCTCTATTAAAAAGTCTCGTCGCGAAGTGCGGGCCTTCAAATCTCGTCATTTTCCTAAAATCAACTTGACCCTAAAAAATCATGGATGGCCTAATGGCAAAAGAACTTGTAACTATCATTTTAAAATATGTAAGGTCTCAAGTTCCTCCTGCTAGTTGCAAACCACATTGAGTCTGTGTACCGGTAGGTTCAAATGCCGTAAATTAATCGGGCAAAAATTCAAAAATCTTGGTTACCCAGAAAAGAAATTGGCTCGACTCAACTTAACCCAACCCGTTCTAGTTGGGTTCATTCAAGCCCCACACAAGATAAAACATACATGTTACCAATGTAAGGTTAACACTTGATATATAGCTCCATCATGACATGATCCAATTCAATCACAACAAGCATATGCTCTTTATAAACCATCATCTCATTCCAAACTTTCCTTGTCATAGGAATATTTTTTATAACATTTTTTTAGTGGACACCTTTTCGAGTGTTCTATACAAACATTCTGTCCCACATATGCTCGATCGAGAATGAATCTTTTTGTGACTAAAATACCATAATGTATGTGACTGGCATGTATCTGGAATAATAAGATGTTTTCAAGTAGTTGCCGTCTTCCAAGCTATAAAAAACTTTGGATATCCAAGGAAACTTTTAATCGTGTTTAAACTTATAACATGAGGTAATAAATCCTCGTAAAATATAGTTCAATTATTATGTTTTGTTACTTATCAACTTTGGATATCCAAGGATGCGGTTAAACCCATAGGTCCAATACCAAATGATGCTCTATATTTCCAAATCTATGAGAAAACCACGTGCGAGTTTAGAGTATGATTATTATGAGAATCTCAGCAAGACCAAGTATATTAGAAGTCACTTCTCTTATCCGGAATCAACTGAGAGCAAATTTGATGTATTTGTTGAGCTACTTTGTACAGAAGTAATGAACGGGGATAAACTATGGTAGCCATCAAAATTAAGAGAAAACTTTGCCTTAAGATGATATTCTGGTTGTCGTTCACTCAAATTAAGCCACTATATGTCCAAGATAATAGAGAACTGAGGACGAAATGGGTACACAAAAGTATATGGTTTGAGGGTCAACTATTGGGCTCAAGCTTTAGCAATAAAAGAAGAAGACGCCTACTAGACAAAGGCCCAGTTCATTTGGGCTGAAGTGATGCATGTTCTTTATATTCATGCCCAATTTTATCTTATATGCAACTATATAAAGGATTGCCTAACTGCCTTCAATGAGATTGTAACATAAGTACTATTTTTAACATAATAAGATATTAACCTAGCGCAAAATAAACCAAACAAGCATCATAATATAGAAAATAATACTTTACCCAAGCAACTGAAAAGGTAATTCATTCAGCCAAATAACCATTTCTACTTGAATAAAATTTCATCTTTTTACAGCAACAACATATTAAGCTATCAAAACTGTACATAATAAAGGACAGCCTAGCTGCTTATTATTCGATTTTGACATAGGTACTTATCTGATAAGCATGCTTGTCAAAAACTTTGCTTAGCTACTTGCGAACCGAAACACGTACATTCATAATATACACACCGGGCGTTCAAAAATGTGTAGTGATGGGTATAGTAAGTTTGCTCAACAACCCATGGCCATAACAGGTATCATATATAATGCAAAAATAATTTAGCCTTCATGACCAAAAAAAACATAATTCATTCAACGATGTATATAATTTTTCCGCGAATGATTTATAGATGAGTAAAAGCTAAGCCATTTTTCTTAGAAAAAAGCACCGGTTATTTTAGTTCAATGCTTAAACATTTGCAAGGTTTCGTTTTCAGAGCACTAACAACATATACTTTCATTTTATCCAAGACATTCTCTTCATGATTCCTTCTCCAAAATCACAAAAAATAGTTGCTTCTAAACTTGAATTTGGAGTTCCACGTAACAAATAGTTCTTTTCACCAACTGTTGATAACTCTTGCATTGTATATCTCTTTCTTTCCATGTTCATAAAAATATTTTATATGATATGAAGATTTTTCTAACTTTTTATCTGAATATGTTATCCCATATTGATTGAAGAAAGAACTTGCTGGTTAGTTATGTACCCTAGTTTATGTGGATAATATGTGCTTGGAATACTATAATGTTTTCATGCTGAATTCTTACAAATTCAATTCGTACGAATCTGGTAATTCATCGACAGGAAAACTTGTATGAACTTCAAACTTTTTTTTCTAGTATTCCTTTAATTATATAACATGTTTTGGTGGAACTTTTTAAATATTTGTTAGGTCAACTAAAAATGACTAAAATTAAAGCTGAGAATCATATTACTCAATATTGTTTTGATCCTTATACATAGCAAATGAAATGAATTAAACTACGTATTTCTTAAAACAATTTTGACATTGGAAAACATCACTTTTTGTGCACATATATGAGAATGGTTATAACGTATATGGATTAATGTTTGTAAATTTAATTTGCTACTTGATATACACTAATAACGTGTTTCATAATATATACACGCTTTAACGTTAGTGACCCAAAACGTAGTTGAGTGAGCGATGTGTAGATTTTTACATAAACGATTTCAGATAAGTAAACTTTAACCCGCTTTTTCTTAGAAATCACAGGTTATTTAATACTCCGTACATTGCTTAAACATTTACATAAACAGTTGCTTCTAAACAGCAATTTGATTTTCCATGTTAAGAACTCTTGAATTATCTCTTTCTTACCATTTTTTTTATGAAGATACTTTTGTTACCTTTCATTTTGATACTCTGTCCCACATAGGCTGAAGATAGAAGTTGTTGGTTAATAATATACCATAAGTTTATGTGTGTTAATCGTGTTGAGAATACTATTATGTTTTCATTTATTTTATAGCGGGAGGATTTGTCATTTCGGAAAAATCTGACAGCCCTGAAACATTTGAAAACTCATATGAATTCTTAACTTTTTCCTTTTAATTTGGTACTCTAAAACATGTTTTGGTGGAGACCATTTAAATCTTCAATTTCACACACGTTGGCCGGAAAACGAAATGTGAAAGATAATAAGAAACAATTGAATTGTAAAATTGTATCTTCATTCTTTTGTTTAATATGCAACGTGCAAAAGATATGCACGTACAATCTAACTCAACAATCAACAAGCATATCTTTATAAAAGTTGAGAGTTCATAACAAGTATATCCTTTGGAATATCTTATTTTCATCGAGTGATATACGTATTCTCGCTGGAAATTTAAGTAGTCAACATCTCATGTTCTTTACTTATCGAGATTACAAATACTAGTTATTCATACAATAACTTGAGAGTTTATTTTGCTGCATAAATTGGAGTTCTCGACAAGCTATAAACCAAATGTCATGTGAAAATATAAAATGAAAATGTTGATTGCAATTTCTTATTTGTGTTCTCTGGTTCTAACTTTTGCTATGAAGGTCTGTTTTGTAAGAACTGCAAATCATTAGTGAAAGAATAAGTTAGGGCCGAAGCAAGTATCATAATACATATATATTTTTACGTTTATGACCCAAAAACATAATTCGTTGAACGATATATAAATTTATTCATAAACGGTTTCACATAAGTAAACGCTTAGAGAAAATCACAGGTTCTTTTGATATAATGCATAAACATTTCCAATTTTTCATTAGTTGAGCGATAACAACATATAATTTCATGTAATCCAAATTGTCACCTTCATATTTCATGCTCTAACAATTGCATTATTTCTTCTTTCTTTTCATGTACATAAAATTCTTTTGCAGAACATATAATATAGAGAACTATGCTAACCTTTTATCTAAACATTCTATCCCACATAGGTTGAAGAATGAAGTTGTTAGTTATTTATGTACCATAGTGTTCGTGAGTTATTTGTTATTGGACAAGTGTTATGTTCTCGTGTACTTGATCTTCTCATGCATAAAAGTTTGCATGGGGTCGTTCAGATACATGAGAATTAATATGAATTCTTTACTTTTTAATATATTTTTGTTACTTGATATGTGGTTTTGGTGTATTTCTATTGCAACCAATAGCAAATGGAAGTGAAATAAAATTGTTGCTTGATTAATGCTTAGTGATCGGCAAAATGAGTTTTCTAAATAACTCAGGGCCAAAGCAAGTATCATATTACTTAAATATTCTAATGATTATGACCCAAAAACGTAATATATAGATTACCAAGTCAACGACTTCATATAAGTAAATCACTACTACACAAACAGGTTTTTCCCACGATAAAATCCGTAGGAAATCCCGTGGAAAAAGGCCCTTTTCCACAGATTTCAAACGAAATTATTTCGTTTGTAAAAACCTTGTGGGTAGATATTTTCCCACTGATTTTCCCACGGAGCGTTGACTATTTCCCACGAATATCATTGTAGATAATCCGTGGGTTTAATTTCCCACAGATTTCTCACGAAATTTCCTACAGTTTCTAATAGCCATTTTCCACACATATCCGTGGTTTTTTTGCCACAGTTTTCCAACGATTTTCACACTACAATTTTTCCCACAAATTTCTCACGAAATTTCCTACAGTTTCTAGTAGCCATTTTTCACACATATCCGTGGCTTTTTTGCCACAGTTTTTCAACGATTACCCACAGATTTCTTACGGATACTTTCAAGCGATTTCCCACTGGTTCTAGCTATGATATCCCACTTTTTTATAATACTAATTGATTTTTTAGCTATTTTTTGTAAATCATAATATATAACCTGGAAAATAAAATGCAACATTATAACAAACCAAAATACGTGAATCCAAACAGCAATTTGTATAAAGAAACTTTTGTTCATTACTATAGACATATACATATACGCACGCACCTACAAAGAAACTAATCACTCAAAATATCCGTAACTTGCTACTACATAGTTTGGGCACAACCATTAAATAATTAATTTGTTGTCGAACTTCAAGATCCCCAGTCTCTTCCTATCTCTAGAATCTGCATCTTTGCTTCATGAGTACTTTTTCAAGCTATCTATAATAAAAGAATATAATCCAAATCAGCGTAAGTAACCAAAGCAAAAAAGGTAAAAATACAAATTCGAAGATCTTTAGATTCACAAAAACCCAAAACATCCTTTGCATTTACAATTACAAATACAAGTACAAGATCTAACAACAACATAAAAAAAAAATTATATATTTTAGAGACAGAGTCCATCCTGTGAGATCTCCGACGGTCTAAGTGTGTGTGGTTTTGCGGCGTTCGCACTTTTGGCATGTGTTTCTGTTTGGTTAGGTAGTGGTCCGATTATGTGTCTGTAGATGGTGCATCAGTGGTTGGAATGTGTGAGGTCTGGCGGGTTACGGTGCTCAGGCGATAATAAGGATATGAAGGAAAGAGTGGTTAGTAGGCTGTTTGAATATTTGTGTGAGAAGGATTGAAAGATATAAGACTTAGATTTTTGTTTGTTTGGGAATAAGATAGTGCTTTTCATCTTGACCATTAAAACTGAAACTGTGGCAATCCTTGTGAAAGAATTGAAGGGACAAGATGCACCTAGCTTCTACTAACATATACGTAATAACAAATATATTTTTTAACTTATATAATACGGAGTAACAACGAGTGGGTGATCCCGCGCGTTGCGGCGGAAGTGTTGTGAAATGTACAAAGGACTTAGCTTGCGACGACACTTAAACCTCAGGGGCTATTTTTGCCAAGTTGCTAAACATAGCATTTAATGTTCGTACTGTAGCAACTACTGTAGCCGCATTTAATGTGTAGCAATTACTGTAGCAGCACTTATCTCCTCATATTTAGTATATATATAGAATGTGTTTTTATAATTAAACCCAAATGTGATTTTTGTAACTAGTTAAAAAACTAACATCGTTGTCATTTTTTATTTATTTTTTATTATTATTTTTTTAACAGAAACATGCATTAGACAAACTTAAAAACCATACAAATCACTCCTTGCAAACGAGGTAAGTTCTTGAGGAAAATAAACATCCCAACTAAACATTGAAGTGGTAGAAAACGCATGACGAGCAACCCAATGAGCTACTTGATTATTTTCTCGACTAACCCAAGAAAACGATAATTGCATATTATTTGCCCTTGAAAACCATACAAATCACTCCTTACAAGCGGGGAACTTGTGTCCATGTGACGTAAGCACCCTTGAACATAGTCTTGAAAAGTTTAAATGCATAACGACTTATTGCCTGAAACATTATTTAAAAAAAATCATACTGTATATCCTAAAACATTATTAAAACTAGCGAAACACATTTACATATAATACAAAAAAAGTTTTGAGCTTTATCAATGCTCGGAAAACACATATCAGTTTTGGGGAAAAAAAAAGATATACCCAAAATTCGGACAGGTGGAGCACAGATTTTAATTCCGGCAACTAGCTCGTGATTATGGCAGCCGTGTGATGGGGTCGAGCGGAGCTTGGTGGGGATCTTGATGGTGTATACTTGAACCTAGTCAATCTCTTACTTTTTTGATATAGTTAGATGTTCACGCACAACCCCATACTTGTATATCTACACATAAAACATCTAAATATACATTGAAGGTCATGACGACAAACAAAACATAGTCGCGTAAATATTCATCCATATGCGTAGATTTGATACACAAAAAAGTTATACATAACTTACACATACACTTATGATACTCACATAAATAGTTACAATAATAAACGAAATCATAGAATATGAAACTAAAAACACATATGAAGACATAATAATTAATGTGAGAATGTATAAGTATGCATAAACATAAAGACGGTACTTTTGTGGGAAATTCGCGGGTATTTACACACGTGTTTCCCACGGATTTATCAAATTGGTAGGTAATCTGTGAAAAAGTATCCACATATTTCCCACGGATATAATTGTTTTTTTTTTTTTTTTTACTTTATTGATATAATTGCATGTTCACGGATATACATCTACCTATTATATAAATCAAACCCCTTGTTTTACTGTGGAGGCCTAAAAAAATGACACATAAGCAAGTATGAAGGCCTAAAAAAATGACACATAGGCAACTATAATGATACGTAGGGAAGAAAAATCTGATAATAGTTCACATCTTTCTTTGATATTCTATAATTACTCTTTTACTACACTACTCTTTTGTCTACTTTTCTCTCTCTCTCTCTCTCTCTCTCTCTCTCTCTCTCTCTCTCTCTCTCTCTCTCTCTCCAATTTTGAATTCTTTCTCCAACTTGCAGGTTATCTAAAGTTGAATCATTCATTTGCATGCCTTCAAACCTTCAAGCTGTAAGTATGTTTTAGTTCTCATCTTCCTTTCATGTTACTTTTTTCTTTTGTTATCTTTTGTTTTGGTGTGGGCTTTGGACAACATAGGTCGGATGCTATTAAGGCCGAGACATGGAGAAAGATGTAGAAGCGCACAAGTATGTACGAGTTAGTCCATAGAGTAGCTGGAGCTTTGAAAATGGAAATTGGTTATCATGCTCAAAAGAGGCATGCAGCCTTTCTATTTTTCATCTCATGCTCATTTGACTGAGCTCCCTTCCACCTTATCTTTCTCTTGGTGTGGATTCAACTGCATGTTCGGCTGCTGAGTATCTCCAAAATTTTAATATATGGTCCATCTTACAGTGGATTGTAACCTGCATTTGTAAGTTATCATATCTTGTACAATTCTCTCCTCCACTCTGCATTTTAATATATGGTACTTGTAGTTGTATAAACAATAATTAATTTGTCAAAACACTTTCTCTTATTATCGAAACACTGGATATATAAATATAACTATATATTTGGAAGATAGTGTTGCTTTGCGACTGTAAAATTCACTCATATTATGCAAGTAAGCGGACGTGATCGACGAACAACTCCAGAAAAATTATAAACTTCGTTGAAGAACAAATTAGTACAATCATGAAAAGGTAACTTGTCCGCAACACCAAACAGTGGTATATGCTATGCAACTTGCAAGCGGTATGTAGTTGTTATGTTAGAGAGTACAAATAATGTAAAGAGTATGGAATTATTATGCCTTTTGAGTAGTGGCAAGATAGTCCAAACTCCAAAGTGGCAACGGTGTGAATGTATGATTAGAGGTGACGGAGTGGAGCTCGGGTTGATGGGCGAGCTCTTGAACCCGCTTGGCTACACCATTCCGTGTAGTGCGGGTATCACAATCGAGCTACTAATTCGAGTTGGGAAGCCGCATTCGAACGTTGCAAATTTAAACGTTGGGGAGCGTTTTGTGATGTTGCAAATTTAAACGTTGGCCCAAATAAAAAAAAAATAAAATAAAAAATCTTCTTATTTAACACCTACACTCATCTCTCAAAAAAAATAATTACTCTTACATTTCAAAAAAAAACACACACTAATATAGTTATTTTTAAGTATTATGTTATGTTTTTTTTTTAAGTATTATTTAATGTTTTTTATTTTTAATGAAATGGTATGTTTTTATTATAAATATTGTATGTGATCTTATGTATTAAAAAAAAATGAATTCGGGTACTAGGGTACCACTCCCACTACTTAGGGTAGTGTTAGGGTAGTATTGGGGTAGTTTTGAGTTGGAAGGTTTTTATTGGATAGAGGTGATGTGGCACCCTCAGGGTATTAGGGTAGTAGGGTTCCACTTCTCCCTCCCTTATGGTGTCTTATCGGTAACGCTTTTTCTTTTCTTTTTTGAATCATAAGAATTTTACTGTTTAAAAAAAATTATCAAATTGAATGTAGAAAGAAAACCTCATTGACTAAAAGAGAGAGGAGTGTGGCCGCAAAGGCTAGGGATAAAGCCATGAAGGACAAGGGCAAGATAGTCCATAGTCCCTCCGTCCTAAAATTATTGTTTATTATTGACTTTTTTAATCTTTCTTCTTCAACTTTAACCATAATTATTTTTATTTGTGTTATACAATACTTGATAAAAATATATGAATTTATTGGTTTTTAAATGAGCTTTCATTTGGTATAATTTTCATACTATATAACACAAATGAATATATTAATGGTCAAAGTTGAACAAGAAAGACTCGTCAAAGTCAAATGAGACAATAAAAATGAGACGGAGGGAGTAATTTTTTAATGTTTACAGTTGGAACAGTTGTGAGTACTATAGCTCACAAAGTCATGTAGGTTGAGATTGCAAAGAAAGGTCATGTATTAGGTTGTCGTTTCAACAATTTTATGACAAAAAATCATTTAACAAATATATTTTATAAATATAATATAAACATGAATTATGTTGTCAGATAACGGGTATGTTTGGCGTAATGAGCTGGGGCTTTTATTATAAATCGAAGTTGAAATTGTATTTTTGTAAATTTGTTTGGCAAATGGGTTTAAACTTAGATTTATTATTGCAAAATTACTAAAAATGACATAATTAAATGAGTTTTTGTTTATGTTAAATATATTTTTTGGTAAATAAGTAATTTATTGTTCAAAAGCCTCCGGCTAAAGTTTTAACCCCTTTTATGGGGCTAAAGTTTTAAGCTTTTTTTAGAGGCTTATGATTTCATAAGCCTGCAAAATAAACGAGACTTATTTTAAAAACCCAAGTGTCATAAGCCTTTCGCCAAACAAAGCCTAACATCTTTTAAGAAATGTAACTAAGGGTGTTATGGATGGTGGGATTATGTCTACTGACAAATATGATGACTAAGAGTAAAAAGTTGTTGCATTTTTATTTTTTATTTAATTTTTAATTTTTTGTGAGCAAAGTTGCGTATTCAAAAGTGAAACATAATAGACTAAAAATGAAGAAATTGTGTGGGGAAGCCGTTACTGCAATTACTAAGCCACAAGAAATGATGTAGCGGCATGGGTACATGCGACTATGCAAGGAGGAGTGAAGACATCTTGTCATCTATCTAAAACTCTTCGAGTCTTTTCTTATAAATTGATTGTTTGATTTTCTTTTATTGTCACAACTCAAGAAAAGGATTGTAACATTTCTTTTTAAAAGGTTGTGACTAGGAATTTTTATCTGTTAAAAGTCTGTATTAGTATTTCTAAATAAGTGGAGAGAAAGATGCGTTGTTGAATCTTTTATATAATAAAAGAATTACATTATTTCAGAGTGTTTTTGCAAAACCCTTTTTATTGAAAAAACAATTGGACCAATAGAAAAGCTTGATTTTGCCACGTAGGCGAAATAGAGCATTCATATTGGCCAATATAAAGTCAAAATTGGATCAATTTGGTCAATATTAGTAAAAATTTCGAGTGATAAATTGGTGGAGAAGAAAAAATAGAATACACAAGTACTTGTGGGCTCCTTCTTGATACTTTTGGACCTAATTGTAATACTAAAAAAAAAACCGTGTCCCCTACTTCTCCTGCAATTTATCGACAAAAAGCATAATGCAACCCAAGAAAACCCTAATCTAACCAAAACAAAAAACATTCAACTGTCTGTACTTCCATGATGTTTATCTTTATGATTCGTTTAGATTTATCATTCACTGTAGATAATTAAGATATTGAGTACTTCTAAGTCTTCGTCTCACATAGTATTAGTCGTTATTCATATGCACTGTCTTCTATGGCAACAGGTTATTATACACCATAAAGCAAAGGTTTATATTTGAAGTTTCTATAGGATATAAGGGGTGTCTGGTATTGCAGGTTAGATAAATATATTATCATTGCTTATCTGGCTAAATGCTAAAGGATTTTGAATCAGTATATTGTAGATCAATTTATAATAGCTAAAGTTTAGGATAAGTAAAGTGATACGATGTCATTCAATCTGAAACAAACCTCTCTATACTGCAAAGTAAGAATATAGGTTTTGACGTGCTACTCAGCTGTCATTATGCTCCATATGGTTGTAAGTTTTGACCACTAACTTATCATCTTAATACCTTATTTTTCATGTGGATGTCAATCTTTTTAATATCAGGACTTTTAGCTTCATGCATATCAGCCCAAAGCTAAACAATGAGCCTTACGGACACTGTTATATGCTAGCCACCACGGTAATGTTTTTTTCTTTCTATAGCTTTTAACTAATATCATCGTGGTTTTGTTCAATTCTTACTTATTTTACTGATGGCTTTTATTATCTATGCAAACAAAAAATTATCCTATTAAGAAAATTATGTTATTAAGAGCAATTAACATATATCTTTGATCAATGGTTCTTTTGCAAAAATAATGAGGTTTTTTTGGCTGACTAGCTTATTTGATGGCTTAGTTATGTAATAATCGTGTTGGGGCTCTTTGAAATAGATTAAGCTCGACCAAAATCGTTACTGTGTTTTGATATATTGGATGAACAGTAATGAGTATGTTTGGGGACTAATTATTTAAACTGTTTATTTGATTAATCCAGCAATAATAAGTTGTTTTAGAGTTGCTTCCGATCCATGCTGGCAATAAACAATATATTACAAAAAGCAAACCTTGTGCTTATAATTAAATGTCATGTTTCAGTATTTTGTGATTTGCACAAATAAGATTTTGTGTTTGATCCAGAATTCTCTTAGTTAGTATAGTGTTCGTGTGTTTACGTTTATAGTTTTGTGGCTCTTATAAACTGTGTTGCCTACTATGATGTTTCCTTTTTATAGGACCATTGATGTTCATCAGTTGTATATGGGATGGCTAAAGAATTTGGGTCACTTGATGTCAATGAAGACGAAAAGCCTATTTAGAATCCGCAATTTTTTCTTGATTTTTTTTGGTCACGATAAACTAATAATTCAGTGGAAGCTTAATTGCTTTACATCAAATAGGTTGATTTATGATGTATTCAATCTTGCATTTCTTCAATCAACACTAAACTTTTTTTTTTTTTTTTTTTTTTTTTTTTTTTTTCATTTTTACTGCAGGTCCTAATGTGGCTTGCACGGATAAGACACTAATATTTTATGATAAGCAAGGGAATGAATCAAAACTTTGGGATGTTCATTACCTTAAATAGACTATGGTTTTCATGCAGCACGTATAAACTTTTAGTTTCAAGAGTTTTTTTTTTTTTTTTTTTTTTTTTTTTTTTTTTTTTTTTTTTTTTTTTTCCTTTTTTATAGTTTGCACACTAAAAAAGATTATTTGATATAAGCCTTTCATCTAAACACACAAAACACATAATGTGGTTGAGACACATGCATGTTAGAAATTTGTAAACTCAATTCGAAACAACCCCATGTGTACTATTGTCATCTTTGTTTGAAATAAGATAATATGCACACATAGTTGGTATGTTAGTTTGATTTGTATTTTGTATGTTTTGCATGATATACCATATTCTTTACGTTTTGATAATTAAACTTCTCTGTGTATTGTTGTTTTTCTTATTAGGACTGTTATTTGCTGCAACACATGTGCATGTTGTATAGTTTTGCAAGGAACATAGATAAGTGTGGTGTTCTGGATTCAGTAGAATGTGAACCTCTTGAAGCTTGTGTTAGCAAGCACTAAACAAATGGAACACCAATTATTTTACTTCTCATTATGTTCTTGAGACCTTCATGATACCTTTATTTATATTTTTAGAAAGCTAAAAAAAATGTGTTTTTTTTTTTTCATAACGCCAGAAGTAGCAAGACATGTTAATTGTATTTGTAGTTGCAACGCAATTATACCCTTTTTCTTTTAGAAACTTGAATTGTTAATAAAACAATAGAATTGTTGATTCAATAGAATTGGTATGAAAAATATTTATAAATCCTTAAACTAAAGCCAAGCAAACTTTCTTTATCTTATTGTCATAAAAGTTTTAATTTGATCACTTGATCCTTCAAGCGTAACTAACGTAATATCCTCATTTAGTTTCCTCTGTGTGAAATTCTATTTTATCTATTAGAAGAGCGTTGTGCACGAGGTCACTAATATTGTATTTTGTTGATGGTGTGAACCTATGAGGATATTAGTTGTCATTGATATCAATTTTCTTTGTTTATCGTGCAGGAATTAGAATGCAAATCCCGTTTATATCAAATCACTTTATCGATGATGAAGGTAACAATGTTTCTCCACGTGATAATGAGGAAGCTAGGACATATTTTAATAATGTAACCTCTTAAGGATGATTTAGCTAGAATTTGTGATCTAAGAAATATGTTTAACTATTTCAACAAAAAAAAAAAATGTTTAGACAATATGGGAAGTGGTTATTCACTTATTTGTTAGATGGCTTGCAGATATGTTTTCAATAATGTAAGTTGAAGTTGCTTCTAGAGCAGATTTGGAGACCAACATGACTCATATATAGTAAGAGGATGCACAAGAGAGCCACAAAGCAAAGATGGGTGAGCCACAGTACACGCAACGCAGGTAGAGAACCAAGTGCAAATTATAACAATACACAAGTAATATCAATTAATGTTAGGATTTTAGTTGATAATAACACATAATTTAAATTTTTAGAAAAACCCCGTGCGTGCACGGGTATTATAACTAGTCATCTTATATGCTATGTTCCAAACACTTAATATATACTCATAGATTAATGCTCATTATGTCCTAATTTATTAACACGGGCGGACGAAGTTGAATATATATATATTCATACAAGTTGAATTTTACAATTGTAGATATATATTGATTTTATATTTACTGCGCTATTATCTAACTTTGACAGTCAATATTACCACTTTTCATGGCATACTGTTATACGAATTATGTAGTTGTTTGACCATCGTTATTTATTTTACAATCCTGGGCCGTGCTAAGCACGACCAAAATCCTTCCTAGTGTTTGATACATATCAACTTTGGATATTCAAGGATTTCTAAACCACAGGTCCATACTCATATTAGATGATTCTCTATATCCCCAATCTTTTTCACGACCATGAGTTTAAAGTACATTTATATTGCAAATCTTATTTCTCATTTGGAACTAAACTAAGCTACGCATCACCAAAAGGATAAAATAAAAAAATAAAAAAGTCTTAGACAACAAAGGCCCAGATGATTGGGTTGAGGTGAACATGTTCTTTATGTTCGGGGCCAATTATATCTTATGCTGTTTTTATATGCTTACAAACATCTTCAACTAACTCCCAATGAATAAAACTCGTGTATGTTATCTGCAACCGTATAAAGGATTGCCTCAATGTTAATAAAAAGATGTTAACATAAGTAATCTTTGTAACATACTAAGATTCTAACATATGGCCAAAACAAACAAAACTAGTATCCAAATACGTAAATACTTTAACATTCATGACCCAAAAGCGTAACGCATTTAATGATATTTTGATTTCTACACTAACAATAAGTAAACGCTAACCCCTTAATCTTAAAAAAAAAATCACATAATCTTTTATTACAACGCTTGACGTTTGCAATCTTTCATTTAATTTCCTGTTATCCAAGATATTCATTCATAATTAGTGCTCCAAACACATAACCTATTTGCTTTTAAACTTGAATATGGTGTTCAAGTGACATATATCTTTCTTTTTGTGAACATAAAAAGTTTTTTTTTTTTTTTTTTTTTTTTCTTTTTTTTTTTTTTTTTCTATGTAACAGTTTACTATAATTTTAAGGTAATATCTTTTAACTTTAAAGTCTAACATTCTATCCCACATAGGTTAAAGAGATACCTTGTTGGTTACTAATATATAATAGGATATACTCTAGTGTATGCATATTATGCAGGTCTAGTTTTATTTATTTACCATAAAACATGTTCTTGTGGAGACCTTTCTAATCTTTTACTTCAAATATTACCACAACATGTTTCTTCGTTACATATAGCAAACGTAAGCTGATCACTCCATATTATGATATAAGTAAACGCTTACCTTTTTTCACTTATAAGAAATCACTGGTTCTTATAACCACGCTTAAACATTTGCAATCTTCAGTTTATGTATTTTACTCACTGTATCTTCATGATCTTGGACTTTTTTCTATAGTGATAATAAAATTAATAACAACACTTATTACTCATAAGATATACCAATCTATACACTGTTAAATTTGAATATCAGGTATTCATTATGCTCAAAAAGATCCCTATTGAGTGGAAACGCATTCTTGAGTTTTGACCTCTTGAGAGACAAACTTTGCTAAAATGCTATGAACCAAACAGTCAAACGTTGGACGATATCAATCAGGCCAAAGTACTTTATTAAACCTTGATTAAGTGTTTAAGCATTTAGTCACCCCTCTATATTCATTTTTGTTCATCTTATGAATTTGACTGATATCGAAATACATCATAAACACATTAATGGTATATAATAACCTTTTCACTTACAATGATTCATGTTTAAACTATACTGGAGACCGACAACCAAAACTACAAAATGTGGAAGATGATGTAATTGGGTAGGTACTATACATACCAAAAACTACATATATGTTACTATATAAGTAAAACAATAATATTTTACATCTTTTACCCGTTTGACCCTTTTATATATCTTGAGAATGTCTTACTTTATTCTTCGAAAGCTCGATTTCAAGATGACACACTTGTAGCGAAGCGGGCCCTCGTATGGAAAGGTCCTCAAAGCGCAGGCATGGTTTATATTATCCAGATGCTACAAATCTTTCTTTCACCAAATGTTAAGAACTATTAAAATTTCTCCTTCTTAACTTTTTTTAATGAAGATATTTTTTAACCTTTTATCCTAACACTTTATCCCACATTGGCTCAAGATAAAAGTTGTTGATTAGTTATATCTGATAAGAGTATGTTTGTTAGATGTGTTGAGACAAATAGTATGTCCTCGAATTCTCTTACATCTGTCAGGTTGAAATATGCTGATGGGTTTGGGAAAATTTGGGGGCTCTTATAAACTCTCAACTTTTTTTAAAACCAACATAAACCTCTTAGATAATTCAAACACCTATCACAGAATGAACATACTTTATCATAACCATATATAAAATGCACATGTATTTTTTTTATCATAGTTAAAAATTCACAATGAGGATTTCCTTTGGAATATCTTATTTTCATCTAGTGACGTACATATTTTTGTTCAAATGTGATCTTACATAGATATAACAACGATAGTCACGATCAACAATTATTGTTTCAGTTATCATGTTAAGATACTTATCGACTTTGAATATTCAAGGATTTCAAAACAAAATGATGTGTGCTCTATATTCCCAACTCTTTGAGAAAACCACGAGTGAGTTGAAAGCTTACGTATTATGAAAATATCTTAAAGACCGATGATTTTATAAGTCCTATTTTCATCTGTAACCAGCTCACTTACGCGTCACCAAAAGTTATGAAAATCTTAGATCACAATTTTATGCAAATTTGTCATATCTTTCGAGCTAAAATTAAGACGAGACACACTTTATTTTGAACAAGACGAGACACACTTGATGACTAGAAAACTAGAAGTGAACAGATTTATACTAGGAAATCAATCCAAATTAAAGAAAGCATTTGTCTTATGAAAATATTGTGTTTCTCCGTTCACGCAATTTAAGCCGCTATATGTCTTACGAACATGTAGTTAGAAAGTAGAGTTGAAGACAAAATAGGTATTAATACTGGTCAAAACTTTGATAGTCAAACGCTATTATTCATTACCAAAACTGATATGGACTTTTCAATCTAATAAGTAAATCACAAATATTGTTTTCTTCATTTTGCTTCATGTTAACATGTAATTTCATGAGGAGATTATATCCATGTATGCCAAATTGTGTACTGATCAGCATAATGAGTTTGCTACTCCACTCATTGCTATCATAATGTAAAAAATTTCTTCGCAAATGATCTTTGATAAGTAAAATCTAACTGCTTGTTCTTACAAAAAATCACTGAGTTGTTTTGGTTCAATGCTTAAACATATGCAATCTTTCATTTTTAGAGCAATAGCAACATATAACTTCACATTATCGTCCAAAGTGTATATGATTAGTTCTCCAAACACATAAAACTAGGTTGCTTCTAAAATTCAATCTAAAGTTCCAAGATATGTTTCTTTCAACAACTATTAATAACTCTTGCATTGCCTCATTCTTTCCTTAAAAATCTTATATATACAATGGAGACCATTTTCAACTTTCAATCCTAACATTTTATCCCACATTGGTTGAAGAAAGAAATTGTTTATTACTAATATACCATAGCATGCATGAGAACTCGTGTTTTGAATGGTATTATGTTTTCGAACATGTCATCTTCTTGCTAGCTAAAATAGTTGGGGAGGTGATGATGGATTTGAAAGTTAATACAAATTCTCAATTATTATTTTTATTGTCTTTCGTTGGACTCACTATAAAACATGTTTTAGGGACATTGGTTTAGTCATTAAGTTCACATGGCGTAAAATGAAAGAATACTTTGAAAGCCAATTGATTAAGAATAAGAATTTGAGATTCAATAAGTTTATTGTGAAATTGAGTTATGTGATTTACCACTAATTAAATCAAAGCTAAAGGAAAAAAGAAAAAAAAAACGCAAAGTAAAAACAGTCAAACCATTTTCTCAAACTTTTAAACTTGAATATAAATGAGCATAATATTACAATTGACAAATGAAATTTACACTAAATTCAAGGTTAAATCTAAGCTAATATATCTGGTACAATTCAACAAGCAATATATATTTTTGTCTTAATGTGATCTTACACTAATACAACAACGATATTCACGATCAACAACCACTATTACAATTCTCATGTTTAGGCTTATCAACTTTGAGTATTCAAGGATTTCTATACCCATATGCCATATACGCGAGTTAATAGTACTATTATTATGAGAATTTTTGGAAAATTGAGGATTTTATGAGTCTTCTCATTAAAAACCAATTGAGCTATACTCCGATCAATAGTATATGAAAGCCTTGACTACAACTTTATGCAAGTTTGGCATATCTTTCGAGCTAATCCTAAGAGGAGTGATACTTGATGACTAGAAAAGAAGTGATGAACTTATTTAAGCTAGGGAAGCAAGCAATTGAGAGTATAAGCAAAATTTGTCTTATGATGACATTGTGATTGTTATTCACCCAATTTAAAGCTAATATATTGCATTCATAATTTATACATTAAGCATTCAAAGAGGAGTGATACTTGTTGACTAGAAAAGAAGTGATGAACTTTTTAGATTTTGAGGTAAGTATGTTAGTCCTTAACTTTTCCTAGCTACTTGCCAACGAAACTGCGTACATTCAAAATATACAGAGCATTCAAAAATGTGTAGTGATCGGCAAATACTTCATAATATACAAATACTTCAATGTTCATGACTGGAAAACGTAATTCCTTCAACGGTGTATAAATTCTACATAATGATTCTAGATAAGTAAACGGTAACTCCTTTTCTCTAGAAAAAATCACATGTTAATGTTTGCAATCTTTCATATTTATTGCAATAAAAACATATAATTTCATTGTATGTGGGCTATATGTGTCTAGAATAATATTAAGTTTTGAGTCACTCATTTTCTTGCAAGTTAAGAAAACTGCAAACTCGCAAGAAAGTGATGATCTCGGAAAAAAAAAATTATGATCTCTAGATTTTTTATATATCCATTTTTCAATTTTGTTTTTGTACTGTTTAACATGTTTGGGTGGACACCAATTTTGATCTTTAATTATACATAGGTCCATACTAAACGATATTCTATATTTTGAAATATTTTCTGCAACCATGCGCGAGTTTAAATAAAATGTAATATGTGAATTCCTAAGAGACTAAGGATTTTACTACTCTTACATCTCGTTAGAAACTAACTGAGCTATGCGCTATCAAAATTTTAAAAACTCTTGGATCACAACTTTCAACAAATGTCGCATATCTTTCGAGCTAATCTTAAGAGAAACTACACTTTGATGACTTGAAGTAGCGTAGTATCGATGTTAACGTTAGGTTGTTAAGCAATTTAAATTTAGAGAAAACTTGTCTTATAGTGACATTGTGGTTGAAATTCACGCAATTTAAGATGTTAAGCCAATATATGTCCAAATACGAAAAATGTAGACAAAGTTTCATGGCTTAAGGGACCGACTATTGGGCTTGAAGGCTTTGGGATGAAAGCAAATGGAGATTAAGATGGCCAAGGTGTTGATTGGTTCAATTATCTGGTTGATCGATTTATTTAGCTTAGTTAGTGTAGTTAAATAATTATTTTGGATAAAATCAAAAATCAAATCGAACTAAATTTAAATTGTATTAAACCAAACCAAAAATCGAATTTGAATTCGACTCAGTTTTCAAATTTACATGAATTGCATAATTTATATTCTTATTTCATTTATTTATAAAGATTTTTAGCACCAACAAATCTTCAAACTTAAGAAATGCGATATTTTTATTAAAAAAAATTGAATGGTTATTTTTATATAAATAAGTATTAAGAATATATATATTTACGTGGATTCAATTTTTGGTTCGGTTCGATTTTCATTTTGCCAAAATCATATCAAAACTTATAACTGAATATTAAATTTGGTTCGGTTTGCTTTTATCCATTATTTTCGGTTACAAGTTTGGTTCTGTTTTTTTCAATTCGATTTGGTTTTCATTTTGCTAAAATTAAATCAAACCGAAAACCGAGTATTTAATTCGGTTCAGTTTGATTTTAGCCATTCTTTTCGGTTACAAGTTTGGTTCAGTTTTTTTCGATTCGATTCGGTTTCGATTTTTTCCCAACATGTATTTGATTTGTGCTCCAAACACATAAACTACTTTGCTTCTAAAATTCAATCTCGAGTTCCAAGATATGTTTCTTTCGACAACTTTTAATGACTCTTGTATTATCTCTTTCTTTCCATGTACATAAAAATCTTTTATGATGACCAAGACCATTTCTAACTTTCAATCCTAACATTTTATCCCACATCGGCCGAAGAAACAAATTGCTTGTTACTAATATACCATAGCATACTTGAAAAACTTTGTGTTGTGAATAGTATTATATGTTTTCAATATGGTCTTCTTCCAACTAGCTAAAATAGTTGGTGAGATGAGGACGGTTTTGAAAATTATTACGAATTCTCATTTTTTTTTCTATTTTTTTTATTTATTGTCTTTGATTTGAGAATCAATAACTTTTTTTGCGAAATTGAGTAATTTGATTGACAAATAATTAAATCAAATCTGGGAAAAGAGAATTACGCAAATACGGTCAATCTAGTTTTTCAAACTTTTAAACTTGAATGTAAAGAGCATAATATTACGATTGACATATAAAATTTATTCTAAACATAAACTTAAAAATTAAAGCTAATAAATCCAGTACAATCTAACTCAACAAGCAACATACCTCTCGTTGGAACATGTTGTGATCACACTTGAAAGTTCATTACAAGAAGAATATCTTATTTTCATCTAGTGTCATGTATATTTTCGTCCTAATTTTATTTTACACAAATACAACAACGATAGTCACGATTAACGACTACTAATTCAATTATCATGCTTAGATACTTATCGACTTAGAATATTCAAAGATTTCTAAATCCATAGGTCCATACTAAACACAATAGTCTCACTCAACAAACAAAACGTTCATTCAATAATTCATACACATATCAAAACAAATTATAAAGTAAACATTTTACTCTCTATGACTATAAGCACAAAGGACAATGCTTAAGTTCTGCGATCTTACATTTTCGTTTTCAAATCAAGAACAAGATATAATTTTCATGTTGTAACCTTCATGTCTCGTAAACATATAAACTAGTCTCTTGTAAACTTCAATTTGGTGTCTCAAGTAACATATCTTTCTTTCACGAACTCTTCCATTATCTATTTCTTTCCATGCACATAAAAATCACTATTGTACCATAATAATTTACCATTTTTTGTTTATGGAGATCTTTCCTAACATTCTATTATTTCATTTTATCCTACATAGGTTGGAGAAAGATATTGTTTGTGACTAATATACCATAATGTATGCAAGTGTTATGTGTCTAGAATAATATGATGTTTCCAGGGGGCTTGATATCCGACGAGTTAATAAGTTGAGAAACGTGACTCATCGTACATCCAACCCTTGGCAACTCATATGAACTCTTAACAATTTTTGAAGTTTTTCTATATCTTAAAACGTGTTTTGGTGAAGACTATTTTAATCTTAAATTTCACACGTGTTAGAGACGAAAACATGCTATAGTAGTGAATAAAGAAATAATACAAAAAGCAAAAATGAATTATATTGTGTATATCTTGATTCTTTTGATTAAAATGCAAAAAGGATTATTATAAGATGTTAACTAACAAAAACAAAAATGAAGTGCAAAATATATATGTACTATCTAACTCAACAGTCAACATCCAGTGTATGTCTCATTAGATAATTCTTACACATATCAAAATCAACTCACAGCTGAAACATCATAATGAGGATGTCCTTTGGAACGTCTTATTTTCATCTAGTGTCATGTGTATTTGTGATCTTACACAAATATAACAACGATAGTAACGATTAACAACTACTATTTCAATTATCATGTTTAGATACTTACCGACTTAGAATATTCAAGGATTTCTAAACCCATCGGTCCATACTAAACACAATAGTCTCACTCAACAAACAAAACGTGTCTCATTCAATCATTCATACACGTATCGAAACAAATTATAAAGTAAACATTTTACTCTCTATGACTATAAGCACAAAGGCTTAAGTTATGGGATCTTACATTTTCAATTTTCAAATCAATAACAACATATAATATTCATGTTGCCTTATCTATTTCCTTCCATGCACATAAAAATCGTTTTGTACCGTAATAATTTATCATTCTTTGTTTATGGAGATCTTCCTAACGTTCTATTCTTTCATTTTATCCCACATATGTCGGAGAAGATATTGTTTGTGAGTAATATACCATAATGTATGCGAGTGTTATGTGTCTAGAATAATATGATGTTTACAGGTTGCTTGATATTCGTCGAGTTAATAAGTTGAGAAACATGACTCGCCGTACATCCAAGCCTTGGAAACTCATATGAACTCTTAACAATTTTTGAAACTTTTTTATACCTAAAAACGTGTTTTGGTGAAGACTATTTTAATCTTAGAGAGGAAAACATGTTTTAGAAGTGAATAAGGAAATAATACAAATGCAAAAATGAATCAATTTCTGTATATCTTAATTCTTATGATTAAAATGCAAAAAGGATTACTGCAAGATGTTTACTAACAAAAACGGAAATGAAGTGCAAAATGTATACATGTACTATCTAACTCAATAGTCAACATCCAATGTATGTCTCATTAGATAATTCTTACACATATCAAAACCAACTCACAGCTGAAACATCATAATGAGGATATCCTTTGGAACGTCTTATTTTCATCTAGTGCCATATGTATTTTCGCGCTGTGGTGCACAGTCGGAATCAGGGAATTTTCATCGAGTTGTGTTTCCTAGTGTTGATTTTTGTAAAAGTTAAGAATTTTTCTAAATGCACTCAGATAAATTAAAAAATGCCTCTAGTACTAATTACTTCATTAGTTCCATTAATACGTGAGTGTTAAACTTAGTTTCTATTAAACTATATCGTTCTAACACATTATGAGTAGAAAAAGGATGTAATGAACGGATTTAAATTATGGAAAATAGAAAACTTTATCTTATGATGATATTATGGTTGTCGTTCCACTATATTTCATATGAACATGTAGTTAGAAGGTAGAGTTAAAGAAAGAGAAAGTGAGAGAGGTCATTGTCCATTTTTCGGATCTCACACATTGTCTTTATGTACTATACTCACTAGTGTATAACCCGAGGAGCAAAATTTGTTGTTTCGAGGATACGAGATGGATAACCATGAACATTTCCATATGGTGGGTGTGAAGGATAAAGCAAAGGTGATCTCAATCGAGAATTTACATGTGAAAAATGAGGATCTTGGAAACAATGAAGAAGTTTGCAGAACTTAAACCTTTTCTTGCTGCTGAACTTTTGTTACAATAACGATTATGTGATTACTTTACCATAATTTCATTATTATCAATTTTTGATGTTCGGTTAAAGTGACTCATTATGTGATTACTTTTATACAACAGTTTACCATATTTTTTTAGGAAATATCTTATAACTTTCTAGTCTAACATTGTATCCCAAATAGGTTGAAGAAATATGTTGTTGGTTACTAATATACTCTAGTGAATGCGGGTTATGCATGTCTAGAATAATATTATGTTCTCATATTTGTAATGTCTTTCCAATTTCAAAATAAATTGGTAGGTGGGTTCCTATATGAAAATGCATTTATTAGATCTTAACTTTTTTTTGTTTACTTTTCTATTTTTAGCATATATGTTGTAGTGGGAACCATTCAATTATTTATTTGTTTTTTTATTCTTAATTTTTTTTTCCTAATAAATTAAGAGGAATCCACGTTTTAGAAGTCATTTCTCTATTTTGTTCAAGATAAATATTACCACAATATGTTGCATAGTAAACGTAAGTTGATCAATTTCTATTTTTATAAGTATATTCTCACCTTTTTTCACTTATAAGAACTCACGGGTTCTTATAACAACGTTTAAATGTTTGCAATCTTTGGTTGATGTATTTTACTCACGGTATCTTCAAATGATCTTTGGTTTTTCTAGAGTGTCCGATAATATAACTAGTAACAATACTTACTCATAAGATATACCAGTTTAGACACTGTTAATTATGATATCAAGGTTTTCATTAAGCTCATATGAACCAAGAGATCCTTATTAAGTGGAAATGCATTCACCAGTCGTGACCTTTTTGTGAAAAATTTGGCTGAAAGGTTATGAACAAAATGCTCAAACGTTGGACGATATCAATCAGGCTACTTTATTATTTCCTTGATTAACTGTTTGGGCATTAGTCACTCATATATTTATTTTTGTTCATCTTATGAATTTGTTTGATATCGAAATACATCATGAACACATTAACGGTACAATCTAAACCAGTGAAATAATAACCTTTTCACTTACAACGATTCATGTTTAAAACTATATTGGAGAGCAACAACCAAAACTATAAAATGTGGAAGATGTATTTGGGTAGGTAGTATATATACCGAAAACTACATATATGTTCTTGTATAAGTATAACAATAATATTTTACATCTTTTACCCGTTTGACCCTTTTCTACATCTTGAGAATGTCTTACTTTATTCTTCGAAAACTCGATTTCAAGATGACACACTTGTAACGAAGCGGGACCTCGTATGGAAAGGTCCTCAAAGCGGAATAAGCAGGTTTGTTTCCCAAAGATTCAGGCATGGTTTATATTATCCAGATGCTGCAAATCTTTCTTTCACCTAATGTTAAGAACTATTAAAATTTCTCCTTCTTACCATTTTTTTAATGAAGATATTTTCTAACCTTCTATCCTAACACTTTATATATCCCACATGGGCTCAAGATAGAAGTTGTTGATTAGTTATATACGATAAGCGTATGTTTGTTAAATGTGTTGAGACAAATAGTATGTCCTCGACTTCTCTCACATCTGTCGGGTTGAAATACCCTGACGGGTTTGGGAATATTCGAGAACTCATATAAACTCTTAACTTTTTTCTTTTAATTGGCTACTCTAAAACCAACATAGACCTCTTAGATAATTCATACACTTATCACAAAATGAACATATTTTATCATAACCATATATAAAATGCACATGTTTTTAATCATAGTTAAAGATTCACAACGTGGATATCCTTTGGAATATCTTATTTTTATCTAGTGATTGTACATATTTTTGTTCCAATGTGATCTTACACAAATACAACAACAATAGTCACGATCAACAACTACTATCTCTATTTTCATGTTTAGATACTTATCGACTTTGATTATTGAAGGATTTCTAAACCAAATGACACGTTCTCTATATTCCCAAGTCTTTGAGAAAACGACGAGTGAGTTGAAAGTTTACGTATTATGAGAATATCTTAAACGCCAAGGATCTTACAAGTCTTATTTCTCATCAACCAACTAACTTACGCGTCAGTAAAAGTTATAAATTCTTGGATCACAATTTTCTGCAATTTGGCATATTTGTCTAGCTAAAATTTAGACGAGCCAAACATGATGACTAGAAAAGAAGAAGTGAACGAAGTTATACTAGCAAAGCAACCAAAAATAAAGGAAATATGTGTCTTATCCGAAACCAACTGAGCTACACGTTGACAAAGGATTTTAAAAGTTCCGGCCAAAACCTCCTACAAATATTGTATATCTTACGAACTATGATCTTAAGAGGAGCCACACTTGATGGCTTGAAAAGAAGAAACAAATAGATGTAAACTAGAAAAGAAATCAAAAATTTGTTGGGATTTAATACTCATAACAATTATATAAAATCAAATAACATCATCAAAGCATGCAGCGGAAGTAAATAGGAATAATATATGTAAGTAATTAACCGAATAAGAAAACGCGTACCTTTTAGCAATTCAAGAATTAAACGGTAATTGAACAAGAACAAAACCCAAAACCCTAACTTTAGGGTTTATTAAATTCGACCCAACCAAAAGTCGACCACCAAGATTACAAGCTCAAGCGTGCTTGTCCTTCGTTCTTGTACACACGTACTATTAGCGATTTGATGTGAAAAGCTAGTTTCTTGAATCACAAATAAAACCAAACACTTGTTTCTTTGAGTTAAGCAAAATCGAACACCCTTGTGGTGAGGGTATACGACCGGCCACACAAAGAGGGAAAGAGGAGAAGAGAAATTAGGTATATTGGTGATCCAAGGTTAAGTTGTGAATGAATACAAGGGATTGTATTTATAGGTAACTTAACTTGGTGACCAAGTTTGAGTGGTATTGGGTTTGGAACCCAACCGATCGGCCAAAGGAAATCCCAAGGGGATTCTAGAACTTTCCCGACTTGTAATTTCATCTCTAGTCCTTATAGTTTATATTTAACGACCGTTAACCAAACCTCGTTAATTATTTAACTATCGTTATGTTTAATTTCGTGACTAATAATTAATAATAACATTTTATATATTAATTATTAACATCAACTCTCATACGTAATGTGTGCAATCCCGAAGTCTCGAGTTCGAATTCGGACATACATATATTTAAATACACATATATTTAAATATCCGTGTTGAATATGAATGGAAACCGCCTAGATGTGAGAAATGTCGGGTATTTGGACATAATTTGGTGGATTGTCCTAAGGTTGTGATTCCGACTGCTCAACCTCATATGAACGTAAGTGATGGTTTTCAGACTGTTAACAATAAGAAGAAGGGAAAGCAAGTTGGGTCGAATCCGGCGCGAGGAGGTTCTACTAAATCTGTGGTGGGCAAGCATTTTGAATATCGGCCCAAAAAGCCTCCTCCTGAACCCAAGAAAGTAAATGTCGGTAAGGTGATGGCTTCTGATGTGGCTGGTACGAGTGGAACCAGGATCACTACGTCTAATAAGTTTGATGCTCTTAATTTGGACGATACAGATGTGGATACTGGTCGTACAATGGAGGTTAATGAGGACGAGTTGATTAAGACTGGTTCTACATCACATGTACCGCTTGTGAGTGATTCAATGGGAGCAATGGATGTTGGTTCTACTCCCATAGTTGAGAAAACTGGTAAGCTTGAAAAACTACTTATTGATGGGAAAGCTACTCTTGTGGATGATGATGGTCAACCTATTCCGTCTACCTCTTCTACTAAGAGAGTTAACCCTTTTTCTAAAGTGGGAGAGATTGAGGTGTCTGATTCTGAAGATGAGGTTGTTGCTAACCCATTTGATGAGTCTGCTAATATATTTGGTGGTGGCCAAGAGTTTGAGGATGAGTATGATGACTATGACTTCGATGACTATGCGAAACAGGTTCGTGATCTTCCAGGGAATTTGGATGCCTTTAATGCCATGTATGGCACAAAGTTTCATGGTCCTAGGAAGTAAATTTATTTCGTTGTGTCATATGTTATCATTTGAGTAGTGGTTTGTTTTCTTGTTTAGAAAATTGGAAGTATCTTGTTATGTAAGCTTTTTGCCTATGTAACGGGCTGGGATATGGGATTTCGCTCATATCCTTTGTACTTAAACGTTTATTTGGTTAATATATTTACCAGGGTGCAGGATTACTCCCCTTTACCCAAAAAAAAAGATATTACTAAATATAGTAATGACATTGGTTAGTCTAGCTTTCACACGCCAATGCCCCCAGATCAAATCGAGTATGGTCTTCTGGAAAAAACCATTTAATGATTCATCATTTTTACTTATCCTTTTGTTACTAATACTACATTAACTATGAATATGGATCAAGTCATTTCATAAGTTAATATTCTGTTTCTCGTTGTATTCGATTGAACAAGATTACCAAATCATCTTAACGTATTCCAGATAGATCTTGGGTATGGCCATACAAACATCTTGTCAACTCTACGAGGGGCCCAAATATAGTATTATGCTTTGAAACAAATTCAAAGGAACAAATTCTCTTGACTACAGACATAACTCATGAACTTTGCAACACTTCTGAAAATAGCCCTTATAACTACCAGTTACGGATAGCGTTAGACTATCTCACACAAATGCACTACATTCATATCAGTTATCTGGTATCTCAAGTCTGAGGATAAACACTTCATGATATTCTTAATGACAGAGATCCATAAAGTATCATCATGTAAAGTTGGGATGAGTCCTATATTCAATTCATTGAACATCATGTGAATCTGGTATGTCCCACGCATCAATATACTTTAAAAGTATATTCTACCAAAACTCATATTTGTCTTAAGTCAATGACATTCCCACATCATTGATTGACAACGGACTATTTAGAATAACATAAGTTATTCACGGATTAAACATGCAGATATAGGATATAATATTAAGAAAATGAAAAATAAACATAAACAACTATTTTATTTCATTAAAGTAATATTTGTTCATAACATCCTTTATCCAAATACTAATCACAGATCTGCATGAAACTACTAGCTAAACGAAGTCCTATCCCATCAGCATGGTCAGTAAGTTTTTCCTTTGGCAAAGGATTCGTAAAGGGATCAGCTAGATTATCATCTGTATGAACTTTGAGTAGATTGATTTCACCTATGTCAACTTGTTCTCGAACATAGTGATATCGACGAGGAAAATGTCTAGAGCCCTTCATGACTCCAGGCTCATTGGCAAATGTTATTGCAGCAGAGTTGTCACAATACACATTTAAAGGTAATTCGATTGAGGGCATTACTCCGAGTCCCGAAATGAATTTCCTAATCCAAACAGCTTCCATCGCAGCTTCTGAAGCAGCTATGTACTCAGCTTCTGTAATAGACATCGCAACCGTTGTTTGCTTCTTGCTCTTCCAATCAACTGCTCCTCCATTAATGACAAAGACATAACTCGTCTGAGACTTCGTATCATCTTTATCAGTTTGGAATGACGCATCGCAAAAACCTGTAACATCAAGTTCTACATCTGGATTTTCTCCATACACTAGAAACATTTCTTTAGTAGCCCTTAGATACTTAAGAATGTTCTTAACAGCCTGCCAGTGTTTCACACCTGGGTTCTGTTGATACCGACTGGTGATATTTTGTGCAAACGCCATATCAGGCCTTGTACATCTCACAGCATACATGATAGATCCTACAGCCGAAGCATAAGGAACTTTCTTCATGTAAGCCACCTCTTCACGTGTTGACGCGCATAGTTTATTACTTAAGCCATGTTCAACTTGCATCGGCAAATATCCCTTCTTGGAATTTTGCATACTGAATCTCTTCAATATTTTATCAATGTAAGCACTTTGGCTTAGTCTAATTAACCGCCTTGATCTATCTCGGTAGATCTTGATTCCCAGAATAAATGTTGCTTCCCCTAAGTCCTTCATAGAAAAGCACTCTCCAAGATAAGACTTTACATCTTGCATACTTGGAATGTCTTTTCCCATGATCAATATGTCATCGACATATAAGACAAGGAAAATAACATTACTCCCACTAGCTTTGTGATACACACATGGCTCATCAAGATTTTGAGTGAAACCAAATTTCTTGATTTCTTCATCAAACTTCTTGTTCCATTGCCTTGATGCTTGCTTCAACCCATAAATGGATCTTTGAAGTTTGCATACACGCTTCAGAAACTTTGGATTCACAAACCCTTCAGGCTGCGCCATATAGATGTCCTCATCTAAGCGACCATTTAAGAAGGCAGTTTTGACATTCATTTGCCATATCTCATAGTCATAGTACGCAGCTATGGCTATAAGAATCCTAATAGCTCTAATGTCTGCTACAGGAGAAAATGTCTCCTCATAGTCTACCCCATAGGTTTGAGTATACCCTTAGGCTACAAGACGAGCTTTATAGGTGTGTGCATTGCCATCCATGTCAGTCTTTATCTTAAAGAGCCACTTACTTCCAACTACCTTAGCATTTGGAGGTAAGTCAACCTCTATCCAGACTTCGTTATCTTTTATGGATTGCATTTCCCCATTCATTGCAACTCGCCATTTTTCCTTTTCAGGACTCATCATGGCAGCTTTATAGTTAGCAGGTTCACCAAGATCCCCTAACAAATTTTCCTCAGCTTCTACGTTGAGACATAGACGTTCAGGTGCACGCGTAGCCCTTGCGGATCTACGATTGTTAACCACTTCAACTTCAGGTGGAACGCCCAGACTTTCAGGTTCTACTTGAGGTTGGCTAGTGTTTTCAGAAGGTGTTGTATCTTCTTGATCATCTTCCAGATCATAAACTCTCCCACTGAATTCATGAGATATGAGATCCTTTTCAAGAAAGTCTCCATACCTAGCAACAATTACTTTGTTTTCAGGTGGAAAGTAAAAGTAGTAACCTATAGTTTCCTTTGGGTATCCTACGAAGATACACTTAACAGATCTTTGTTGCAGCTTATCAGCAGAGTCACATTTAACAAACGCCTCACAACCCCAGACCTTTAAGTAAGACAAGTTGGGAGGTTTCCCATACCACACTTCAAAAGGAGTCTTATCAACCTTCTTAGTTGGAACCATATTCAATATGCGAACAGCAGTTTCTAAAGCATAATCCCAAAAGGATAAAGGAAGAGTTGTAAGATTAAACATCGATCGCACCATGTCTAGCAATGTACGATTCCTTCTCTCAGATACACCATTTTGTTGTGGAGTATATGGAGATGTGAGTTGCTGGACGATACCACACTCTGCTAGATAATCTTTAAACTCTTGGCTTAAATATTCACCACCTCTATCGGAATCGAAGAGCTTTAATCTTCTTTCCTAGTTGCAGTTCTACTTCACTCTTAAAAACCTTAAATGTTTCAAAGACTTCATGTTTATGTTTAAGTAAATAAACATAACCATAACGACTGAAATCATCAGTAAAGGTTAAGAAGTAGCTAGCACCCTTTCTTGACACATGTCTTAGTGATCCACATACGTGAGTATGTATCACACCAAGAAGATCAGAAGCCCTTTCTAAACTATTTGTAAAAGGTTTCTTGGTCATCTTCCCAGATATGCAAGATTCGCATTTATCAAATGATTCATCATTGATGTCTTGAAAAAGCCCATCGTGTTGCAGCTGTTGCATGCGTTTCTTGCCTATATGAGCAAGTCTACAATGCCAAAGAAATGAAGAATCCAAATCACCTTTGATTCTTTTATTATTGATGCTAAAGACAGAATTATTTTTATCAATCACATTATCATGCAAATCAATTTCAAACACACCATTTACTGGAATAACATTAAAGTAAAAAACACCATTTAAAGAAATCGAAATTCCATAATCAGTAAATGTATAAACGAAACCAATATCTTTTAACAAGGAAACAACAGAAACGACACCCCTAACAATGGAAGGTGCGTAATGACAATCATTTAATGACAATACTAAACCCGAAGGTAAAACTAAATCAAACGTGCCTATAGCTTCAACGACTGCATGTGCTCCATTACCCACGTGCATGTATTGCTGTCCATAGGCAAGCTTCCTTGCTCCTCTAAGTCCATGCAGTGTATTACAAATGTGAATACCACATCCAGTATCATATACCCAGAAATTTATTTTATGAGGAAAAGCAAATAATTCTATCATCAAAAGAGTACCTGAAGTACTGGCCACAGTGCCAGTATTTTTATACCTCTTATTGCACAACTCATCAAGGTATAGTGGACAATTCCTCTTCCAGTGTCCAACCTCGGTGCAGTGATGACAAGCCATATCCTTCTTCGGATTCTCACGCTTTTTGGGAGGGTACTTCTTGGGTTCTTGTTGATAAGTCATAACTTGTTTTCCCTTATCAACTTTACCCTTACCTTTCCCTTTCTTGTTTGCAAGCGGCTTATTAGGCTTAGAAATCCTACCCTTCTGGATGGTCAAAACCGCAGGTGTAGGGGCCTTCTTGGGCCAACCTTTCTCGTAATCAATGAGCATTGCATGTACCTCACTGACTGTCTTCCCCGTGCAATGCATATTGTAATTGCGCACGAAACCATCAAACTCCTTGTTAAGGGATCTGTTGATAAGGCCAATTTGTATGTCATTGGGGTAGACATAGTTAAGACGCCCCAGCTGGTCCATGTAACTCATCATTTCCAGGCAGTGGGCGCTTACAGGTTTCCCTTCTCCTTGCTTGCAACTATGAAGAGCATCTATCAAATCATACAGCTCTACAGTCACAGGCTTTTCAAACAACCTTTGCAATTCTTCAAGCATGAGATTAGGGAAGTAATTTTCAAACTGCTTTTGCAAGTTTGGATTCATACTCCCGAGCATAATGCAAGCGACCTCATTATACTTGTCATACTCATATTGCCATCCAGCTCGTGCTTCAGCAGTAGTATCAGCTGCAGGTTCAGGAGGACGAGGCGTAGTCAAATAATTGAGTCTTTTAGCAACCCTCAAGACAATTCTGAGTTGCCGATACCAATCATTGAAATTCGCGCTACCAGTCAATTTCTCTCGATCAAACATAGATTTAAACGACGAGGCTAGTGCAGTAGATTCAGCTTGAGTCATTTCTACAGAAATAAAAGTTCAAAAGTTAGTACTTTCGATAAGTAAAAATTCAAGAAAATAAAATACCCTTTGGTCAATATTCATATTAACCATAGTATTTTCCTTGAATTTTGGATCCTCATTATCATAGTTCCACCACATCAGTTGATCTGCTAGTGGTGAAAGTATAGAATAGGTAATCGTTGAAAAACGATAATTGACAAACAAGTTTTCAATTCCAAAAGTTATGGGATTTACAATTTTGCCAAAACAATTAATGCAAAATGTAAGCATGTTTCAACCCATCTTATGCCTTAAGTTATAGGTCTCACTAACTAACTTAATTAAGTTGTCTAATTTAGAAACTGCAAATCATAAAGCTGAGGTCTCACACAACAAAATAATTCACCTCGTTATTGTAATCTAGATCAAGGTCTCACATAACTAAATTACAACTTCAAGTGTTTCATATCATTAGATTGCATAAACTTAAATTTAAAGGGTACAATTTTTGACGTGTAATCAAAACTTATGTATAAAGGAGCATGCATACAACTTTATAACATAAAATTTTCAAAAAAACTTACATTAAGATTTTAATTGCTAAGATTGAATTCTACAAAGTTTTAATCGATGCGTTGAGAAACTTACAACTTTGCACTAAGATGCTTCGTACATTGAATGGTTATACTAGGTAGCTCCAATCGAACTCACAGGGGGCAGAGGACCAGGTAAGCGCAAAGCATAACCTTAGACATCCATTCAGTGCGACTGTGCGCACTTCTTAATTAACCCCTTTATAGTTTGTTCTAGTGGGTGAGCCGTTCTAACCATTTAGTACAGTTGCATCAATCGATTAAAAGTTCAAGAATAATTCTTAGATAACAAATCAGTTTCGCCATTATTTTGTCCATTTAATTTTCTATTCCAAAAAACCCTTTTTGCTTACTAACATGTCAAACAATATATAAACAAAAAAGCACTTTAATAAAAATTAAATACACTCAAATAATATAAACATATAACTAAACAATTTAACATATGTAAAAAAACAATTAGCCACATGCATAATTATTTCAATAAACTCTAATAATCAATTCTAGGCGTAAATAAATGCATACATTAACTAGGGCTTTCAACTACAAGGTAGATGAGCCACATACATCGACAAGTCGATTGCGTAAGCCAAAGTTAATAATATACCAATTAGCACATAACGAATTTTTATTAGTTATAACTGAGGTCTTCCCCAATTCAATAATTATTAAATAAATAAAACATGTGTGTATCACTTAACAACTAATCAATAAACAATAACCAATACTCCAAGGCAAAACATGCATGTTCCACCATGGATTCCGCATAACAATTATCACCCAAGATACGCATATTACATGACACATAACAATTATTCATTAATTAACCACATAAAATTAGCATGCAATCCTAGGGTTTCTACAAGTTTTACAAAATTAAAACCTAATTAAATAAAATAAGGGTAATCGACCCTATCATAAAAAATTAGGGTTTCGAATTCAAAACCCTATAAACCATAAAAAGCATGCATATGATCATAAAGATTCAATTTTTACGTGTTTCGGTAATTAATTACATCATATTAACGGCTCGTGATGCCACTGTTGGGATTTAATACTCATAACAATTATATAAAATCAAATAACATCATCAAAGCATGCAGTGGAAGTAAATAGGAATAATATATGTAAGTAATTAACCGAATAAGAAAACGCGTACCTTTTAGGAATTCAAGAATTAAACGGTAATTGAACAAGAACAAAACCCAAAACCCTAACTTTAGGGTTTATTAAATTCGACCCAACCAAAAGTCGACCACCAAGATTACAAGCTCAAGCGTGCTTGTCCTTCGTTCTTGTACACACGTACTATTAGCGATTTGATGTGAAAAGCTAGTTTCTTGAATCACAAATAAAACCAAACACTTGTTTCTTTGAGTTAAGCAAAATCGAACACCCTTGTGGTGAGGGTACACGACCGGCCACACAAAGAGGGAAAGAGGAGAAGAGAAATTAGGTATATTGGTGATCCAAGGTTAAGTTGTGAATGAATACAAGGGATTGTATTTATAGGTAACTTAACTTGGTGACCAAGTTTGAGTGGTATTGGGTTTGGAACCCAACCGATCGGCCAAAGGCAATCCCAAGGGGATTCTAGAACTTTCCCGACTTGTAATTTCATCTCTAGTCCTTATAGTTTATATTTAACGACCGTTAACCAAACATCGTTAATTATTTAACTATCGTTATGTTTTATTTCGTGACTAATAATTAATAATAACATTTTATATATTAATTATTAACATCAACTCTCATACGTAATGTGTGCAATCCCGAAGTCTCGAGTTCGAATCCGGACATACATATATTTAAACATCCATAAAACCTTTCAGCTCCCACTTGGATATTACTAAATATAGTAATGAATGGTATAATGTTTTCAGGAACTTCAGCATTGTTAGGTGGAAAAAATCTGACATATGTTGAAATATCCGAAAACTCATATAACCCAACTTTTTTCTTTTTGTTTTTATCATAGTTGAAAGTTCGATCATAACGAGGATATCCTTCAAAATATATTTTTGTTATAATGTGGTCTTACAACTCCTACTCTCACTGATAAGGAAGATTGCATGTGGTGGTGCGATAGAAATGGTAATCTGACTTAGTAATCGGTGAAATGTGCTTGGGAGGCTTTAAGACCACGTGGCCTTGATGTCCCCTGGTGCGATATTGTTTGGTTTCCCCGTTGCATCCCCCGTCGTGCTTTTCAACTTTGGATCATCATGATACGACACTTAAAACCCAAGATAAGCTGCATTCTTGGGATGTGAGTGCTACTACGATTTTATCTTCGCTTCGATGCTCTTTATGTGGTCTTCAGATGGACTCACATGAACATCTTTTCTTTAAATGTGATTACTCGGCCTAGATTTGGTGTCGTATTTGAAATCTTGCTGAAATGGATACTGTACCGCATGTTTTAGAGGATATCGGGACATAGCTTCAACCTATGGCAGCCAAATGCTCATTTAGTTGTATTGTGGGTAAACATCTGTTTGCAACTGAGTTATTATGTTTGGAGTGAACGAAATAATCGTTTGTTCAAGAGTACTAGAAGAAACCCTGAGGAGCTTTGCGATCTCATTATGGTTATGATACGGCTCAATCTTGTTTCTTTTAGATTCAAGAATAAGCCAAGGATCACTGATTTGCTCAAGATATGCAACATGCCGACTGATTTTAGAAATTATAGTTAGTTTTTGGCAAGTAACTATATGTGGCATGTCACATTGGTTTTTGGTAGTACAAACCTCGTTTTGAGGTTAATATGGCATTCAACCATATTCCATTATACTTGAAACTTTTTTTTTTGTGAGTAATATACTTTACCGGGGTAACCCTTTACCTACAAAATTATGTGGTCTTACACAAATACAACAACGATAGTGACAATCAACAACTACTATTTCAATTATCATGATAATTTAGAGTTAGAATAATTAAGGATTTTTAAACCCATAGATCCATACTAAATGAAATAAATATCCTCCAACTTTTGAGAAAACCACGCGTGAGTTTGGAGTAAAATTATTACGAGAATCTCAAGCAAAACCAAGTATCTTCGAAGTTTCCTTTCCTATCCGGAACCAACAGAGCTACACGGTGACAACGAAGGATTATAAAAATCCTGGGCACAACTTCCTACAAATATCGTGTCTCTAGCGAGCTAATATTAAGATGAGCCACACTTGATGACTAGAATAGAGGGAATGAGCAGATTTAAACTAGGAAAGCAATTGAAAATAGGAGAAATTTTTGTCTTATGATGATATTGTCGTTGTCGTTCACACAAATTAAGCTACTATATGTCCTAAGAACATATAGCAAATATTTTGATTTTTTTTCATGAGAGTCAGGTTGTGTATAAATGATATATATTGGTGGTAGAGGTGCAAAAAAATTGGTTTTCGGTTTTCAAAAAACCGGTTTTTCCAAAAATCAGTTTCGTTTTTTTCAGTTTTTCTGGAATCGGTTTTAAATGTTCGAAATTGGTTTTTTCGGTTTTAAATGTTCGGGATCTGTTTTTATCGGTTTTTTTGGTTTTAAATGTTCGGATCCATTTTTTATCGGTTTTTTACCGGTTCGGTTTTTTTCGGAATTTAAAATATTTAATACTAATACATTTCGAATACAATCATAACTTTTATTTAAACAATACAATTATACAACTAAAGCTATAAAATACTAATACATTTCGAATACAATCATAACTTTTATTTAAACAATACAATTATAGAACTAAAAATATATAAATACTAATACATTTCGAGCTTCGACATGGCCATCACCCAAAAGCATATTAGTGTACTCAAGTATATCGAGCTTCAGCATTGCCATCACCCGTTTATACTCAAGAAATTAAATCCTCCCAAACTTCTTCTACATCTATGTCTTCAACATCAAATGCTTCAAACTCACCTTCATCTAATTCGGTAGTCGGAGGTGATATCCCTATTTCATCTTCTTCATTTGCTATAGTTTCTTCAACTTCTTCGATCGAACCTTCCAACGATCTTACATGTTGTACCCTATCTACTCCGTCCATATAATCTTTCAAACATACACATACTTCCACAGATTCGGGGATTAGTTTTGACATTTTTTCCGATATAATTCTACCGCTAGTAGAAAAGGCCGATTCGGAAGCTACCGTCGAAGCTTGGACCACTAATAAGTCACGAGCCATAGCGGATAAAATTGGAAATTGGATTTCCCTTTCTTTCCACCAAGCCAAAATGTCAAAGTTTGCAAACTCTTCGGGACTTAAAGTTGTCAAAAAGTTTGTAGCCATATATTGTCTCAACTCGTTTGTTGGGGCCGATGATCGTTGAAGCTTTGTAGCGTCTTCAAGTAAAGTATTACAAAGGTTTATGTTAATGTGCCTAATCATTCGAGACGATCCGGCCCGCATTGGTCGAGAATTGAGTTTGGTTATTGACCATATTTTGTTGCATAAATTTCAAATAATTTTTTAAAATAATCATTAAATTTAAAATTTTGAGATTCTATATAGTTGGGATCTTCACCGTCTAAAATAAAGGATAAGTCTAAATTTTCCATTATTCTTCTTATTAAAAGTTCTACGCCTCTAACATTTAAATTTCTTTTCTATCCCACATAGTTTGAAGATTGAAGTTGTTGGTTACTAACAGTGGCGAATCCATGAGAAAATCTAAGGTGGTTCCTTTACTTAATCGAGACGATAAGCTAAATGGGTCGACAGCCAATGACGTCGGGTTAAATTATGACTTGTCGGGTCCAATATATCATAAGTAATTAAAACAATAAAAAGTTCCATGTGCAATCATGTTGCAAAAAATGACTATTGAACATCTACAAGACAAAAACTTCTGCTAAAACAAAATAACAATATGTATGTTATCTTTTAGCAAAAAAAATACGTATTATATATCCTTATGATAAAACTAGAAAAAGGTATATCGAAACTTTTGTTAGTAGTAGTTTTTAAACGACCGAGTATATGTACTATGGTATACGTAACATGTTAAACGACCGAGTATAGGTGTTATGATATACGTATCATGTTAAACGACCAAGTATAGGTGCTATGGTATACGTATCATGTGAAACGACCAAGTATATGTGCTATGGTATACGTATCATGTTAAACGTAGGTGTTATGGTATACATAACATGTTCAACGTCCGAGTATAGGTGCTATGGTATACGTATCATGTTAAACGACCAAGTATAGGTGCTATGGTATACGTAACATGTTAAACGACCGAGTATAGGTGCTATGGTATACGTATCATGTTAAACAACCAAGTATAGGTGATATGGTATATGTATCATGTTAAACGACCAAGTATAGGTGCTATGGTGTACGTATTATGTTAAACGACCAAGTATAGGTGCTATGATATACGTATCATGTTAAACGACCGAGTACAGGTGCTATGGTATACATAACATGTTAAACGACCGAGTATAGGTGCTATGGTATACGTATCATGTTAAACGACCAAGTATAGGTACTATGTTATACATAACATATTGATATTGTTTGCTACTGATCTCAACTTCCTTCCAAAAATACTGGCGCCAAAACTTCCCACAAAAAAAGGCGCCAAAAATTCCCACAAAAAAATGGCGCCAAAACTTCCCACCAACATGACAAACACATTATATAATCCTTTTATCTTCACACGAATTTCACAACCTCTTATCCTCAAAACCACTCAACCTCACAACCTCTTATCTTCACACAAATTTCAAAACCTGAGATGGAGCCATTTAATCATTTTATGTGTTCTTGTGGAGCAGGAAATATAAGATTAAGAATATCACATAGAGAAAATTCATCTGGACGGCAATATTATGCATATCCTCTGTCGAAGCCCAGAAAAGAAGATAATGGGTGCGGATATTTTATGTGGGGGAGTGAATTTGACGAGTACTTAAGAATAATCTCTTCTGGTTCAACATCTCGGTTCTGGATCTGCACCAACATAGTGCTCAAGCTGTAATGCCAAAGATCTTAGGATAAACATGCTGGAATCACAAAAACAGGTGCTAGAGACAAGAGTAAGGATGATGGAGGCAAGACTTGAAATGGCAAGGATTCCTGATGACCACGCATGTCAGTTGGATGGATTACTTCGTGAGCTGTTAGGTGACATGGAAAATCTTCGTATGCAGTAGTAGTAGTTGTTGTTCTTTTAGTTGTTGTTGTTGTTCTTGTAGTTGTTATTGTTGTTGGTGTTCTTGTAGTTTGTTGTTGTTGTTGTTGTTGTTGCTGCTGGAATAATACGAATGTTTAACTAATTCGTATGTATCTTTCAAGTATTTTTATAAATCAAAGCACATGCTGGATTTGTAAAGCTGACCATGTTTTTAGTTAATCAGATTATGGTGTTCAAACACCCCTTTTCCAAAAACTAAACACTTGAGAATTTATAATTTGTCGAATCATACGTGCTTATTATTAAACCTTTACAAAGAATGCTCGAAAATATGCGGGCACATAACATATGATTCAAATGAGTACGTTTTTCGATATCGAATCATGATACGCAGAGTCTGTATTTGAATATAAGCGTGGTAGTATTGACATATTTAAATGAATTATTAGTTTAAATGAAAAGAGAGGTAAGGTCTTGCAATTGTTTTTTGTTACGAGTATTTTGTAATTGTATAGAGCATTTGTAAGAAAATACGTAATGAAAAGACTATCCAACCATCGGGGTTTTAGTTGTGTATTAATAGTTGCAATAAAGTGTATTTTTGTAAATATTACTTTTGTCGGGGACATGTCCTCGGGGAAAGTTTTGGCGGGAATAAAGGCGGGAACAATTAGCATGCTTTTGACTTTGGTCAAATTTTGGTAAAAGTGAAAGACACTTTCGGCGGGGACAAGTCCCCGGCGAAAGGGGTCGTTGAATTTTGACTAGCCGGTCAAATTATGTTAAAAATTCAACACACTTTCGCCGGGGACTCGTCCCCGTCGAAAGTTTTCATTGAATTTTATTTAACTGGTCAGCGTATTCATGTGGCACGTCAGGTTTTATTTTGTCATTTAGTGACTTTCGCCGGGGACAGAACATCCTGGCGAAAGTCTCCTAGCCCGTCCATCCGATTGTTGTAATGAATAACCGTGTATAAAGAATACTGTTTTTTTTAGTGTGGTGAAGGTATATTTAGGTAAAATAGTACGTGTACACGCTTATTATTCCGTGGAGGAATAACCGTGTATAAAGAACACCGTTTTTTTAGTGTGGTGGAGGTGTATTTGCTATAATTGCATTATTATAAAAAAACCTTTTCAGAAAATAACATGCCAAAATTACTTGTATATCTACATAGATCATTAGCTTATACTAGTAAAAAAAGCATTGTCATTAAAATTGTGTTGAAATTCCAAAGTCACGGGAGCTCATAATGATCATTTAGACCACGTGTAATAAGGATTCTCAGGAGACCTTCATCTCCCCGGTCATCTCAGCTTTCTCTCTTCTACTACTTAATAAACAACTTGGTGTAATAAAGCGACTTACACCACAAAAATACATTAAATAAAAAATCACACGCAAATATGCACACAAAAAGGTCGGTCCCCTTTTTCACTTTGTGCGACGCGTCTAGGGGAAGAAGTGTGGCAAGAGTGAGACGCGTCTCCTTGTGCCACATGGGAAGCGACTCGGTCGACAAATGCATTATTACGCCTAGACTTAGCATGCAATCACTAAATGCATTCGAGACTGTTTGTAATGATATGTTTCCCATATAATGAAACATTTCACGAGTGGGCCAAATGATGAATGAATAATAGTGCAATATAATTATAAAGTCTATGTATTAGGAAAGCTACTCGAAGTTTCCTTTGATCACTTTTTCAACCTTTAAGAAGTTTCCTTTGAATTATAGTGGTGTTGTTTTAGCCACACAGGAAGTCTTCCTGTCCAAATGTTTTGTAGGAAAGTTACACGAAGTTTCCTTTGATTACTTTGGATTTTGTAATATTGGAAGCCATTCGCTTCTCCTTTGCCTAAACCATTCCTTAATTCAGGCAAATACTCCTTGTATATCATTCACATTATTTCCCCAGAAGGATTTGACAACCTATGGATGTCAACTCCATGTACTACAATATTTCTGTGGAAGTATTTTCTTGCAGCAACTTATCCTTGGAAAATAAACGTTTCCTGAATGAGTTATTGAGGAACTCAGAACGAGAAATTGAATACAGCAAACCTATGCCATGGATTGGTATGTATATAGCTGTAGCATCTTTGATTTGCACCATAGCAATGCAGGCTGATCGTATGCGTAAGAAGAGATTCATAGGACTATTGCATTCTTGTAAACACTTCGCTTTGAATGCTGTTTCTCTCACTGTGATAGCTGTTGCAATGAAGCTACCTATGGATTTAACTACTCCAATGCTAGGTGAGGCAGACCAGGCAGCAAAGTTAGGAAGCATGTCCTTTTTGTGCATCATGATATCTAATTTATTGCCTTCTTTAGCAACCATGAATAGCAAGGAACTTCTGGCAAACATCATAGCTTTGGGTATTCTGGTAATCACCTTGATTGGGAATGTTTGCATTCAAATATATACGGGTGTCATTGGATCTGATTCTGCTGATACCAATGATGAATTTAAGGGAATAGCATTGTTTTATGTGGCTATGCTACTCATCTTGCTGATACTACACATATGTTCAGGTTTAACGTTTCTAAAGTCCAAACAAATAATAGAGTTGAGATACCAAGCAGGTCATGAAACTGCTTTGAAGGACCTAGAGTTACAACAACCAGGAAGATTAACTGTTGAGAAGCTAAAGCAGCATGTGCAAAACTATTGGATCATGGCAGTAACAGGCAACCCTAAGTTCATCCCAACTTCCTCTGCAATTACCACTGCTTCTGGGTTAATATGTCTTGCTAGTTTTGCCATGCATCTCTTTATAATACGACCCTTCACTAAATATTCTGACTATCAATCCGATTATAAATGGTCAATTAGAGTAGTTTCCAACATACAGTATATCGGAAGTGTAATTGGAACATTGGCACAATATGATACATGTTTTTCAGTACTCTCGAGCTTCAAATGTTCCATTAAACGGATTTGGTTCATTATTGAGGTATTTAAAGTAGAGAGCCACTTGACTCAGAAGCTATATGATTGGAAACAGAGTAGCATACCATTCTCAGTCCGTAGCCGCAAAACCAAGATCTTCATCCACAATATGAAAGTCATATTTCTTATCAGTTGTATAGGACTTCAGAAGACAGTTGTGGTAGCATGTAAGATGATAGCACTGATCCCAAATTTCATTGTGATATGCCTTTTATTTTGTGATCGGTGTATTTGCAGTATTGGATACAGACTATACTGTGCTGTCACTGGACAAATTTCTGGACAACAAGAGAACTTTAAGGATCTTAGGCTGTATGTGTTGCAACTTCGAGACGATATGGAGCTTTCGGATGGAACATTAAAACGCATTTCAGGATCTATGAACCAGTTGATCGAAAAGGCTGAAAAACAACAACCGTGCAATCTCGTGAAGCTTCTAAGAGAATCTAAAGGTTTTGAAGGAGTTGAAAAGTATGACAGCCTTCATGTTCCATCTTTATTTGCAGAAGATTTTCTGGATTGTTGGAGCTTACCGTTGGTAACCCTGACAGCCGTCGCCGTTTCTCTACCTAAAATAGATAACAACATAGTTGATAGGTTGCTAAGCAGTGTGAGTGAAGGTCTTACATATGTCACACTTGTGGAAGAAAGTCTTAATGCTACCGATGAGTATGTAAACATTCAAAAGGCAGCTAAAGCGTTGTGGCTAGAAGTTGAAGTCTCCAACAAATGGTTAGGATACAATCTGAAAACTCATGCTCCTGAAGTGAACGCAGGATTGATTCTGCAATGGTTAAAAAATACAGCGAAAAATATGATCACTGAGTTGCAAGTTATTGATATTAGAAGCGCAAATGATAATTCCATCAACCGGTCAATTATTTGCGCAAATTCGATGTATCGAATCACAGAATCAATCCTTCTTTCCCACCGTGGCAACATGTATAAGCTTTGCCAGGAGGACTTATTCACGGAATTATCATCAATGATTGCTGATATACTAGCTGCTTGTCTCACCAACTTACCCCAAGCCATAGTTACAAAATGTCATGAACGTGTGATAGAGGAAAGGGAGTCCAGTGTCATTGCTACAGTCCAACTCCTTGGTGAGACTACGCAGATAATCAACAACCTTCAAGACAGGGAACTTCCAGACTTGGATCCTGCCGAGTTACCTTTCATTGACAAATGGCATGATTATTTTAACTATGCCTTTCCTTGAAGATCATATCTGTTCTGGTAAGTTTACTAGGATTTGCTTCACTATATTGGTTTCGTTTAGTAGTTGTTTTAACGCTTCAATATGAACTGCAGAATCAAGCTAATGTGATTTCGAGGGCCAGATAACCCTCCGATCCAGACAAGAATGAGAAGTTCTGCTCCTTAAGAAGTGTCCACCATAAGCATTCAGAAAATATGTTGAATTTGCGTTAATTTCTATTTCATTTGTAATATTTAAAAGTTCTTGTAACCACGTATGTTATTGTTTCTAGTCGTTGTACTCTTGTTAAGTTTACATGCCAATGTAAATTTTGCTCTTTATGCGGTCCTATGTTTTTATACTATAACTTTTTTTTTGTCACTTTGTATCCTAAGCAAAAAAATTAATAAACAAGTAATTGAAATTTTTTGTTATTTGAGTATTTTATTTGGGTTGTTAAGTTAACGGTGAGAATCGAGAGTGTTAACATGGAAGAATATAATTACACTCACCGCCACCTCTTTCTATTTTTTACCACACTTTTGTAATCTGTTCCGGGGTAAAACAATCTACCAAAAATTTGACCTGTTCGAAAGCTAACCTGCAGATATATCTTTAGCCCAAATTAGCTAAAAGAAAGTCTAAAACTTTTGTGGTGAATTAAGGACAAAAGGTTATAGTATCTTAGTATGCTGCTGAGTGTTAATGCAGTTTTCATAGGAATTCCTACTTTGTTCATTGAGTTGTTTTAGGATTTTTAATTTTGGCATGTCCAAGATCCTTGTATGTAATTGTTGTAGTATAAGGTTAGTATTTTAATATATTCATCACTTCCACCCGAGAAAAAAAAATGTCAAAAATTAATTTTTTTTTGACTAATTCTTTACTCACCCCACAAGTAGAGGGGTGTTCACCATATGTGCTCTAAAAAAATTCAACTTCTCTAAATACCTTATGGGTGTAGGTCGTCTCTGAATTTTTGGGCGACTATCCTATATTTGTGACAAGTGTCCCCCTTTGTATTTGTGCAAGTACTACCCTAGTAATCTAGTATCATAGGTACCTCTTGGGCGACTGTGCCCACTATTTCTTAAACGACTTGTTTTTTCTTTAGCAACCATGATCGCCACCGTTGTCAACTTTGAACCATCTGTCTTATCATCAACGGAACTGCCATTTCCACCATTAATTGATTGTTTCTGGGTCTTGATTTGGTTGTGAATTTAAGTAAGTTTTTTGCTTATTAAAGTGGGTTTTGACTATTTCGAGTAGATACTTGGTTTTTGAAGCCGGTTTAGGAGCAATTATTGTGGGTTCTTGTGGATGGTACCTGTATTTGATTTGTCATTGAATTTCCTGTATTTAATATTTTAATTTGACATGATGAGCGTGAAAATGGTGATTGGTTTTAAAGGTGATAATGATACAATGATTGTTGAGATGGTGACCGGAAAATGTGGTTGAAAAAATGGAGGAGGTGGGTGGTGGGTGTAGATCTGTGTGATTCTTGTATATGTACAAGTTTATTGTTGTAGATATGTATTTCCTGTTGTAGATTTGTGGTGGGTATGATGTTTGCGGTGGATATGTTGCACCACTAGAGGAAGTTGACTTTGTGGTTGTGGTGAATGATTTTGTTAATGAGTTTATAATTATTGTTATTCAGTTATGTGGATTATGATGTTTATTGATTTTAATCATAGTGACCTGAGTGATGTGTTTTTGTTTGAAAATCTGTCTACAATTGAAGATCTCAAATTGCTTTTTGGTGTTCTTGTTTGTGTTCTTGGTGTTCCTGGTTGTGTTCTTGTTTATGAAATGCCTATTGTATTTTAAGGAAATAAAATGTGTTTTTATTTAAATAAAATTTTTATTTAAATAAAATGTGTTTTTATTTATAAAAAGGAAAGAAAGAGTGTGACAAAAACTGAAATACCAAACAAATTACAAGTACCAAAAATGTAGTTAACATCTTTTTCACAAAAGACAAAAAAACAAGTCGTCCAAAAAATAGCTCGGTCGCCCAAGAAGTACCTAAGATACTAGATTACTAGGGTAGTACTTGCACAAGTATAATTCTCTAAATGCCCCAGTTGCCCAAGGCATTTACCCAATGTCTCAAAAATTTTCAACTTTTCTAAATACCCCATGGGCAACAGTCGCCTTTCGACATTTGGGAAACTCTCCCATATACTTGACATGTGTCCCTATCTTTGGGCCCACCATGTACTTACATAGTACTAATGTCATAGTTGATTTCTTGAGCAACTTGGACCTACATTTTTGGGCGACCGACATATTTTGTCTTTTAGTAAAAAAATACAGTCTTTTTTTATTATAAAATAGTACATATTTCTTGGGCAACCTGGTCCCACACATATGTATTTTTGGGCAACTGATTAGGTAGAAAGTACTTATTTATATTATTTTATTATACTGGTACTTGTGCCATACTTTTATATATAAAATACAACTTTATAAAATACAAAATACACTTTTTATATTCCAAATTATACTTTTAAAAAGTTTTTATAATCATAATACATATTTTCATAAATACAAAATACAAATCTGCTACTAACACATAACACAAATACAAATCTGCTACTAACACACACATCAAACCTTCCCACTCAAACTCAAACGTTCTGCTTCTCCTTCTCAAACTCAAATGTTACCAAACTCAAACGTTCCCACTCAACCTTCTGCTTCTCTACAGTGCATTCTCAAACCCAAGCCCTAATCCAACTGCTTCCCACTTAACCATCCCACTTCTCAAGAATCCAACGACGACAATGTTTGATGCAAAGCTAATGGTGAGATTTAGACTAGAACATATTGGTACAATTAAAGCTGTAACACCCCAACCGACAAGGGCAGAAGTGTCACATTCTGGTGTCATATCAGAACATACAAATAAAATCCTTACAAACGGAAACCTTAAAAATGAGGTATCAAAACGTATACACAATTGACTGACAAGGAAAATACAATATCCAAAATGAAATAAAATCCCAAAACCAAAGTTCTTCAAAATAAGTCCCAAAGTAATAAGGTACTAGGGTTGGTCCACTCAGATACTCTAACTCTCAGCCCATCGAAGCCCATCTTCAAACCTAAAACCTGCCGCAGGAAAAGAAATGCGGCAGAGCTTAAAAAGCCCAGTGAACAGATATAACAAAACAAAAGCTAAATAAAATCAGAAAAGCGAAATGGAATAATGAAACTGGTAACAAAGTCGCAGCGAAATGAGGACAATGAGTCAATGAGGATCCTGCAGAACACAATTATAAAGATATCCAAACGAAACAGATAACCAGGAGAACTAAGCAAAGCAAAGCACCGATGACATATATACAAGCACATACAAACCAGGCATACAAGTACTGAAACATAAGCAAGCATATCAGTCGTCGTATCCACACAACGCATATATGGCATACAATCAATTCAGGAAAACAAAAGACATACAAGTCAAACAGAAATCTAAAGGCAAGCGGAAGCAATTAATTATTAAGTGAGCATGGCAATTCACACAGGTCAAAACCCTTAGTTGAAAACATAACCAGTATCATAACAGCGGAAGTACTAATAGCAGTCAACACATGGCAGTCACACGTAACAAGTAGGAAATACAGTATGAGCATTATAATTAAATGAACTAGGGACATAGCAACGCAATTAAACAAGTTAACAAGCCAGACGTCACAAGTTGAACCATTTACCCAAGCAAGCTGTAGCATAGACAGAAATGTAAACATGGCAGGTCAATCAACAAGCAGATAAGGATAGAATGGATAGTCATAGTCCACGAAATTAACTGAACGAAGTATACATGATAAACAGACAAAAACTGTCGATTACACACTAGCATGGTCACCAGACAATCAGAGGGTCACATAACAGTGAGATCACATATAAACATATGACAACAGGTAAATCAGATAACCGTATATTAATCATATCGCAGCAGGGTAATCAGTAGTCATATAAAACATGAATAGCATAATCAAATCCAATAAACATATAATAACCCGGTACGTGAATGGAACCATAGTCTGAAGTAATGGAATGAAAGTGTGACAGATCAATGCAATGGAGTATCTATATCTTGGTAAGAGTGAGTCATATAAGGGTACTGAGTAATGAACAATTAATACAGATTATGGTGCGTGGGGGAATACGGAAGGTACAATATAGGTATATCAAAAGTGTAAGGGTTGTCAGAAATCTACCACGAGCCCGGAAACATATCATATCATATCATAAGTAGCCATTGTATTCGGAGGGGTGACCTCGGAATACCATATATAATAGGAGGGGAGACCTCAGTAACCAATGGAGTAGCTAGCTCCCGGAATGTGAAGACGCGTATTGCACATGACATCATTCACCATATAAATCATATCATATCATATCAAATCATATCATAGCATATCATATCATAACATATCTAGGATGCATCCATACGCCCCCCGGAAACATAGTGGCCAAATCATATACATATAGTGAGCTCATAATCATATAACATAATGGGGACGGTGTGCAACATCACTCGTACACACTGGAGTCATGCCATTGGTGCATCAATGACACGGTCATGTTACCTTCATGACTAGGAACACATATTTGGCTCGGGTATCAAACTGAAGGGTCAAAGCATAATCATATCATAAGGGTTCATATCAAAGGTTCAGAAGTCAAAGGTTCATATCAGAGTTCCATAACATAAGTTCATAATCAGAGGTTCATATCAAAGGCTCATAATCAGAAGGTTCATAATCAGATGGTTCACAATCAGATGGTTCATAATCATAAGATTCATAATCATAACAAACGAATATCATAGAGAACAGAATCATATCAAAGGATCACAGTAAAGGGAATCATATCAAGGGTATCATAAGTGAAGTAAAGTCAAGGATCGAAAAGTCATGAGAAATCCCTACTGAAAAGGGATAGAATATCTGTACCTCATTCGAAGCAAGCAAAGTAGGAAAGTAAGGTCACACGATGAATCAATCCCGCCGTCCGGAACCTATGAATTAGATAACGCTTATTAAGACCGGATTACTCATTTTAGACGGCTTTTCATTTTTAGCAAGTTTTCACCTTTAGTAACTTTCCATTTTTGATAACTTTCTATTTTAGGAAGGTTTCCATATTTCACAATTTCCATATTTTAGGAAGGTTTCCATAATTAATCAAATTAGGTTTTGTTTCAGAATAAGTAATAATTATATTTAGGGCTTTTAAAATGTAATAACTTCAATGATTCAATTAGGGCTCTTAACGAAATTTATTTCCATAATGGTCAATTTAGAATTTCTTAGACATTTAGTTAAGTTTAATAAGTATCTTAGTTAGAATTAGATTTTTGAGGCTTTTACATGACATTTTAATAAGGTCTAGGGTCGATCATAATGATAATCAAAGTGTAGGGTTAAAAATGTCAAAGTGTCATAGTTTAGGGTTTATGAGAAAATTAAATAAAAGTATCATGCAAACAAATGATTCATGCGTACATGAGATTTAAGGACTCAATACAAGCTAGAATCTCGACAATCTTTACACTTGATCGCGGTTCACAATATTCACAATTACGACAAGGTAAACATGCTATCGGACTAACACGATGCCCGTCTCCCCCGACCCCCTTTCGAAATACCAAACGACGCACATAAAACTTTCGCGATCACTCTCAAACTCACCCCCACAAGGCCACGCCTATACCCTTTTAAAAACAGTTTACACGTCCGAATATTTATCCTTTTTGACCCATCCCAAACTAGGCTACCATGACCAATAACACAGTTTCATGTATGCAAATTTATTCCCATTTTCATGCCTTTGAAGACTATACACACGACACATGAAAGATATGGTTTCAACAGGTTGTATACGCATGGTGCATGGTCATCATTCATAAACATTTCCTACCCATTCCCACCATGCTCCTTTTTATTTTACTACACGATATACATGTAGGATCCACCTTAATTATTTATGTTCATAACCAGTTCTTTCATAGGTATTTTAGAGATTGATATAAGTGTCTCAAAAGCCAATTTAGAGATGTATATAACAGCACATTCGCAAATCCAGTTTCCATGATTTTTGTGATTCTAAACATCGCATAATCATACGTATATAAAGACGATTCATGCTAACCTTTATGTGACAAGGTATGTACGTATATAATAGATCGAAACGAGAAGAAAAACAAAAGATGAAGGTGCGCTACCTTGGGTCGAATTGCAACAGAATGAAGGCCAAAACAGAAACCAAAGTCGAACCAATTATATTCTCTTGTACACCATTGTACCCACGACAAACACCACCTCGACCTAGCAGTTCACGACCCAGCAGCTTCGAACCATAAACCCACGACCAGAACTCCTTGAATCACCCTCGATGACAGCAGTTTCATGGTGTTTACGTATCTTCCTTGGACTCCTTGTTGTCGACAGGAAAATGGACAAGGAGGGAGTTGCCGTCACTTTTCATGCTAGGGTTTTGGTGTGTTATTATTTTGAAAGGAATATGTAAGTTACCAAATAGAGATAATTGAGAATTATGAGGAAATTATAGGAGTGGGTCGTTTTATTTTAGACCGATTATGGGGGAAGGTTTAATGACAATTTCCAATCTTCCATAATTATTAATAAGTTGATTATTAATTTAGTTTAACTGTTTTGTAATTTGTACATTTTATTTAGTCCATACAACTTATTAAATGTGTGACATTTATATGGTAGACATAAGTGAAAGTCAATTTTTATTATCTTGCATAAATCATTTGTAATTTAAGTGTAGTTAACGAGCTTGACATGTTTTATGTATTCTACAAGTCTTAAGCTTGAGGGCAAAATAGTCTTTTCACACGTTTACGATTTTTAGGGTTTTACAAAAGCTTTATTGAATATCAATAGAACCAAATTGTTTAGAGACACTGTGTTTGGACCTTGGTTAGATTTTCCCACATATGCCCCACAAAACCACTTGTACAATTATTTTTATGAAAATGCTGTTGAGGAGGCTGAAGTCAGTGATTCTTGCCCACCTCTTACTTTTGTAATAGGTGATAATGTGCTTGATTTTGGGCGTAAACAATTTAGTCTTCTAACTGGGTTTCGTTTAGGTCCCGTAGATAAAAAAATAATAAACTGACCACGACCGTATTGTTAAGGGTTTAAGTTATAGTCCTTTTTTGATCGTTTATTTCCTAACAAAAAAGGAATTAAGAACAAAAAAGTTAACGGTAATGAGCTTTTGGCCTTGGTGAAGTCGGGGCAAATGTGGGATTTTTTAGCCGATGAAGATGCTGTGAGGGTTTGTGTGTTGGTGATGCCACATTTGTATTTATTGGTCGGGAAGTAAGGTTTTACGTTCCTGACCATTTGCTTAAGAATGTTGAGGATTTTTGTGTGTGGAATGAGTATCCATGGGGTGAATACATGTGGGCCCATCTCTATAAAAGAACGGTGAATGTTGTGCCTAGGCATTCTGACAAGGAAGCAAAGAAGGTCGTTCCAAAAGATCCCTAAAAAGAACAAACATACAATCTCTATGGATTTGTATGGGTGTTGAAGGTTAGATTTTATTTGTAACATGCATTATTTGTGCTTGTATATATTATGATGTTTATTCTAATGAGATGTCAACTTGTATTATTTGCTGGTAATTTAGGTCTAAATTAGATGTTATATGGTAAACTTGTAGATTGGTGTATGTTGTAGTTGTTCCTTAGGCATTAGTTTTAAATGTTCCTTTGCAACAACTTATGAATTAAGAACTTGATGAAAACTAAATTTGAGGCACATAATGGTTGATTATTGAACAACGTATGATAGATATGCAGAAACAATAAAGAGAGATACCTGAATAGTCATCCAGCTCCTGGTTTCGTATATGTAGCGCACGGGAAGATGTTCCCTGTCCTTAAAGGATCATACGTGCTCTATTTGCTGTGAGCCTCAGTACGTAAAAACCATTATCAGGTTAGTTTGTTTCTTATGTAGGCAATTAGACCATTACAGAAGCTTGTACCAACACAATGACAATGGCGCACTAGAAAACTTTAGTTCTTAAGGCTGTTAGACCCCAAGATTAATTCAGACTGTTGTTGTTTTCGTCATGGATTACTTCAGACTTTAGTTCGTAAGGCTTGGCATAGATTTAAGGATGTGTGGGTTGATGGTTTCAACTATTAGGCTGACTTCTAAATCACCCCACTCACAGCAAAGATTTAAGGATTTACGGAACGGTTTGTAAACGGTCACGAGTAAACATAGAAACATTAGATTTTATTAAACGGTCACGAGTAAACATAGAATCATGGGTTGGCCACCCATTAACAATAATTAAAAAAACATAGTTATTAAGTCTAGAAACACAGTTGCGTAAATCAAAGTTACTAAGTCTTAATACGTTGATATTGATTTTGCAATCAAAGTTACTAAGTCTTATTTTGTTGTATTCAAATGTGTTTTTGGTGTCCAATGTTTTTTCAGATTTGGATTATGAAGACATTCCCTAACAGCTCCCAGTTTTGGACCAAAGACCTAGAGAAGATCGCACGTTGTTTAGCATGGTCCAAAATCCAAAACTTTGATAAAAAGCATTACTCTATTTTGTTTGATCCAGTAAGTAAAACCCCAAAATTAGTTATATCTTGTATGTTTTTATTGCATTTATCATATCAGGTTAGTTTGTTTCTTATGTAGGCTGTTAGACCATTACAGAAGCTTGTACCAACAAATGCCGAGTTGAGGTGTCTGTGGTACATTCGAAGTATGGAATATATCCGTGGACTTGATTTGCAACTTGTGGAAAGAAGAGAAGAGTTGGCTAAGCAAGTAATGGTGGAAGAAGAGGAAGGTATGGCCCGTGTGGATGTTTATGGAATTGAAGCCAATTTAAACATTCCTTTATTTGATGCTGATGAAATTGTTCCAGAAGGTGAAACGTCGAAGGTGAATGATGCTGCTGAAGAAGAAGATATTTTTGTTGGGTTTGGTGAAACGTTGAAGGTGAATGAGACTGGGAATGAAGATGTTCCAGTAGGTAATCCTGAGGTTCCAGATGGGAACAAATGTGACAAGGCAGCAGCGTTACATAAGTTGGATAAAGATCACATTCAAGCTGAGCTTGTGTCCATTAAGTCCAGGGTTGGTAGTATTGAACAATGTGTAGGAGACGTTGTTGTATCACAACTATTAAGTGAGATACACATCATTAAAAAAAGAATTAGGGTATTTGAGGAAGTTTTAGGAATAAAGTCAGAAGATGATGCTGGTGAGAATAAGGTAAGAAGCTGTAATTTGATTTTTTTGAGTTCATTATGTAAAAAAAATATTTGACCAAACTATGTTTACTTGTTTACAGGTGGAGAGTGTTGATGCCAACAGACCCTTGGATACTTCTGATGCACACACCCCCATCAAGACCAATGTAGGAGACGATGAGAAGCAGAAGTTGTTTTATACGGACTCTGAAGAGTTTACCGGACCTATGACACAACTTATGAAAGCTGCTTTCCCGGGGAGTCTTGAAGATGCTGATCATTCCAATAATGTTATGCAGGTGGATAACAAATTTGATTGTGCCGCCTTACCGAATTTGAATGATGCATTCTCAGATATTGGTTATGATGGGTTTGATCCAACTCCTGTTGACATACGTATATATTTACAGTATCTTTTCCTTTGTTTTACTTTTTGTGAATATTAAAAACACATACCCTTTTTTTTTTTAATTTTATTCAGGAATCGATGGATATGGATGTTGTGGAAAAAGAAACTGCCCGGGAGAAGGGTAAGGAAATGGTTGTGTGGCAGGCACCTGTATGGTTTAAATCATTTGTGGAGTGGGCTCTTAAAGAGTTAAAAACCGGCTATGGAGGAGGGGGCTTCACAAGTAGAAAAAGTTGATGAACCAGCTGGGGAAGGGGATGCACAAGTAGATAAACCGGCTATGGAGGTGGCTGATACACATGGGAAGGTGGCTTATGGAGATGAGGATCGAGTTGAAGTGATTTTCCTAGATTATTAGGACGGGCAGGAAGTTGTTAAGGTGTACTTATTTATCTTATCATTTGTTACAAACAATTCATGCATAATAAGAGTACAATCCCTTAAGACACGACAAACATAACTTGAGCAAAGAAATTAAACATAGTTCGGTTAATACAATCACCCTAAACACACGTACACGTTACCATTATTACCAACTACATCACTTTCAGAAACTAGGAAATAACATTTAGTTTCTTTTTCCTTTTTACTTTGGATCATCATTACACTCGTGCAATATGGTTGACTTGCGTGTTAGGGTCTCATTCATTTTTCCCAACAATAGTGTTACTGCTACTAGAACCTGCAACTTGCGAATGTGGTTGCTTAAGTTTAACACCGCCACTTGGTTCTATAACTTCCTCTTGTTCCTGACCGTATATCTGTCTTCTTAGGTCTTCTAGCACTTCAGCTGGTAATCGGTAACTTGGTTCTGCATTTGGTCCATATAATTCATATATCTCAACTTCTCAAGAAACATTACCTCTCTTGCTACCTTTATTGACCACTCCCTATCATCATGATTATGCTCAAACTTAACTCTTTTACCACTCGACATAATTCTATTAATGTGATGCAAATATGGTTAAGAAACTGAAAATAAATAGGAGCAAGTATGGTGAAGAAGCAAATCATGGTTCCACTATTAAATAGACAAAACCACACCACATGCTAAGTCACATGCAAACAGTATAGACATACTTAGTCAACTGCAAAGAAAATTTACATTTGAAAATAAGAAAGGGCCCTCAATAAACAGCCAAGATTTGTTCTACATGAACACATATTCAGTCACATGCAGATAGTAAAAACACTTCATATAAGTCCTTAAAATTTTGTATCAGTGAATTTTTTTCTAAGATCATAAGCTTTCAATAAGCTAATTAGAACATACAAAAAGTAGACACACTAGATTTTGGTAAATAAGGTGTTTGGTGGCTGTTATTATGGTCTCAGTTGATTTTATGCACTAGATTATTGTTTTCCACTGCACCTCAGTACAAACGTATTATGCTTAGTGTTGACCTTAATGATGCCAATCAAAATAATAAGTGTGCATACTTTGCTGCCTACTCAAATATCATTCTCTACTCATTGAGTTTTTCATGTGGACAGACATAAAGTAAACTTTATTTATTTATTTATTTATTTATTTATTTTTGGCAATATTTATGTTAAACATCGATGGTGTAATTTGATCAGTTATAAATAGACTATAAATCATATGGTTAGCTTATGAATAGTTAACCAAATCAGCGACTACTTGTGCAATCCACTCATCAAGTATTTTCCTAACTCTCATATGAAATTTCCAGATTATTAAGGTCTCAGTTGATTTTATCCACTAGAGCTGTGTGGTAAAAAATGAATCGTTTTAGCCACATAGGCTGTTTAGTATTGAAGTTCTTTAATTGTTGCATAGTAGAGTTGTGTGGTAAAAAATGAATTATTTTTGTTATTTAGGCTGCAAATATCAGATCTATTTTCAACTCGCATAAACGGAAGAGGAAGCCAGGGAGATTTTGCAACTCACCCTATACTGCTCCGCCAGACACTACTCCAAAGAGAAGGCGTTCATTAAGGATCAATCGTGAAAACATATCCCCTCCTAACGCTCCTGATTTTGATGATACTTTGAATTTTTCGCAATTGGAACCATTTGTGGAGGTATCTAACTGTGTGAACATATATTTCTTATTTTTTTAATAATAACATTCACTAAAAGAGTTTATTTGTATTTTAGAATCTGTCGAGAACTGGAAAGGGGAAGAAAACAACGACAACGGTAACTGTGCCAGGTAACATTCAAAAATTTTTGAAGGACAAAAATGGTACTAGGTTTATTTTCCCATGGGGCAATGAAGACACGATTGCTGATCGCCGTTTTTGGGAGTGTTTATTGGCAATATGTGATAGTAAGGCAGGATGGCTGAGGGATGAGGTGCGTATAAATTAGTTGATAGATTTGTACCATAAATGTGTCTTTCTTTTTTAAAATTATTTTTCAAATTAACTTAACATATTTAATTATGTGTCCAAACGTATAAACAACACCTACATCTATGGGTAGATTTGATGTGGCATTTCCGACCATCAGATGCCGATTAAGCTATAGCGGGTCCATTTTTCACACCTCAAAAGTGTATCTTTTAAATCCTTATCAAATATCCCTACACTTGGTATTTGATTGTCCTCAAGCAAATGTGCTTTTAGCCAATTAATTTATAAGTTAGGGGTCATGAAGCATTAGTTTAGAACGATTCACAACACATATAAGCCCCGCAAAAGTCATAACAAGCACGGAAATTACATACTAGCACCTCACAAGTGGGATTTGGATACTCTCATCTCTCGGGTGTATATGAAATATATCAAGTTGGAAATGGAAGATAAACACTCATTAACCGGTCCTAGTACATAGATTACCATAGGCTTGAGACTAGATCAAACCTCCATCGCTTTGGCGTAAGCAGCTGGGAAAAACTATCCAAGAGTTCTTTTAAAGGGTTGTAACGTTAGGCTTACAGTAGGGAAACAAAGGGTTTGGTGGGATAGGCGATTTAGTGGTGTCAAGTCAAAAATCTGTATGTTACAAGCATGAGAAGAATGGCGTTGCTAAGCCAAGACTCGCACTCTAAACTCTAGATAACTTGAAACAAACAAACACAAATTCAAAGATAGATGTAGGATGGTAGCCCGTTTTTTTTCTTCTTGCTTCATACACTTTTACTCTACCGTCCTCTACGATAACATCAAAATAATAGGGATTTATAGGCACATCCCTACGCTTGAGTTTTTATTACTCTAACACTAATTTGACCCGAATTGAAAAGATCAAAACACTTGGAGTACATTATTACGCAAATAAAGGGAATTTGAATTTAACGTTCCTTCCCGTCATTTCATAAAATTTAACTTTTCCCATGAGTCCCAATCGTCCCAAAACTGTGTACAAAGGATATGACTCGACTTAGCAACTTATGCAAGAAACTAGATAATTGAACTTAGGGTTTAGTATGATAACAATAATGCACTAAAAGTGAGTGCATACAAGGTAGGATAAGGCGATTTGGGTGTACATTTGGGGGTGGATTGTAAATAATGCTCTTCATTGATATTCCGGAAAACCGAAAAATCACGAGAACCGCGAAAAGGATAGGCTCTGATGGGTTAACTAGGGGTATCGTGTACTAAAAATGAGTACAACGCAAGGTTGTGGGGGAATTACTCAACCGATGTGGAAGAAGTAATTATAATACGGGTATCAAACAAGGGTTTTCCTAATGCCTCTTATCATTTAGTTATTCCTAACTACACAAGTGTAGTCTCACTAGCGATCTCAGAATGCATCACAAAACAAGTTCTAGAATCTATTATACTACCGGTACACACTCGAGGCATTAAAGTGGAATTGTAACACCCCAACCCGACAAGGGCAAAGATGTCACAAATACAGTTTCATATCAGAACTTAAAGTACTATACAAAAACGGAAGCCTTTACAAAACTTACAAAAGAAAACATAAATATCTTAATAATCAAAATAAATCTAAGATCCCTATTTCAAATCTTGCTCTCATCTCTACTCTCAACCCAGATCAGCTATCCTATAAGCTCATCTTGGACGCTTAATACCTGCCGCAGGAAAAGAAAATGCGGCTGAGCTTACAAAGCCCAGTGAACAGATATAACGAAACAAAAGCTAAACAAAACAAAGATACGAATAACGAAATCACAACGGAAATGAGAATACTGAATCATTGAGGATTCTACGGAAGCACAATTATACAGAAATCCGAAAGAAACAAATGACAAACAAGAACAACACATAGCACACTAATAACACAAGCACATCAAGAAAATAGAGTACATATAAGCCAAACGAAAAGTCTAAAGGCTAATGGAAACAATTTCTAGAAAGTAAACATGGCATTCATACAAGTCAATTAATCTACATTTAACACACTTAAACCAATATTGTAGCAGCGGAAATAGCAGTCAAAACATGGCAGTCACACACATATAAATAGAAAACACAGTAGGCAAACTATAACTAAATAGACCAAACAAAACATAGCATAGCCATTAGCAATTATCAGAACAGATATCACACGCTAAACCATTTCCCATATCAAATCTTAACATAAACAAAGTCTAAACATAGCAGATCAATTATAGACAAATAGGTATATTAACAAATAATGAAGATTCACAATATTAACTGAACAGATTATACGGAAAGAACTTACAGAACAATCAAATACCCACTAGCATAATCATCTTGCAGATCAACGAATTCACATAACGATAAACTAACATAACATCAGATGACAGCATATGAATCATATTTAAACATGTTAATCATAACCTAGCATAATAGACGATAGTCACATAAACATACAAAAGCATAAACACATATAATAACGTATAATAAGCCTAGCACATAATTATAAACACTTGAACATACCGAATCATAATCAGAATACTTAACATAGAAATAACAGATAAAGGGTTAGTTAAACTACCACGAGCCCAGAACATATCATATCAGAACATCATACTTATTCAGAATTAATCTCAGAAAATAATTTGGAGTAGCTAGCTCCCAAAATTTTGTGAAGACGCGTATTGCACACGACATCATTCACCAGACTAATCACATCGGATAACAGATCAGATCTAGGATGCATCCATACGCCCCAACAGACAGATAGTGGCCATACTATCAACAAACATATAACGGAAAGGGACGTGGCAGAACATCACTCTACTGCCCTAGAGTCATGTCAGAGGTGCATCACTGACACGGACATGGAACCCCCATGACTAGTGAAATATTGGCTCGGGTGTCAAACTAACTTAGGTCAAACAAAATTTCAGATATGACACAGATCATAATCAAACACAAAGGTCACAGATAACATATCAGATAGCTCATATCATAAGGTTCATATTCAGATATTCAGAAGTCAGAAGTTTATATCATAATCACATATCATACTTCCATAATCAGGAATTCAACATTAAGTGTCCCTAAGCAGAAGTTCATAATCAAATATAACAAGGTTCAACAAATGTGCATATCAAAGTCTTCATCACACAAGTTCAAATCAGATATTGCATGGTTCAATAAAACAGAAGTTCAAATAAGCAACAGATCAAACAATCAGAAAAGGGTTCATAGCAATGGTATCGGGAACCCTAATAAGTAAAATAGGAAAGTGATTGGTTCCCAAACGGTCAGGTTTATTACACAAGTCAACCACTTGTGAATGGTCAACCATAATAAAATTCAAACAGTCTAAAACCAATGCAATGAAGATCTAGAGGAGTATAGTGTTACCTCAGGTCGTTAAGTCCCACGGAGGATTAATGGTGCTCAACACTTTCAGATGTCGAATGATCACTAAGGATAATGATCAGTAAGGATTTTGGAATATTTATACCTAAAGAAAAAGTTTTGTAAATTACAGGGGCTTAAATGCAAATTAAAGAAAATTAAAAAGCTAAATTATATTAAATAAATGCTATCACTATTTTTAAAGATGGATTTTCTTGATTTCTAAAACAAAATATCTTAAATAAACTATTTTAATTAAAGCGTAAACCTAAATTATCTAAAAACGTGACCTAGAATGAAAACGTGCGTTATATGTAAAAATTACGCGAGTGCGCAAGTAAAAACGTAAAATTTGTAAAATAAAAGTCCTACAAGTGTAAAAACAATTTTCTTACTTACTATATGACAAAAGAAAATTTTAGAAAAAAGATTTATATTTTTTTGACTTTTATATTTTTTATTATGAATTAAATACTATTTTAGACTAATTAAATGATTAAAAATACTAAAACTATTGAGAAAATTCTGAAACTTTTTTATAAAATACTTTATACTAATACAAAGCTAAGAAAAATACAAAAGTTGTGACAACTTATTTGAATAAGCTGTAAATAAGCTAAGTTACACGTATAAGCTTAAAATGACAAGAAGGGTTATATATTAAATTTTGCAAAGAGTAACCAGTCAAAGACCCAAGGGCAACTGGTAGCGTGTGTGTGTGGTGAGCTGGGTGGCCAGGGTTCGAATCCCAGCAACTCCCTTTTTGCAAAATATTTTATTTTTGGATTTTTTCTTTTACAAACTAATTAAGTACAATGAGATAAGCAATTTATAAAACTAAAACTTTTTATGAAAACCACTAATAAGCTCAGATTGAGCTTATTATTTCTTAACAGTGGTGCAAGAATTAGAATAAGCACAAGGTTAAGCCGAAATGGCTAATAAGCTAGTAAATAAGCCAAGGTGAACTGAAAACAAGTTAAACAACTGATAATAAGCTAGAATGACAACTGAAAAAGCAAAATAACTTATAAATAAGCATTAAACAAACCCAAATAAGCACTAGCTTAACTGGATGCACAGGACACTATTTGGATTTCTAGGTACTTTCTAGCTAATATTTAAGCATTTTAATAAGCTAGGAAATGAAAAAGAACTCTGGAACTAACAAGTTAACCAACTAAGCTTTCCAAAAAGCTAAAGCTCTCACTGTGGTGTTGGCTAATGAGCTTATTACAAGCTTGTGAAAAAGCATGTAAACCACTGAGTAAGGACTCAGTATATACTGAGTAGAATGGGACAAAATATAAGCTGATTGCAGCCCTATCAAATAAGTTAGAAAATTGAAAATAAGCACTAGACTAGAGAGACAGCCAGGTTAGCTTTCCAAAAAGCTAAGGGTCACAAGCTGAGGTTCACTAATAAGCTCTTGATGAGCTTGTGAAATAGTTTAGCTCAACTGTGCACAGGGGAGGTTTTGACTTTTTAAGAAAATGAGCTAAGTTGACTTAAATGAACTTGTGATTGATTCTATGGACTGAGTATGTTAAAATAAGCTATAATAAGATGAATTTAAGCTAGGTGACCAAGTTGTAAGCCACTGTGATGAGTTTGATAAGCTAAATCCTAACAGTTAACTAACAAGTGAGATTAAAAGGTGATTTTGACTTTTTATTGAACAAGCACCAAATTTTATGACTTGACTGAGCTATATGGTACTAAAGTGACACAAGACAATAACAAGCAACAACAAAAACACTCTCTAAAACAGTTAAACAAACAATTCCAAACAGGCTTTTATGAGACTGTTTTTGTGATTTCCAAAGAGTTTCAAAGATTTAGACCATGCACTTGATTACAGACTTTACATTATCATAATATGAGACTAAATAAGTATTAAACAATAATAATAACAACATAAAATTAAGAAATTACACTTATGCTATATTAACTGTTAAAATAAGATTTTTACTAACTACAAATTAAAGAGAACAAGCAACTGTTTTTAATGATTAATTATACTTAACTATAACTAAGAAACATGAACAAACAGAGATTGAAGCTTATAATTTACTTTAATAGTGAAATACCAAAATTGAGCAATAGGCTTACAAGTGGCTTCCAATCTCAAAACTGAGAACTGAGGCACACAAACACAACCTATAGCTTCCCAAGAAGCACTAAACCAAGGCAATCCAATATCAACCTTGCTCCAGCTTCTTGATAACCTTCACCATGGATTTTTGATTTTCCATCATTTTTTAGTATTTTTGGCAATTTTTCTTTTTGATTTCTAAACTGAGTTTTAAGGTTTCTAATAGCTTAAATAAGCTATATAGGAGCTTATATTAGCTTATGAGTCCTTAATAACAACTAACAATAACATTTGATTATTTTGAGAATTTGAACTTGAAAATGCATAAACTTGAAAATGAAGCTTAACACTGAAATTGAAACTGAAAAAGATTTTAGATTACACTGAAAACTTGAAATACAAAGCTTGAAAGCTTAAACATACACTTGAAATTGAAATTTAATTAAAACGACATAAGCTAAACTAAAGTACTCTAGATAGATATATACATTGCATCTCCTCTCTTCTTTATAGCATTTTGAGACTCCCCACATGCTTCTGATCATTTCCCATCAACAATCTTGGCCATTGGTGCTCTGAATGAGATCCTAGCCATCAAAATGGATTTTGGCGCCAAAAGTGGTACTAGTGGATTAGAGCAGGTTTTGAGGCAATTAAAGAATTGTGGATGTTTGTGGAGGTGTAGGGGATAATATGTAAAGTAGTCATGGAGCTATAGGTGAGTTGGAAAGCAAAACCAAGTTTGTGAGTGTAACAGTGAAACTGTTATGGTGGGGAATCATTTATTGGTTGTGGGCTGGTATAGGAGGAGGAGGGTGAGCTGGGAGAGTAGGTAGTGAGGTGGAGAGGTGGTGAGGTGGAGGAAAAAACCACTGGTTTTGGTTTTACAGGTGAAGGTGAAGGGGATGTACAGTGGTACTGGTTTTTGGCGGGTTTGACTATGTTTGACCGTTGGATATTAATAAGTGGGGGGTTCAAAATGGGGGGTCACAGGTTTATGACAGGGGGTCTTTTGTTTTGGTTGGGGTAAAAATACACAAAGGGGCCATTTGGTTTAAGCTTATATACAAGGACCATTCATGTAATTTCTGCAAAGTATAGGGGCTGAACCTGCCACTTTTCCAAACTTAACACAAGGACCAAACTTGCCAATCTTTAATAGTACAAGGACCACATTTGATTATTTTCACTTTTTAAATATCCGAGGACTATTTTTGACATTTTTTAAACTTGAGGGACCAAAGTTGTAATTTTGAAAATTTTAAACTTTGAAGGGTTTGTTTTGACAACTATTGAATCCCATGGACCTTAAATGATATTTTACTTTATTTTGATTTACCAGGGACTAAATTTGACAACTTTTGAAACTTGGGGGACTAAAACTGCCAATTATGCAAACTTGATACGTTTTTCATCTGATTTTGGAATTTTTGCATTTAAAACACATAAAACACTTATTTGTGATATTTTTATCATTTTGATGCATTTCTGAGTGTTTTCAGATGTTTTTGCAGTTTAAATGGTACAAAAATGATGAGTATTTAGACACTCATCAATCCCCCACACTAAGATATTGCTAGTCCCTAGCAATCTTTTGAGAAAACTTAATGGATTTCATCTTTTTACCAAAAGCCATTACTTTTGGAGTAGCCAATTGTTTCAGCTCAAGTAAGAACCTTGGTACAATGATAACCAAATGATTTTGAGCAAATCACCAGCTTTCAACGGTTTTGATTTGTCTTTACCAGAAGCCGTTTGCTTCTGGACTAGCCAACTCTTAGATAAATTATCAATATTATCTTTGGTGAATCGATTACCAATTATGGTTTTCCAACTGCCTTTACCACAAGCCATAAACTTGCGGGCTAGCCAACTCTTCACTAATTAAAGATATGGTGAGCTGAACACCATACAATTTTGGGCAAATTGCAAGCCATCAACGGATTTGAGATATCTTTACCAAGAGCCGTTTGCTCCTGGATTAGCCAATCCTTATGTGGGTTAGACATGGCGGACTGATTACCATTTGCTGAGTAAGTGAAAAACACTTACTCCAAAAAAAAATTTGGCCAAAAACGGGGGAATTGGGTGGAATAATTACATGATAAAATTCGTGAGAATTCCCCCCACACTAGAAATGAATATTTCCCACAATATTCAAAGTACCGGCTGTTATGCCGAAACATAGAACGTAAAAGGGAAATACTACGGCCATTATTTTATTTTTGATATATACACTTTTTTTTTTTTTTTTTTTT
>BPTQ01000009.1:345131828-345153532 GCA_019973895.1 Chrysanthemum seticuspe
TCACACCGCTCAATACATTCTGATATTTATGAGAGATGGAAGGTTCCATCTCTCAACCTCGAGTATTATTATAGAAAGTGAAAGAGAGTGATTCAAGGGATTTGGAGATTGAAAGAGAGAGATCTTAAGGTAGATATACGATGAAACACAATACCAAACTACACATACACTTTTCAATATAGAATGTTAACCATAGTTCTCGGTACCAATCTAGTATAGAACGTGTAGAAACCTAAATAACACCAAAAATCCACCAAAAACTCAAACTTTTTCAAATCACCAAAAACGTAGTAAACCAACTAGAGAACACAATTTCAAACTTAAAACAACCATGAAAATACAAATCTTAGTAGTTTTCACAAATCCAAAAGTAAACCATTCGAACTTAGTAGAACCAACGTCGCTAGCTTGAAAAACCAAATAAACTTCACTTTTCAATCCAAAAACAACCCAACCAAGATGATTCAAGCTTACCAAATGAAAACCTAAACACTTTTGATGATTCTAAACATAAAAGTACCAACAAAATTCAAACTTTAACACAAGAGATCAACCAAATGATGCAAAAACCACTAAACTTTTTCAAACTCAAAAACCACCTAAAAACCACAATAAATCCAAAGATGTGCAAGATATGATCTAACCATGGCTCTTGATACCAATTGTAAGATATAACTTTTCACATACACATCAAACCATAACACAAAGTAGCATATAGATGGAATTCTAGAGAGAGAAAGTTAGAGGTTTAGGGAACTTAGTGAGAGAAAGTGAAAGATATTATTATGAGCTCCAACTCTCTACCTTGGAAGGTAGAGAGTATTTATAGTCTTACATAACTCGCCACACTTTGGGCTGTGGATCAGGCATACAGTGGGTAAAGACCCGTCCGTCCTCCACGGTGTTACTTAACTAAATTACTACTTAACTTAAAAGAACTACGACTACGAGCTTTCTAACGATTACATATACTTGAGGTGACCGACTCTTTAATACCGGGAATTTCTAATTCCTAACAACATTTAATACTTAACCTATTTTGTCTATTTAGCTTATTCGAATGTTTTAGCTTATTTATAGCTTATTAAAATAAGTTGTCTCACCTTTTGTATTTTTCCTAGCCTTGTATTGTAATAAAGTATTTTATAAAAAAGTTTCAGAATTTACTTAATAGTTTTAGTATTTTTAATCATTTAATTAGTTTAAAATAGTATTTAATTCATAATAAAAAATATAAAAGTCAAAAAAATATAAATCTTTTTTCTAAAATTTTCTTTTGTCATATAGTAAGTAAGAAAATTGTTTTTACATTCGTAGGACTTTTATTTTACAAATTTTACGTTTTTTCTTGCGCACTCGCGTAATTTTTATATATAACGCACGTTTTCATTCTAGGTCACGTTTTTAGATAATTTAGGTTTACGCTTTAATTAAAATAGTTTATTTAAGTTATTTTGTTTTATAAATCAAGAAAAATCAACTTTAAAAATAGTGATAGCGTTTATTTAATATAATTTAGCTTTGTAATTCTCTTTAATTTGCATTTAAGCCCCTGTAATTTACAAACTTTTTCTTTAGGTATAATTATTCCAAATCATCACCTTTTCCCATTCATCTGAAAGTTTTTTAAAACACCATTAATCCTCCGTGGGACTTAACGACCCGGGAATCCACTATATTCCTCTGATCTTAATTGTATTGGTTTTAGACTGTTTGAATTTTATTACGGTTAACCATTCACAAGTGGTTGACTTGTGTGATAAACTTGACGGTTTGGACTCAATCAAATTTTGCTTATGTTGGCTATTTCAGTCCATAACAACAACTAACAATAACATTAACATAACATGAGATTTTTGACTTAAAAAATTGCACAAACTGAAATGGTAATTAAAACTTGAAATTGATGTTCAGAAAAGCTTTATTATACACTAAAAACTTGAATTACAGAGCTTGAAAGCTTAAACATACACTAGAATTTAAAAGTTAACTAATTCGACATAGAAAATTAAAAATTACACTAGTTAGTATTCTACATTGCTTCTCCTCTTGTTTATAGAGATCTTTTTGAGTCCCTTGTCGACATCTGAGCATTTCCCACTTATTTCCAGCCATTGGATGCATTGAATTCATCATAATCGTCCATGTGGAATTTTGGCGCCAAAAAGTCTTTTGAGCTGGTACGAGTAGGTTTTTGCAATTAAAGATTTTTGGTGGATGTGGAGGTGTTAGGGAGTTGTTAAACAGCTGTTACGGTGAGGTGGAAAGGTGGAAAACAGCTCTGGTTTTGGTTTTCAGTCGAGGTAGAGGAAGATGAACAGTACCTGTGGTTTTGGCGCGTTGACTTTATTTGACTGTTTCTATTAATAACGTGGGGGGTTCAAAATGAGTATTGGACTGGGTTCAAGGGTTTGGCTGGGGTCAAGGTTTATTTGGCAGGGGTAATAATACAAAAAGGGGGTCCGTTTGGTAGCTTAATAACAAGGACCAAAGTTGTAATTTCTGGATTTTTGAGGGACCAAAACTGTACTTTTTCCAAACTTATCAAAAGGACCAAATTTGCCAATCTTTAATAGTACAAGGACCACATTTGATTATCTTCCATTTTTAAATATCCAAGGACCAATTTTGACACTTTTGTAAAGTTGAGGGACCTTTTCTGCCATTTGCCCAAAGATTCATTCAAGGACCATTTTTGACAATTTAGAATATTTCAAGGACCTTGAATGATAAAACTCCATATTTTTGGATTCTAGGGACTAGATTTGACAACTTTTGAAACTTGGGGGACTAAAACTGCCAATTATGCAAACTTGATACGTTTTTCATCTGATTTTGGAATTTTTGCATTTAAAACACATAAAACACTTATTTGTGATATTTTTATCATTTTGATACATTTATGAGTGTTTTCAGATGTTTTTGTAGTTTAAATGGTACAAAAATGATGAGTATTTAGACACTCATCAATCCCCCACACTAAGATATTGCTAGTCTCTAGCAATCTTTTTAGAAAACTTAATGGATTTTATCTCTTTACCAAAAGCCATTACTTCTGGAGTAGCCAATTGTTTCAGTTCAAGTAAGAACCTTGGTACAATGATGACCAAATGATTTTGAGCAAATCACCAGCTTTCAACGGTTATGATTTGTCTTTACCAGAAGCCGTTTGCTTCTGGACTAGCCAACTCTTAGATAAATTATCAATATTATCTTTGGTGAGTCGATTACCAATTATGGTTTTCCAACTGCCTTTACCACAAGCCATAAACTTGCGGGCTAGCCAACTCTTCACTAATTAAAGATATGGTGAGCTGAACACCATACAATTTTGGGCAAATTGCAAGCCATAAACGGATTTGAGATATCTTTACCAAGAGCCGTTTGCTCCTGGATTAGCCAATCCTTATGTGGGTTAGACATGGCGGACTGATTACCATTTGCTGAGTAAGTGAAAAACACTTACTCCAAAAAAAAATTTGGCCAAAAACGGGGGAATTGGGTGATATAATTACATGATAAAATTCGTGAGAATTCCCCCCCACACTAGAAATGAATATTTCCCTCAATATTCAAAGTACCGGCGGTTATGCCGAAACATAGAACGTAAAAGGGAAATACTACGGCCATTATTTTATTTTTGATATATACACTTTTTTTTTTTTTTTTTATGAAGAAAACTTATATACAATAGCGGGGGGCAACTCCCCCACACTAGGGTGGTAGAAAGTAGAAAGAAATCAGAAATATGAGTGAAAACCCATATGGTGTGCTACTGTTTTTGATTACCGAGTCGCTAGCTTGACTCGATCCCCGCATTCATTGGTTCATGGGGAAAGTTTGTAGATCCGGGACAACCATGGGTGGAATGTCCTCTCCAAAATAGTGCTTTAATCGATGACCATTCATTTTAAAATTTGGACCATCGGGTTGAGATAACTCAATAGTACCATAAGGATAAACCTTAGCAATAGTAAATGGACCAGACCAACGGGACTTGAGCTTTCCCGAGAATATTTTCAATCTTGAATTGAAAAGAAGGACTCGATCACCGACGTTGAAAACGCGGTTCTTGATTTTAGAGTCATGAATCTTCTTTGTCTTTTGTTTGTAGATCAAAGAGTTCTCGTATGCTTGATCACGGAGTTCATTTAATTCATTCATTTGAACTTTTCTGTGATCACCAGCTGTCTGAATATCGAAGTTTGCATGTTTCAAGGCCCAGTATGCTTTGTGCTCAAGCTCAATCGGAAGATGACATGCCTTTCCGTACACTAGCTTGTATGGAGTACACCCGATGGGTGTTTTATAAGCAGTACGGAAGGCCTAGAGTGTGTCATCCAGTTTATCCGACCAGGATGCACGGTTTTCGCCTACTGTCCTTTCCAAAATTCTTTTAATACCACGGTTGGAAACTTCCACTTGCCCACTTGTTTGGGGGTGGTATGCAGTAGAGAGACGGTGAGTTACACCATACTTTTGCATGACACGATCAAATTGATCATTGCAGAAATGTGTACCACGATCACTGATTATAGCTCGTGGAGTTCCAAACCTAGCAAAAAGAGATTTTAAAAATTTCACAACAACTCGGGCATCGTTGGTAGGTAAAGCTTTCGCTTCAACCCATTTTCACAAATAGTCAACAGCCACAAGTATGTATTTGTTTCCTCGAGATGATGGAAATGGCCCCATAAAGTCAATGCCCCAGATGTCAAAGATCTCACACACTTGAATGGCGTTTTGCGGCATTTCATTTCTTTGAGAGATATTTCCGTGACGTTGACAAGCGTCACAAGTTTTGACAAATTCGTGGGCATCCTTGTAAATAGTGGGCCAATAAAACCCGGAATCAAACACCTTTTTGGCAGTGTAATTTGGACTATGATGGCCCCCGGTGGGTCCAGCATGGCAAGCTTTGAGAATGTCCATAGCTTCCTGTCCATAAACACACCGTCGGATGACTTGATCCGCACAGATTTTGAATAAGTAGGGGTCGTCCCAGAAGTAATGTTTAACATCCTTGAAGAATTTGTTCTTCTGTTGGGTCGACATCCCTTTCACTATGAAGTTACCCGCATGGTAATTTGCGAAGTCAGCAAACCATGGGGTGGTAGAGTTTCCACGAAAAGAAACCGCATTGAGTGTCTCGAGAGGAAATGTTTCATTTATTTCCTTTTTCTCGAAAACATCTTGGTGAGGGTTTTCTAGACGGGACAGATGATCAGCAGCCAGGTTCTCAGCTCCTTTTTTATCACGTATAATGATATCAAATTCCTGGAGGAGGAGAACCTAACGAAGCAATCTCGGCTTTGCATCTTGTTTTGCAAAGAGATATTTGAGAGCCGAGTGATCCGTATACACCACACATTTGGTCAAGATTAAGTACGGCCGAAACTTCTCAAATGCATACACCACGGCTAGTAGCTCTTTTTTTGTGGTGGTGTAATGGGTTTGAGCTTCAGTCATAGTCTTACTCGCGTAGTGGATAGGCTGAAAATGCTTGGCTCTACGTTGCCCTAAGACTGCATCGATAGCAAAATCACTTGCATCGCACATGAGCTCAAAGGGCAAGTCCCAGTCGGGAGCAACGAGAATGGGTGCTTCAGTAAGCTTTTTCTTTAATGTTTCAAAAGCTTCGATGCACTCAGGCGAGAAGATAAAAGGAGCATCCTTTTCAAGAAGATGGGTCATAGGCCGGGCGATTTTAGAAAAATCCTGTATGAATCTGCGATAAAAACCGGCATGACCTAAAAAACTCCTAATACCTTTGACGGTAGTAGGATGAGGTAATTTAGCAATAACATCGACTTTTGCTCTATCAACCTCAATCCCATTTTTTGAAATCTTATGGCCAAGGACTATGCCTTCTTTGACCATAAAGTGGCTCTTCTCCCAATTTAGACAAAGATTGGTGTCTTCACACCGTTTAAGCATTTTATCTAAATGAGAGAGACATGTTTGAAACGAATCCCAAATGACCGAGAAGTCATCCATAAACACCTCCATTGTTTTCCCGATCATGTCGTGGAATATGGCCATCATACATCGTTGGAAAGTGCCAGGAGCGTTACATAGGCCAAAAGGCATACGTTTGTAGGCAAAAGTTCCGTATGGGCAGGTGAATGTGGTCTTCTCTTGATCCTGTGGATCAATGGGAATCTGAAAATAACCCGAGAAACCATCAAGGAAACAATAGTATTCGTTTCCTGCTAATCTCTCAAGCATTTGGTCCATGAAGGGTAGAGGAAAATGGTCTTTACGGGTGGCGTCATTCAACTTACGATAGTCAATACACAAACGCCATCCCGTAACCAGTCGAGTTGGAATTAACTCGTTTTCTTCATTTGTGACAACAGTAATGCCACCCTTTTTAGGAACACAATGAATTGGGCTAACCCAAGGACTATCTGAGATCGGGTAAATTAATCCTGCATCAAGAAGTTTGATAACCTCCTGTTTGATAACATCATGGATTTTTGGATTCACCCTTCTCTGATGTTGAACTGCTGGTTTGAAGTCATCCTCCATCAATATTTTGTGAGTACAAAACTCAGGGTTGATACCCTTAATGTCGGAGAGTTTCCAAGTAATTGCTTGCTTGTGTGACTTCAAGACCTTTATGAGAGCAGTCTTTTCATCTTTACTCAAATCTCGAGCAATAATGACGGGTAATTTATCATCACCCTCAAGAAATGCATACTCGAGATGAGGTGGTAAGTCCTTAAGTTCTACCTCAGGAAATTCTTCAGTTTTCTCAACTGACTTGACTTCCTTGTTATGAAGCTCGACAGGAGGGAGTGATGATGGATCATCATTAAGCAAATTCTCAATGAGAAGTATGTCCCCCTCGATGTCGATGGGAGCGTGATCAATTTCCCATGGAACATAATCACTAGACAAGTATGCTTCAATCTCTTCCAAGATGAAGCCACTTTCCTCAAACGGAGTGAGAGAAGGAGTAGAATTGGCAATGATGGGTTGAGATGAATGAGTGAGATTATCACTCGAAGAATTATGATCATAACCAAGAACTTCTTGAGAGTACTCTTCAGAAGCAACATCAATGATATCTATTCGGTTAACCGACTCAGAGTCATAGTTTGCGGAGTACCTCGAAGTTTGATCAAGGTTAAAGGTGACAGCTTCATTGCCTACACGTAATGTGATTTCTTGCTCAAATACATCAATGAGAGCACGGCCCGTTCTCAGGAATCCTCGTCCAACAATGAGAGGAACCCGATGATCGGCATCGAAATCAACAACCACAAAGTCAGCTGGAAAATGGAACTTTCCTACTTTTAAAAATACGTCCTCGGCAATGCCAAGTGGACGGGATATTGTACGATCTGCAAGCTCGAGAGTCATGCATGTAGGAGTAAGGTCCGGAAGAGAAAGTTTCTTCCATACTGAATAAGGCATCAGATTAATGCTTGCACCAAGATCGGCTAAGGCAAAGCATTCAACCATTCCTGGAAAAACACAAGGTAAGAGAAATTTTCCAAGATCTCCAAGCTTCTCGGGAAGCTTCTTCAGGATAACTGCAGAGCAGTTCTCGTTCAGAGGAGTTTTTGCCATTTCAAACAGCTTTTCCTTGTTGCTTAACATGTGTTTGAGGGTTGATGCAAACTTGGGCATCAGCATGATAGCGTCCGCAAAGCTTATGTCAAAATGTAGTTCTTGGAAAATTTGAAAAAATTTGTCCATTTGATGACTGGCTTTTTCGCGGAGCTTTTGCTCATTCAAACGTGATGGGTAAGGAATAGAAGATTTGGATTTGGGGTTTTCAACGGGAGCTACTGGAGGCTCAAAAACAACTCCTGGATTGGATTTGGGTTTCGGGATAACTTGAGGATGGACATTGTTGGTACCTCCGTTATTAGTAGGAAGTTCCTTGTCCTTTGTTGCCTCAGGTTCACTTTCCACTACCTTCGGGAGAGAAGAAGAAGAGGTAGTAGGAATAGCGGGTCCATTGTATGAAACACCACTTCTGGTTGTGATCGCCTTAGCATCGCCCCTCGGGTTAGCGATCGTGTTGCTCGAAAGTTTTCCTGAGCCCGAGGGTTGATCATTTAAAGACTTCTTTAGATCAGCGATCTGACTGACCAACAACCTGTTCATTTCATCTTGGGATTTCATGAATTGCTTCAATAACTCATCAAATGATGGTACTGGAGGATGTGGAGGGAAATTTTGAGGTCGTATGTTTTGATTATGACCTTGTTGTTGAAAATTCCCTTGGTTAGGATTTACATTTCCCTGAAATTGATTCCCTCGATTGAAATTGTTTTGATTAAGGTTCCTTTGATGTTGGAAACCTTGATTTGGTCCGGGATAGAAATTACCTTGGTTTTGATAAACTTGGTTCATTCTAGGTTGGTTTTGATTCCGGTTTTGTATGTTAGGATTCTGGTTAAAACCGGGTGGTGCCTGATAAGTATTAGCACGGTAGTTTGGTTCATTTTGAGGACGGTATTGATTACCTCCTTGATGTGAAGTACCGGCTATAGCATTGGCTTCAAATGGACTACCATCGGTGGCAGTACAGTTGTAGTATGCATGAGGGACACCACAAGTAACACAGACCTCGACTTTCTTCACTACACCATGTGATGGTGTCTGTGTGAAAGTGACTTTCTTTTGGTTAGCAAGAACCAAAGCCTGAACAATATCCGTGAGTTTGTCAATCTTAGCATCGGTGCTAGATGTACTCACGGGAGATGAAGTAGAAGGTCCTGCATTAGACTGAGACTGATATGTCTTTGTTCGGAAAGGGCAGACCTGGGACTTGTTTTCTATGATTTGCAAGGCTTCTTTTGTGGTCTTGCTCAGGAAATTACCTCCCGCGGAGGCATTTAAAGAGTCTTGGTCAGCTTGTCTCAGACCATTGTAGAAAGTATCCATTTGCATTAACTCGGTAAAACCATGATGCGGACACTTGCGGAGCAACTCTTTGTAACGATCCCATGCCTCACCGAATGATTCATCAAATCTTTGAGAAAATTTCATTATCTCATTCTTAAGACTTGTAGTTCGGGATGGAGGATAGAATTCGTTAACAAACTTAGTGACTAGATCCTCCATGTCTCAATGGAACGAGGGGGTTGTTTCTCAAGCCAATTCGGGGCTTGTCCCTCTAGAGAGAATGGGAACAGAAGAAGCTTAATTGCTTCATGTGGGACATTCTTGTATTTGATGGTAGATGCAATCTTGTTAAACCATCAAATATGTGCATGAGGATCATCCCGCTCAAAACCATAAAATTGGCTTTGGGTTACAAGATTAAGCAACCCGGTTTTGAGCTCAAAGGTATCAGCCACGATGGCTGGGACAACAATGGCATCTCCGTAACCCTCGATGGGTGCTTGGAGAAGCTCATTCATAGGTTTGTCTTCTGCCATTACGACAGGGGGTGGTTGTGCTAGACGTTCCTCAGTCACGGCTGAAGGAGCAGAACGTCCTCTACGTCTACGAGGAATATTTGCAAGCTCAGAAAGTGGACTTGTAGAACTGGAAGAACGAGTGCGCATGCACTAAGTATAAAAGTCAATTTTCAAAAACAAATGCGAGGCAAAACGACAAGTGAACTTAAACCAATAATCACAAATGAAATGGCTTCTTTGAAAAAGGTACACCAAATCACAAGGACACAAAGGTAAGTTTTAAATCTTTTGTTCGGGAACTTATTAATGTTCACACCCCCAGTTGGTAGGTGTACTGCCTTGATTTGCGGTGGTTGATTTTTATGTATTTATTAAGTACCACTGAAAAGACGTAGGTATAGATTTGTGCTAAGGGTTTAAATACTTTTGGACAATATTTTTGGTATCGTCTCGTTTAACCAAATCGTACCTCTTTAAGAATCACCTTAAAGAAAATACAAGATAGAAAACGTTACGATGGTTTTGTTGTTTTATATATATTTTTTTTGGTGTTGTTAACACTTTAGGAAAAGTGTTAATGAACTTTTTGATTTTTGATAACTTTACAAAAAACTGTTTACAGAAGGTGGTATATGTGCAAGTATGGGTCTGAAAATGCTTAAAACACGCTTACAGCCTCCCCGGCAGCGGCGCCAAAATTTGATTGGTTCCCAAACGGTCAGGTTTATTACACAAGTCAACCACTTGTGAATGGTAAACCGTAATAAAATTCAAACAGTCTAAAACCAATGCAATGAAGATCTAGAGGAGTATAGTGTTACCTCAGGTCGTTAAGTCCCACGGAGGATTAATGGTGCTCAACACTTTCAGATGTCGCATGATCACTAAGGATAATGATCAGTAAGGATTTTGGAATATTTATACCTAAAGAAAAAGTTTTGTAAATTACAGGGGCTTAAATGCAAATTAAAGAAAATTAAAAAGCTAAATTATATTAAATAAATGCTATCACTATTTTTAAAGATGAATTTTCTTGATTTCTAAAACAAAATATCTTAAATAAACTATTTTAATTAAAGCGTAAACCTAAATTATCTAAAAACGTGACCTAGAATGAAAACGTGCGTTATATGTAAGAATTACGCGAGTGCGCAAGTAAAAACCTAAAATTTGTAAAATAAAAGTCCTACGAGTGTAAAAACAATTTTCTTACTTACTATATGACAAAATAAAATTTTAGAAAAAAGATTTATATTTTTTTGACTTTTATATTTTTTATTATGAATTAAATACTATTTTAGACTAATTAAATGATTAAAAATACTAAAACTATTGAGAAAATTCTGAAACTTTTTTATAAAATACTTTATACTAATACAAAGCTAAGAAAAATACAAAAGTTGTGACAACTTATTTGAATAAGCTGTAAATAAGCTAAGTTACACGTATAAGCTTAAAATGACAAGAAGGGTTATATATTAAATTTTGCAAAGAGTAACCAGTCAAAGACCCAAGGGCAACTGGTAGCGTGTGTGAGTGGTGAGCTAGGTGGCCAGGGTTCTAATCCCAGCAACTCCCCTTTTGCAAAATATTTTATTTTTGGATTTTTTCTTTTACAAACTAATTAAGTACAATGAGATAAGCAATTTATAAAACTAAAACTTTTTATGAAAACCACTAATAAGCTCAGATTGAGCTTATTATTTCTTAACAGTGGTGCAAGAATTAGAATAAGCACAAGGTTAAGCCAAAATGGCTAATAAGCTAGTAAATAAGCCAAGGTGAACTAAAAACAAGTTAAACAACTGATAATAAGCTAGAATGACAACTGAAAAAGCAAAATAACTTATAAATAAGCACTAAACAAACCCAAATAAGCACTAGCTTAACTGGATGCACAGGACACTATTTGGATTTCTAGGTACTTTCTAGCTAATATTTAAGCATTTTAATAAGCTAGGAAATGAAAAAGAACTCTGGAACTAACAAGTTAACCAACTAAGCTTTCCAAAAAGCTAAAGCTCTCACTGTGGTGTTGGCTAATGAGCTTATTACAAGCTTGTGAAAAAGCATGTAAACCACTGAGTAAGGACTCAGTATATACTGAGTAGAATGGGACAAAATATAAGCTGATTGCAGCCCTATCAAATAAGCTAGAAAATTGAAAATAAGCACTAGACTAGAGAGACAGCCAGGTTAGCTTTCCAAAAAGCTAAGGGTCACAAGCTGAGGTTCACTAATAAGCTCTTGATGAGCTTGTGAAATAGTTTAGCTCAACTGTGCACAGGGGAGGTTTTGACTTTTTAAGAAAATGAGCTAAGTTGACTTAAATGAACTTGTGATTGATTCTATGGACTGAGTATGTTAAAATAAGCTATAATAAGATGAATTTAAGCTAGGTGACCAAGTTGTAAGCCACTGTGATGAGTTTGATAAGCTAAATCCTAACAGTTAACTAACAAGTGAGATTAAAAGGTGATTTTGACTTTTTATTGAACAAGCACCAAATTTTATGACTTGACTGAGCTATATGGTACTAAAGTGACACAAGACAATAACAAGCAGCAACAAAAACACTCTCTAAAACAGTTAAACAAACAATTCCAAACAGGCTTTTATGAGACTGTTTTTGTGATTTCCAAAGAGTTTCAAAGATTTAGACCATGCACTTGATTACAGACTTTATATTATCATAATATGAGACTAAATAAGTATTAAACAATAATAATAACAACATAAAATTAAGAAATTACACTTATGCTATATTAACTGTTAAAATAAGATTTTTACTAACTACAAATTAAAGAGAACAAGCAACTGTTTTTAATGATTAATTATACTTAACTATAACTAAGAAACATGAACAAACAGAGATGAAAGCTTATAATTTACTTTAACAGTGAAATACCAAAATTGAGCAATAGGCTTACAAGTGGCTTCCAAGCTCAAAACTGAGAACTGAGGCACACAAACACAACCTATAGCTTCCCAAGAAGCACTAAACCAAGGCAATCCAATATCAACCTTGCTCCAGCTTCTTGATAACCTTCACCATGGATTTTTGATTTTCCATCATTTTTTAGTATTTTTGGTAATTTTTCTTTTTGATTTCTAAACTGAGTTTTAAGGTTTCTAATAGCTTAAATAAGCTATACAGGAGCTTATATTAACTTATGAGTCCTTAATAACAACTAACAATAACATTTGATTATTTTGAGAATTTGAACTTGAAAATGCATAAACTTGAAAATGAAGCTTAACACTGAAATTGAAACTGAAAAAGGTTTTAGATTACACTGAAAACTTGAAATACAAAGCTTGAAAGCTTAAACATACACTTGAAATTGAAATTTAATTAAAACGACATAAGCTAAACTAAAGTACTCTAGATAGATATATACATTGCATCTCCTCTCTTCTTTATAGCATTTTGAGACTCCCCACATGCTTCTGATCATTTCCCATCAACAATCTTGGCCATTGGTGCTATGAAACAGATCCTAGCCATCAAAATGGATTTTGGCGCCAAAAGTGGTACTAGTGGATTAGAGCAGGTTTTGAGGCAATTAAAGAATTGTGGATGTTTGTGGAGGTGTAGGGGACAATATGTGAAGTAGTCATGGAGCTATAGGTGAGTTGGAAAGCAAAACCAAGTTTGTGAGTGTAACAGTGAAACTGTTATGGTGGGGATGCATTTATTGGTTGTGGGCTGGTATAGGAGGAGGGGGTGAGCTGGGAGAGTAGGTAGTGAGGTGGAGAGGTGGTGAGGTGGAGGAAAAAACCACTGGTTTTGGTTTTACAGGTGAAGGTGAAGGGGATGTACAGTGGTACTGGTTTTTGGCGGGTTTGACTATGTTTGACCGTTGGATATTAATAAGTGGGGGTTCAAAATGGGGGGTCACAGGTTTATGACAGGGGGTCTTTTGTTTTGGTTGGGGTAAAAATACACAAAGGGGCCATTTGGTTTAAGCTTATATACAAGGACCATTAATGTAATTTCTGCAAAGTATAGGGGCTGAACCTGCCACTTTTCCAAACTTAACACAAGGACCAAACTTGCCAATCTTTAATAGTACAAGGACCACATTTGATTATTTTCACTTTTTAAATATCCGAGGACTATTTTTGACATTTTTCAAACTTGAGGGACCAAAGTTGTAATTTTGCAATTTTTAAACTTTGAAGGGTTTGTTTTGGCAACTATTGAATCCCATGGACCTTAAATGATATTTTACTTTATTTTGATTTACCAGGGACTAAATTTGACAACTTTTGAAACTTGGGGGACTAAAACTGCCAATTATGCAAACTTGATACGTTTTTCATCTGATTTTGGAATTTTTGCATTTAAAACACATAAAACACTTATTTGTGATATTTTCATCATTTTGATGCATTTCTGAGTGTTTTCAGATGTTTTTGCAGTTTAAATGGTACAAAAATGATGAGTATTTAGACACTTATCAGAAAGCTAACGAAAAGAACGTCATAAGAAACCTTTACTGAAAAGGTCAGAATATCTGTACCTTAATGCAAATGAGAGCAAAGCAAACAAATGAACGATCACAAAGATATAACGTCGCGTCTTCTTCAACGAATCTACACAGATTATGATTTATTTAATACTTATTAGCATCCTTTAAGTTATAACGGATTTATCGCATTCGCATTCTTAGAGTTGTCAACATATTCTTATTCTTAATGACGGACTGAATTACAATGTTTTAGGGTTTCAATCATTAATTAGCCAACCTTATGAGACCATGCATGCAATACTTTAATTCATAACACTTGTTTTCTTACATAAAATCATAACTCACGCCTACTCACAACACTCTACACACTAGCTTGTTACACGTTAAATCAACAGTGATTTATGACCTAAATGACTTACTATTTTCACATGAAATAACGAATTAGCACACAGCTCAAACCCTAATCGACTCTCATTTATGTTCTAGGGTTTTCCCACTCTTTTAATATCATATTAATACGTATTTACTTTACATGTTACGTCCTTTAAAACTCATTACTTTAATTCAACGCGACCCTTCCATAACTTTAACCGTACGCTGCTTATACACATATAACACGTCAACTTTTATACTCATGCACGTCTATGATTTTATGTGACAACAAAAGTTACTCACCATCCGACTTAAACATATCGACACACACGCATGCACACATTTTCATAAAAGACTTGAACACGTAATAGGTTAACATATCGACAAGCTCACTTGACTCACAAAACACACGCATGCTACACGTTTATACATCACATGATTTTGATTATGCATGGCTCGACTCACACACGACTTAAGTTTTCCGTTTTGCATGTTCTTCACTTATTTAACACATGTTTACAAACATTCATATGTTTCGGTATATATATATGTTTCGGCTACAAGTGTTTCACGCAAACCCTAACTCCTCACGTCTAACATATGTTTTACGTTTGCATGCTAATACTTGGCCGATTGTACTTGTGTTGGTTCGACTAGTGTGGCTTGACATACCCTAGAACCGATTCATATTTTACATATTCAATACAATATCAACGTTACATGTATCAAAGTGAGACGAGGAAAGACTTGGTTATACCTTTTAGCTTGCGTCGGATCAAAACCCACGGCTCCAAGGAGTGCAGCCGATCGACCGAGAGAAAAAAAAGAAAAAAGGCAAGAAAAATACTGAAACTTGTAACTTAGGGTTCCAATTTCGTGATAAAGTGTTTGTATATATAGTATAGCCGATCGGATCATATGGGTTTGAGTGTGGGCTTCGGCTCAACCCATCCGAAACAAAAGAAAACGCCCAGCTTTTGGGCTCTAGGCTTGAACCCAACGAGACAAACAAACACGGCCCAAGGTCTTGGGCTCGCGACTCGAAAATCCAACCGGATCCAAAGCTAACTAGCGGCCCAAAGTTGATTACAAATAAACGAAGAATGAAGCCAAAACTTATGTTGCGTAACTTTTAACTTTCGTCGTAGAATGCAATTTTCTTAAATATGTTCGTTAGGTTTTTAATTATTCACAAGTTCGATTTTAATTTCGTTAAATGAATCATCAATGTATTTTACGTGTTTTATAATTTCGATTTCAAGGGCATTTTAGTCTCTTCACACGCTTCGTATTTTTAGGGTTTTACAACTCTTCCCTTCTAAAAAGAAAATTTCGTCCTCGAAATTGAACAAGACGGAACAGAAGCAGCAAACAAATCGGATTTCAAAATTTCAGGGAAATAGCACAAACGCGAATCTTTTCTCAGAACAAACAGATTCTTATCAGATTATTCAAACCCGTACATCTCAGAAATCAAAGCACTTAATCAAATACACATAACAGATAATTACATATCTATTATAGTAATGGCAGATAGCAGATGAGATGCAGAAAATCAAACAACACGCCCTAACTTATTTGGACATCTAATGATGAGAATAAGCTTATGCCTAGACAGAAAGAATTCTAACGGTCTTACTAATCACAGATAATCAAACCAAAAGGATTTAATATTTCTCAAACACTTCCTGAAGTATCCTATGAACACAATAAGGGTACGTCATATGATGTAAGTATTATTACGTTGATCAGGCGTCATAATACTAGCATCACATGAGTATACCATCATGATGGTCATACTTTATTTCAAGCTGTGATTAAGCAACATCATCAATAGAATCGAATAGGGAACGAAATTTATTAGAGCTAACGGAAACTTAACGAATCTATCAGAAAGAAACAACAAACAGCAACTATACTCCCAAAGTTTTGCTTTATTCTCACTAATCAAACAAATTGCAAAATTGTCATAACTAGAACTTCCAAAACGAAACTTAATATCCAAAGATTTCAATCATCTAAATGAAAAACAAGAACAAGGTCCTAAACTCATACTCCAACGTTAGTAACTTCAAATAAAAGGACAACTAATCATGAACGCGAATTTCTATTCTTGCATCGGATTAAACCTACTAGTAGCCGTAGACTCTAAATCCGAGTCCACCTCGTATTCTTCCTCATGCTCTTCTTCTTCCTCTTCTTCTTCACTTATCCATCCGTTTCTATTTCCTTCGCGCTGTGGTAATAGGCGACTAGCAAAGTCACTTCTCCGATTCCTCTCTTCTTCTTCCGGCACACGATCTACAAAGGCATACAAGTCGCGACTCCTAGCCCAAACTGCTCCTCCATCTTCCAAGAACTCGGGACATCTATCATGATACCTAGTGGTGAAGCCTTGGTTGTCAACGACTTTAGTCTCGTACTCCTCCACTATTTTTCCGTCTACGTTCTTTAAGGTCAGCTTCTCCTTAACTGTGCATGGCCACATACTAGCCGGGACTCGTATCCTCTTGTTGGTCCGCTTCGCTCCACCAATCCTCTTGCAGCCCTTAACAATAACAACAGTCCACTTCTTTCTCTCCCTAGGTTTCCTAGCTGGTCCTCGCTTGATCCTATCAGGTGAACTAGAACGACGAGGGATAACCATCTAAAAGAATAATCAACTATCAGCAAAAATCTAGGTACGATAGGGAACACAAAGAAAGTACGCAGAAGGGATAATCCTAAATCTACCCAATCTTCGCAGGTCATAGCCTAAGCTCTAAGGGTCCTAAAACCTAGAGCTCTGATACCATAAATTGTAACACCCCAACCCGACAAGGGCAAAGATGTCACAAATACAGTTTCATATCAGAACTTAAAGTACTATACAAAAACGGAAGCCTTTACAAAACTTACAAAAGAAAACATAAATATCTTAATAATCAAAATAAATCTAAGATCCCTATTTCAAATCTTGCTCTCATCTCTACTCTCAACCCAGATCAGCTATCCCATAAGCTCATCTTGAACGCTTAATACCTGCCGCAGGAAAAGAAAATGCGGCTGAGCTTACAAAGCCCAGTGAACAGATATTACGAAACAAAAGCTAAACAAAACAAAGATACGAATAACGAAATCACAACGGAAATGAGAATACTGAATCATTGAGGATTCTGCGGAAGCACAATTATACAGAAATCCGAAAGAAACAAATGACAAACAAGAACAATACATAGCACACTAATAACACAAACACAAACACATCAAGAAAATAGAGTACATATAAGCCAAACGAAAAGTCTAAAGGCTAACGGAAACAATTTCTAGAAAGTAAACATGGCATTTGATAAGGTTTTAAAAGGTACCATTTTGAGGGGTCGTTTAAGCCCTTATTTGATCACTTTTGTATCCGTTATTGCTTAATATCGTTCCTTTTCACTTTTTAGGTCTCTTTGAAGGCAAAATGCTGGAATGGCACTTATTTGGACGAAAAGGCGCGAATATATGAAGAAAATGGCCAAAGTCAGAATCGAGGCACTCAAAGCTGCTGAAAACAGAAGGCGACGGCGTCAGGTGTTAATTGCGACACCGTCGGAGGATTTTTTGTGACGATACAGTAGCCAAATACCCTATTTTCAAGTGACAACGTCGGGCTTTAAAAGAGTAGGTCGTTGCTACTCAGACGGCCTAGATACAACCCAGACGACGTCAGAAGCTGAAGAGGACGGCGTCACGGACATAAGGTGACGCCGTCGCAAGGTTAACGTGGCCAAGACGAAACCCTAATGACGGCGACACGACGGCGTCACGAAACATAAGGTGACGCCGTCGCATATGTAATCTTATATATAGAATCCGAATTTTTCAGTTTTAGAGAGAGTCTTTTGGAGTGAAAACCTAAAACCGAACCTAAGGTGTCTTGTACAGTATTTTAGGGTTTTAAACCCTATCTTACATCAAGATAAGTATTTACTTCATCAATTCAATTATGTCTTTGATTATTTGTGTGTATGCTTGCATGTTCTCCATGTCCGGCTAATTTATTTGTGTGTTTGCTTAGGAAGTATGAAACTTAATTATTGAATATTGATTGGTTGTTTCTTATCTTAGTTGATCAATGATCTAGTAATGCGATAGGTCATTCGTTGTGTACTTAATGCTTGATTCATCTTTGTGAACCTTAGAATATGATTACCTGAGTAGTTGTAGGCTAAATTATCCAAAGAGTACCTTAGAGTAAGAGTTTATCATCCCTAGTGGGTTTTGTAGACGAGACCCTTTGGTAAGTTCAAAGAGTTAGGGAGAAACGCATACCCTACAACTTTAGACACACAACGCAACTAAGAATAAGGACGTGACAACTCAACCATCAATAGGAGATAATTAAGGAGTAGTACAACCTAAGTAAACACATCTTTAAACTATCATACGAGCACACATTAATTAGACATAGACTCCCACAACCTTAGTTTAGATAAATTAGATAATAGTAGAGTAATCGGTAGAAATACCAACCCCCCCCAAATCCAATACCCGAGATTCGTACCTTTCCATTTCATAAAACATAAAAATACAAAAAAATAATCTTCCTCAACCTTAACCTTAGCGTAGTAACTTCTTACTAGCATTCCTATTCCCCTAGAGAACAATATCAATACCCGTGGCTTACCCTAATTACTACACTACAACGATTAGGTTCACTGCCTAGGGTGTTATAAAACTTGCTCGAAGAAAAGGAAGTTTCCTTGACCCCGAACGACGCGTGTAGCGTTATCAAGTTTTTGGCGCCGCTGCCGGGGAATAGAATAGCTAGTTAGTAGTCCACCTCGTTTAGGTTATTTGCTTGATTCCTATCAAGTAAAATTTTCTCATTTTTTAGCTTTCTCTTAGTCTATCCCCCTTCTTCGTGATCTTTGTTCGTAACACCCATCACTTTTCATCATGGAGGATGATAACCAACCACCACTCATCAACCCACCACCAAATGACCCGCCAAGAGCCCGTACTCTTGGTGAATACTCTAGACCAAGCCACCTAGGCTATAGGAACACCATTGAGCTTCCCGACCAAGCCCAAACTACGGCCCTGCGATCCGACACCATCCGGTTGGTGCAAAACGGATGTGCATTCCATGGACTTCGTTCCGAAGATCCAAATCAGCATCTGAGGGATTTCCTCAAAATTGTCGATTCCATCGACCTTGATGCTACTACTCGGGAGACCACGCGCCTGCGTCTCTTCCAATTCTCTCTACGGGACCAAGCTAGTCATTGGCTTGAGCGACTTCCCGCCGGCTCCATCTCAAGTTGGGATGATCTTACCTCTCGCTTCCTTGCTCAATTTTTCCCACCGGGGAGAACCACTAAGCTTAGGAATGACATCTTGATGTTCCAACAACGTCAAGGTGAATCTCTCTACGAAGCATGGACTCGATTCAAGGACTTACTTCATAAAGTCCCTCATCACGGCATTGATCTTTGGCTCCAAGTCCAAATCTTTTATGATCATGTCAACTTCCCCACTAAGCGATCCATTGACCAAGCGGCCGGTGGAAAACTTAGTGATCTCACCGCGGAAGAATCATGGGGTATACTAGAGGACCTCACCCTCTATGACAACGAAAGTTGGGATGACCCCCGTGAGCTGCCCAAAACCGTTAAGGCAATCTCCTTGCCTCCTTCCGACCGTAGGATGATCGAACTTGAAGATCAAGTTAAATTCCTAATGAGCTCCTACGAAAATCCTAAATCTTCACACCATGTGAACAAAGTTTCTTCCTCGTGTGAGCCGTTTTGTGATCCTCATAACACGCGCACTAGCACTCGATCCCCCGAACATGCTTCCGTTGACTACGCATCCTCACGTATTAATGGAGCGGGAGGAAGATTCCCTACAATACCCGGACCTAGGAATTTCAATGAAACCCGAGAGGCATGGAAAGGCAAGCCCAACTTCTACTGGGGACAAACCAAAGAATTCACCTCCAATGATTTCTCATGGCCCCCACCTAACGGTCCTAACCAACAAAACGTCGAAGGGATGTTGCATAACCTAGTTGCATCTCAAGAAACCCAAATGGCTAAGCTCTCAGACCGCTTTAACCATCAACAAGCCGAGATGGATAGGAAAATAGACAACCTTTTGAAAGCCATAACTAATAGTGATAAGAAGGTTAGTGCTATCTCAACTCCCGAGCCTTCAGGTATAGAGATTAAGGATCCAAGCAAGCTAACTAAGCACGTACAATTCGTCAATACCATCGCCTTAGTGAAACCGGATAGAACAAATGACGAAGAGGACCATATACTTGTGGATGATGAAACACCCGAGGAAGTAGATGAAGTAGACATTGACTATTTCAACAAATTTCCTACGGAAAAAGAACTATCTCGCCACCCTCACTTAGTGCGTGACCTCCGTCACATGTATGTTAGGAAAAGTCCTAGAATCAAGTTTGGGAACCCTTGGAATCCTAACATACCATGTTGCATAGGACACCTTTTTGTGGCAAAGGCCTACATTGATCGCAAGTCCCCAATCAACATAATGACTAGCACCTACTACAATTGGATATTGAAGAAGCCTATTCCAACGAGGCAAGACCCCAATGATCCTAATGTTAGTTGCAATTTTCTCGGAAGAATTAAGGGATTGCCCGTTTATGTAGGTAGTTTCACGTTTCCTACGGACTTCATAATTGTGGATGATATTAGCACGGCCATAGACCCTAGCTTGTCCCATGTTATTCTAGGAAAACCTTTCATAGAAAGCACCGGGATGACCTATAATCCCTCGTTAGGAATAGTGCGACTCAAGAATGAGACCAATGACATAGCTTACCAAATGCCGTTTAAGATTGAGAAGTTTTCATCACTCTCTAATGATGAAAAGGAACTTAAACTGTCGGTCTATTATAGGAATGATGAGGATAGGGAGAAAGGTGTAGATTATGTTATGGCTAAGATTTTCGGATTCTATAAGGATTGCTTGAACCTAGGACCGGACTATAGAACCGATTGGGGAGAGGATGAACTCTTAGAGAAGTGCATTATAGGGCACTTCTACAACATGGAATCCCCCATTAAAAAGGGTCAAGAGGGCGGTAGTGAAAAAACGTAGGAGCACGACTATGAGTCTAGCTACAAGACTCTTAAATAAAGAAAAGCGCTTCGTGGGAGGCAACCCATGCTTAATTGTTTGCTTGTTAGTGTCATATATCTTTTATTAATTGTTTATCCTCATGTTTAAATTTGTAAAAATGCTTTATTTTGTTTTTAACCTCGTCTTAATTGCATATAAAGGTATTTTACATTTCGCGAAAAGAAATAAATTCTCAGAACATCGATCTGAGTATCAGCACGAGGATGCAAAAAAGTGATGGCGGGAGAACTGGGAAAAATTACCCCCTAAGGTACAACATCTTCACGGGATATTACGTGAAGAGATTCTCAAGTAGGAGAGGGGTTAGCCAAGATATCAGGCCAGGATCCAA